>CM067364.1:6030648-6069748 GCA_034401795.1 Chaetoderma sp. LZ-2023a
ATAACTCCACATTATATTGTGGTTCGCATCTTGGGAAGTGGTTAACCAAGCTGTGGTTTTCAGCAACAGGTATAGGATTTTGCCAGCGGTCAGATAGAGCGATTCCATAGCTGCTTGGGGAATCCGCCACATTTGTAGTTTTTTTCGCTGCATCGATTTGATAGACGAGCAAAGTAATGCCATCCACAAAGTCAACGCCATGCATCTGAGGTTTTGAGTCGCACCTTCATTTTGCTTGTTTTAACATCATACTTGTACCTGTCGCTATTTCACACAGATCATACCATAGCACTGTCCAAGACTAATACGAAGGGAATAGGACCTGACTGTCTATGTTCAGCACTTCGGTTTGGATTTGGTGTTCGTGTGGAGAGAATCGGGGGACTTCAAGACGACTATGAAAAGGATTGTCAAATGGCATGTATGTGCGCGTTCATAACCTAAATGGTGCGAATGCTGCCTTGCGTTCGAACTATAGAGAACACGTTTCAAAACGTTTTGCTAAATCTGCAAACTATTGACAATCTGCTGGTTTCACATTAATGACATCATAAAATATACAAACCGGGAAAAGCCGATTTTGCAGAGCGCCCTGGAACGTTTTTCCTATTGATCAAGAGGCAGTTTTGATTCCATTAATGATGTGGATCTGCATTGACACGGCTGGTGTCCAGGAACCAGTATGATGTAAAGCTGTGCTGTAATGCTTAACAGGATAATGGAGGGATCCAGTCTTAGCTATGTCCCGCCAATCACTAGTTAATTGTATGAAGTTCGATCAAAATGGTCTGGTCTTTAATCTCGCATCTCGCAATAGCTTCCTGGAGATCAATACACATGATGAAGTATCCGTTTCGCCCGCGTTGAGATCGATGGATCCCTGCACTCCGTGAATCTTAATTTCCAGAAAACTATACAGGTAAGTTGTTGACTATTTTGAAATTAATTTGACTGGGTGCTGTTGCTGCCGCAGCAACAGCGCCCAGTCAAATTAGTTTCAAGATAGACATTGAGTGGCAAGATTAGTTTCTCTATTGAACAACGGGAATTTCAACCTGTTGTTTATTAATTAAACTGAATTCCGTTTGAGATTTTCTTTCAAATGTTTTAAATATGAACGTCGTCTTGTCTATTTCAGACTGGTTGAGCATCTACTCAGGAACCGTCCCGAGAGACCACGTGGCCTCGATGACCTCAGCGAGCCTCTCTACAGATGATGACACGCTTCCTCAGCAGTCACGTGATCAGCGGTGCTGATATCGCGTTATTATAATAAATTATATTCTATTTGTTTATTGGCCATTGTTCTTTTTCACTTCGTCTCTGGAACCGTGTTCAGAGGTCAGCTGCTTTGTGATCAGTAGACCGTGATTCCTTAAGATGACTGGTCAACGAGAATTAGAATTAAAAACCACCACTATTTGAACAAACGCACGCACTCAACCACGCACGTACGCACTCACTCACCCACCCACCCTCCCACTCACTCACTCACTCACTCACTCACTCACTCGCTCGCTCGCTCGCTCGCCCGCCCGCCCGCCCGCCCGCCCGCCCGCCCGCCCGCCCGCCCACGCACGCACGCACGCACGCACGCACGCACGCGCACACATGCACGCCCGCACGCCGCCCCCCACCACCGCCCGCCCGCTCGTTCACACGCATGCACTCAATCACACACACGCGCGCACGCACATGCGCACGCATATTATCACAGGAATAGCTAGCTCCATGTCTGGCATGCCCCGCCTATTTCTAGCTACACTCACCAAAAACATACGCATCTTGGAATCGATTAAAATCTTTGAAACCTAAGTTTCCCAGAATCTTAATTTCAAGGTAACTATACGGGTAAGCTGTTGAATATTTTAAAAGTAATTTGAATTGGGGCCTTTGCTACCTATGGCAATAACCGCGAACAGTCAAATCAGTTTTAAATTATTGAACAGATCATCAAAAGCCATACAATTCATATGCTTTAGTGAGAGACTTTTCGATTTTCGTGACGGATCTGCGTCATTTTGTTTTATAACGTCAGCAAACATTTGAGGTATTTGATTATGACGTCAGATACTTGAGTAACTGATCGGATCCCTCCTTTAGGCTGTTTCATACATATACTATTTTGTCACACGTCTAAATGCAGGAATCCAATTTTAGCTATGCCCCGCCCATTTCTAGCTAAGCTCCACCCCCCTGGACCCGTGTTGGGATCACTCGATCCATGCACTCTCTCAATCTCAATTTCCAGAAAGCTATGCAGGTAAGCCGTCTAAATAGAGGAATCCAGTGTTAGCTATGACCCACCCATATCTAGCTACGCTCCACCCACGCTTTGACCTGGTTGGGATCGATCGATCGCTGCACTCGCTGAATCTCAATTTCAAGAAAACTATACAGGTAAACTGTCGAATATTTTGAAACTAATTTGACTGGGTGCTAGTTCCCAGTCAAATTATAGTTTTAAAATATTCAACAGCATGTTTATTAAATAGTAAAGCCATACAATTCGTACATCAACGCTCAGTCCGTCATCAATTATGCGTTTGTGACGAACTTATCTACATCAATCATGACGTAATTGATTATGACGTCATCCTACAAGTTGCGTAGCTGATTATGACGTCATACGATTGACTGAGAAAGTCGAATCCTCTATTAAGATGCACGCAAGCAATAACAAATACTGACAAACAAAGAAAGGATGAATCCACTCTGTCGATCAAGTATTAGTCCGTGGGCTACACCGTACAACACCCCTCCAACCCCCACCTAACACACGCACACGCATGCACGCATGCACGCATGCACGCACTCACGCACGCGTGCACGCACGCACGCACACACCAAACTATACTTCTATTACTTTAAACTCTGCTGATTAATAATATATATGTTACGGTTACGACAATATTAATGGCGTGGGGGGTAACAAAAATAGACCTTTCCACTTTATCCATCCATCATATCACGTCATAATCAACTGCGTGATGTGTAAAATAACATTAAAATCAGTGACGTCATTATGACGCCATGAATGACGTAGATATGTACGTCAAGAACGCATAATTGAAGACGGACTATGCGTTGTTGTACGAATTGTATATATTTACTATTTAATAAATATTCTGTTGAATATTTTGAAACTATTTTGACTGGGCGCTGTTGCTGCCATAGCACCCAGGCAAATTAGATACACAATATTCAATAACTTACCAGTATAGTTTTCAGGAAATTGATAGTCAGGCCATTCGGGGATAGATTGATCCCAACACGATGAAGAGGGGCTAGAACTTAGCTAGATGTGGACGAGAAATAGATAAAACTGGAAAAGTTCATTGCCCTAACTTTCTATACAATCTTAGCAGCCTAGCATATGACGGCTCAAAATTCCACTCTTTTGATTCCCTACCATTTTCCGTATGATATACGCAACTCAGTTAGTTAATGGACCTGTCCAGTTTTAGCTCTGCCCGCCTACCTCTAGTCATGCTCCACCTACACTTCGCCGTGTTGGGATTGGTAGATCCCCGAATGCCCTAACTATTAATTTCCTTAAAACTATACAGGTAAGCCGTTGAATATTTTGCAACTAATTTGATTGGGTGCTGTTGCTGCCTATGGCAGGAACAGAGCCCAGTCAAATTGGTTTCAAAAACGCCAACAAAATATTTAGTAAATAGTAAAGACATACAATTCGTACAACAACGCATAGTCCGTCTTCGTCTATGCGTCCGTGATGTACTTATCTACGTCAATCATGACGTTGTAATGACGTCAGTGATTGTGATGTCAATCTATACGTCACTTAGTTGATTATGACGTCATATGATGGATGGATACAGTGGAAAGGTCCATTAGGTCAGCTGCCGTGAAAAGGTCACTGCTTAAAATCGATCAACAATTTGTGTGACTGACAAAGTGTTAATAAAGGAATATTTTGATGTTAACATCTTGAAAACTGAGAATTATATATCTGACTAATGTTATTATTTCATTAAATCTCATTACTATGACAACTAAAAGAATGTCCGGAAAATGCAATTATGGGTACTGAAAAATGAAAGGAACCTAGCTTAAGATCGCCATAACCTAGAATAATGACTGGCCATTTAAAATCTTCCTTATAGTGGCACTATGATTTCCTGCATCGTATATGGTGATGATAGCAGCAATACAGATGATAAAGTCGGTTGAGTAAGTCAGAATAGGTCAAAAGCTCACCAATTTTGGTCACCTCATAAAATGTGGCAACTGCTTTCTTGTAACTGGCAAAGTGTTAATAAAGGAAAAGGTTGTTACTAACATCTTGAAACGTGACTGATAAATATCACTTGACAAATCTAAAGGGACGATATTTCCTTATTTGCTAAAATGGTACTATATGACAACTGTCAGAATGTCCATTTCGGAAATAGTTTAAAAAAATACAATTATAATGTACTGAAGATAACATCATATCCTCGTAAGGTAGAGTAATGATTGACCCCTCAAAATCGTCTCGTCCTCTACGATTCCATATATGTTATCGGCATATCAATTGGTTAATTATGTCAGTAGAAGTCAAAAGGTTACTAAGTTTTGCCACTATAAAGTCTGTCAGCTGCTCATTTTGATGGGCAAAATGCTAATACAGGAATATGTTGAGATTAACATGAAAAGTGAATGATAAGCAGCATCTGATAAATCTAAATGGTCAATATTCAGATATTTCACGGAATGGCGTTAATCTGACAACTGGCATGCGGCCCACTTTAGAGGAATAGCAAGAAAATGAAATTATGCGGTGGTGAAAAATAAAGTGAACATAACATTGCATAAGGTAAAGTACTAAGTAGAAAATTGTTTGTATTTGTGCACTCTACATGCCAAACAATACATTTGCTAACTACATTTGAACATAATAATCAATGTCTATCGTACATTGTAATAATCCCCTTCCAATGGACCTTTTCAGTTTTAGCTATGCTCCGCCAATCTCTAGCTTCGCCCGTGTTGGGATCGATCGATCCCCAAACTTCCTGACTATCAATTTTCATAAAGCTATACATATGAGCTGTTGAATATTTTGGAACTAAGTTGACTGTGTGCTGTATAGGTTGCTGCCAATGGCAGAAAAAATATTCAACATAATGTGTATTAAATAGCAAAGACATACAATTCGTACAACGTGTCGGACTATTACGCGTTTAAAGACGTGCAAAATCGAGTCATTCATGTTGTACTTGATTATAACGCCACCCTACACGTCGTGTAGTTGATTATGACGTCATATGATTGATGGATAAACTGGAAGGGTACATTATTCACGGCCACTGTCAGATGCTGATTGTTTTTTACTTCCAATAATATGGTTATCTTACAAATGAGTCTGCTAGAAGGTCGTCAATCCGCCATCGAAACCTTTTGCGTAGAATTTCATCATTGCTTTGTGGCTGTGGATTCCCACAATATTATTCTTTTCAGGCACCCGTATAGTATGGATCCAATGGCATCAGATCCTCTTATGGTAGACCCTCAATCAATCCATAAAAACTCGTTGTCTACAAATAATATTACTCTCCTATAGACGCATGCCAAATGAAAGGCTTTAGTCATAGCTATGTGGACCATTCTGTACTATGAACCATTCCAGATGACACGCCATGTCTTCATACCCACGCCTAAGTTAAGCGTCATTGCGACATTAACACTTGCACAACATCTTACGACTTTTTTACATCCTTAGATACGCTTTACCAGTACCATATTTTGTTATTGGATGGTCGATTACAGGCTATTGAGACCATCGGTGAGTCATGGAACGTCTCAGTGCAGATTTGTCTTCTAACAGACGATTTCACTTGACAAATTACAAAATGACTAACCCACAGCAAATATAGACGCATTTCGCGTTTCTCCATGGTAATGTCAATGCGTGATGAAGCAGAGAAAAACCTCAACCCCAAGAATATGTGGACATACATCCACCAAAAGCTTACCTTCGCGAGTACATATTTAACTCCTCTTGTGTCAACTTTGGAGAAGACTGTTTTTGAGAATTTACCACTACGATGACTGGCTCGGTAACCGAGCCAGTCAGTGTAGTTGTGAAATCTCAAAAGTAGTCTCTCTTCGCCTACAAATGGACACTGGATAAACAAAATCTTGAATTTTCTTGACAATTACCGTCAAACGATGATTAAGACTGCTAAAAACGGCCTCTGCAGTGGTCTTGAGGAATGTTTATTAGCAGGACAACAGAAAGCTATTTACCTATAGATTTAAGTTATAAATTTACAAAGTGATAGTCTTCTCCTGGGCTGGAAAATTACAATTTTCTTGAAAGATCTAGACCATTAAAGAGTTAAGTAATAGGGAGTAAATTTTGAGGGCTTTTAGGCGCTGTTGACGCAAGATGGCTTACAGTTACCTATCAGGTGTGTATTTGTAAGAGAGCTCATCTACCAAAACAAGACATCCCGGTACCAACTTAGGAGAATGTCAGGGAAGGGGGATGAACAAAAATTTGAAAACAAGCGGTGTGAGGGTGAACTATTGCCTAGTATGTTGGCGGCGGATATTCCGGAGATCTGACCGTGAAGAGGGGGACAGTTTAACTGGTGATGACAGCAGCGATACAGGTGGTGAATCAGAATCTGATAGTGGCAGTGACTAATGGACCTTTCCGGTTTATCTACCCATCATATTGCGTCATAATAAACTACGTGACGTGTAGGATGACGTCATGAATGGCTCCATTTAATCCGTCGTAAACGCTTAATAGTCCCACACCTTGTCAGAATTGTATGTCTGTACTGTTTAATAAACATTCTGTCGAATATTTTGAACCTAATTTTACTGGGCGCTGTTGTTGCACCCAGTCAAATTAATTTGACACCAACATATTGCTTTAGTATAACCTTCTTCATCAAAATGCACAGCTGCGAGATTTTAAGCAGCTGCCAAAATTGATGACCTTTTGACCTCTGCTGGCCTAGCATTTGGTCTATCAAAATGCTAGTAGTTCTTGCAAGAAACCAATCAATGATCAGTCTGGCTGAGCGAGATATTCCAAGTGAGTTAATAATTCATCTTCCAGTCGTTTAACGCTTTAATGACTAAATTTGTTTAAAAAAATAAAATATCTTCTCCTTGACCGTCCATTTGCAGGCCAAGGTAAGATTATTTTTGAAAATTTACCACTGAAATGACTGCCTCGGTTATCGAGCCAGTCATTTCAGTGGTAAATTTACAAAAATAGCCTTCTCTTGGCCGGCAAATGGACATTCAACAAGACCACGACAGAGGCCGGTTTTGGCCGGTTTCGTCATTAAAGAGTTAAAATGTTTGCCCATAACACGGTGTATCTTCCAATACCATAATATCTCTATCGCATCACGTTATCCAAACGATACCACAATATGGGTATCTATATCAGATTATTCCTACCTATGTCACACAATCCTTACATAAGGAAATATTCATGCTAATTTTATACTTTCTACACTACATATCATATGGCAGGTTACTGGGCCAGTAATGGACCGTATTGGCCTCGTATCAGTCCAGTACCGACACAGTAACCAGCGTTATCAAGCATGATACCATCATACCAAATGTCCAGCGCTGGAGTAAGGCAAGTGCTAACGGGGCTATAAACCCCAAGCCGCGCAAAGGGGACCTCCAAATCAAAACATATTATCGCATTTTACCCATATGAACGTTTAATCCAAGTATTTAACCTTTACAGTCATGATATACGTCAGATGCTGACTATTTTGAAACCAATATGACTGGAAATTGCTGTTGCCTTGAGTTTGCAGTCTAAATAGTTTTAAAAATATGAAAAAATAGAATGTCAACATATGTAGCGAATTTAGTAGTAGTAGTGGTGGCGGTGGCGGTGGCGGTGGCGGTGGCGGTGGCGGTGGCGGTGGCGGTGGCGGTGGCGGTGGCGGTGGCGGTGGCGGTAGCGGTAGCGGTAGCGACAAGCAGCAGCAACAGCAACAGTGGCGGCAACAGCAGCACCAGCAGCAGCAGCAGCAGCAACAGCAGCAGCAGCAGCAGCAGCAGCAGGAGCAGCAGAGCAACAACCGCAGCAGGAGCAGCAGGATTAGTTCCCCGACAATTTTTAGCCCTGGGCCCCAAATAGGCTTACTCCTGCTGGATAAATGTCGTCAAAATGACAGAATATTGCATTCCGGCAAAATGGACAAGAGAACAGCATGGTATGTTTTCGTTGTGCAAGGCTGCTATGAAATAGTGTATAAGAAAGAGTGTATAAATAAAATATAGTATTAGTCTATGTAGACACATAAGCATAATTTATGACACATTTCAACCCTGAGGCAACACAATCTCAAGCTTATCAAAAGCATGCAGTTAACCCTGATAACGCTGGTTGCTTGGCCGGTACTGGGCCAACACCGTGACACTAAGCCCCTGTATTGGCCAAGTAACTAATAGTCACGTGCCTTGTCGCGCAAGATATAGAGCATTGTGACGATGGTTTGTCTAGGAACCGTTGCTGGCATCAGTAGTAACAGCTCCCAATCAAGATAATGTTAAAATAGTCAACATAATATAAGATCATAAACAATATCTTCTAATTGGTCTTTCAATTACAAAAAGATAAAATATTAATTAGTTCTGTTCTGTTAATTGTTCTCCCCGTTTAGGTCGTATCGCGGGTAGGCATTGGAAGTAGGAGAACACGAATGGACGAGAGAAATAAAGACCCAATGTATCAGGATCTTCAGGAAAGTTATTATTGCGTGCCATAGTCTTCAACAGCTTTGCGTGTTCTTGGTTTCTAAGGTTGTTGACATGCGCACCTCGCTGGGTTAAGCGGGATTCTGTGATCCTGCAGCTTTTTAGGCTACCTCGACTCGCCATTCCCCTGGCGTGGGATGGGGAGAGACTATTTGGAGTCCCGGACATAAATGGGGAGAAGTTTTGTCCCTCTAGACTTCCACTGTCGTATCTTTGCATGTGTGTATCAATATCATCCAAGAGCTGATTAAGTTCACTTTCTTCTTCCATAATGTCAACAAATGATTTCTCACGCCGCCTGTCACGTTTCTCTCGGTAAATGTTGTGAGTTTTGGGAGACAAGTTCCGAAATGGACGATTTATTGAATTTGTTTGGTCGAAACTGTTATGCTGAGGATTAAGTCGTGTACGACCATCTTCCTCATCTTCAAGGCTTTCGTCATCACTAAGCTCATGGTCTATGTCTATATCCATTTCGTGTGCACCATTCGGATTTAACTGCAACAACTGGGCCGAATCCGATTGATATTGGTATTCCTCATTATATGCATTATGTTTCATTAATTGTTCTCCGTCGGTGTCCATATCAGAACGATGGGTATATCGGAACTGACCACTGCTGTTATTTTCAGGATCATCTGGATCAAGCAGGCCCCTACTCTCCGTACCAAAGGGAAGATAAATACTATGCGTACTCTGACTCTGTTCATTATTTGCTAACGCAGATTCTCTAGCCTTTCTTTTCGGACATCTGTGCACCTTTCTTTGTAGTTTCTGAGGCATATTTGGGTCAAGCTTATAAATACCATGCGTGTAAAACAGTCGAACGGAGTCCTCCAGACTGGGCCGACCATCAGCACTAAAACCGAACATGGTCCTATTTGTAATGGCACTTTCTCGCGCATTCTGCAACTCTGAACACAGACAGTCTGAATTGTGATGATGGTGGTGATGATGATAATGATGATGGCCATATGGAAACTCGTCACTATCATAGAGGTCGCTCATGGTATCTGGCAATGAAGCTCTGAGTCCTTTCTTCTTTTTCTAAAAAAAATAAGAGAAACTAGAAATGGTATATAACATAATGACGCTTATATTGGAATATATAGGCTGTGTAATTATGTTAGGTAGCTAGTCATTATCCATTTGAACCACGCATTATCATAATCCTTATTTCAGGACAATCGTACAGGTAAGATGTTGAATATTTGGATACTAATTTGACAGGAATCTCTTGCTGCCATAGGCGGCAACAGATCCTAGTCAAATTAGTTTCAAAATATTCAACGTAATAATAAATCGTAAAGGAGTTTGATGTTGTAGGCCTTTCGGGTTCAAAGGGCTAAACCCGTAATAGATTCACGTGCTAGCGAATAGACAAGATAAATGGCACGGCTTCATGATGTTATAAATGTTTGTGAATAGTTTGACATGAAGACGTTGTCGTCCATTCAAATTATTTATAAAAAGTAAAACTCATTTCCGTATGACCTTGGCCGATGTTTAAGAACTCCAGTGTAACATAAACGGCCAAGTTCTGGTCACACGTTCCGGGACCTGGGCGATTTATTACAACCCCAACTTTTGAAATCCAAATATTTTCAAAATTTTCAAGAAATGAAATCAAGAGGTTGTCTCTGGTAATCACATCCAGATTTCGGCCAAGCGCAATCCCAGTCGAAGTCTCGTAAAAAGGTAAACATTTCCAAAATTTGCACAGGTTACATGCTTGTTAACTGGAGTTATCATGCGGAAGCCAAAAATATTTTACGGTTTTTAAAGAAATCAACGGGGCTTAATCAGGTGAATACAGCCACGGGCAAGGTTTCGTGAAGAGAGATGTATTTGCGCAATTTGAGCTCAATCAATACAGGCTAAGTGAAGTTATCGAGTGAAAAACCTGATTTTTTTACGATTTTTCGAGAAATCAAGAAGATTATTCTGTTGATTACAGCCGGATATCGACCAAATGCAATTCCAGTCAAAGTCTCATGCTGAGCAATTTATTTCCGAAATTTGAACTGACCTGAAAACAAATGCGGACGCACGAACGAATGAACAGACGCCTGGATGGGCCGACAACGTCAGGGGACTATTATTAGCTACCACACTGAGTTCTACAGAATAGATTGACAAGTTTGGAAATTATTTTACATCATTTTGATTGTGACGTCATCTAATACTTAATCCGAGTTCTCTGACCCCACCCTATGCCGATTCTGATATGTCGGGTCTCACCCGGCATATCAGAATCAGCATATGGTGAAGTCAGAGAACTCGGACGACTAACAGTCGACTTATTTGAATATGCCATCAGATACTTGAGTAACAGATATTATCCCTCCATTGATTTACTCACGTATAACGACCACCCCTGTACATCATAGTCTGGTATCGAAAGATACGTGGTCTCGCAATACAGTTTATTTGATGATCGTGTGATCATAAAACTGGTGTTCTTTTAAGGATTTAAACATAAACTTTTCAACTATGTATGATTACTGTATTCTGAAACATCATACAGCTGCAATCAGTCCTTCTTCGCTTTTGCCTACTGTGTCTTGTCCTCAGCCGAAATCCTTAGCTTCCTCAGGTCCATTCTTGACAAGGGTGTACCGAGTCCTGCTTTCTTGAGGTCACCTCGTAGCACGCTTAGCAGATTTATGCAATGCCGTCCTCTCCTGGCTTTGTGTTTGCTGGCTCCGAGTAGGGCGAATTCCTAGGCTCTCTGTGCTGTCTCTTCTGGCATCCTTAGCACATGGCTAAACATGGACCATCTTTGCTGGGCGACTTTTACAGACAACGGCGACGTATTACATATCCTGTGCAGTGCATCGTTGAAAGTTATGCTGTCTGGCCATCGGTGTTTTGTGATGGTGCGTAGGTGTTTGCAGTGGCAAACATCGAGTTTGTCTAGAGCTGCCTACAGTTATACAGCATCAAGGATACGCAGGTTGCATTGTATAAACGTAGCCTCTTTATCAAGGGCATCTTTGATCTACGAATTCATAGCTTCCAGAAAGACTGGACAGCTTTTCCTCCGTGGTTCGCCGCCACGAAGTGGGTCGTCATTTTCTATAGTTTCAGGCTTTGTCGATAGGTATATGTGGGTGAACTCTGTTTTGGATTCATTCATAAAGATATTCTCAGCTTTTAGTTTGCTTGCAGCTACTGGGAGATGTTCGTCAAGGGGTTTCTTTTCCTCGCCTATGAAGTCCACATCGTCGGCATATTCCATCTCTAGCGACATGCCAAGTATTGACACTGGGGGGGTTGGTTTCGTGGAACTTTGCCGCATAGATTTCCAGCAAAGTTGCATGTGAAAGGCACCGGAGATAGACCACCTCCCTGTAGGGAGCCGATTGAAGTCTCAAACTCTACAGATTTCACTGACTTGACTCGTACTCTGAGCTCACTCACTAGTCGTATCTCATCTTCATTGCAACCGGCCTGGCGTAGTACATCTAGGATCTGTGGCCGTTTAATTGTGTCGAAGGCTCGTGACATGTCAATGCCAATTTTGTGGAAGTCCCAGTGTTTGGACATGACTACCTACACAAGTATGCGTTGAGCCCATACAATGTCTGCACAGCTGCGTCCACGTTTGAAGCCACTTTGACATGATCCGGTGAAGTAATCGATCTTGTCTCGGATGCGGCATAGAGTAATATTGGATAGGATTTTCCGTATGCTGTTGAGGAGCACAATGGGCTGCAGATTGGCTGGTGGCCCAGGTGGCTTCTTGCGCTTAGGTAGTGCGATAAGGGTGCCTTGGCATACAGGGTCGATGGGAAGGTGGTGCATAAAAGCTGAATTGATTAGGTGCGTGATCGGTTTTGAGATAATGTCACTTGCATATTTGAATAGTTCATTGCTCATGCCATGAGGTCCAGATGCACGTCCATTCTTCAGGGCTTTAAGTGCCTTCTCAACTTTTGCTGTTTTAATTGGTGTTAGTAATGGCGTGGGGTCTCCTGAGAACGGGTGCAAGGGCTCATCATCGTTGTCAGTGAACTGTTCCTTGAACCATTCTCGGATCGCCTCGACTTTTCCCTGGTTAGTCCCGATAAAGTGCCCTTCAGAGTTGTGTACAGTGAGTGGTGGTGTGTAGTCAGCAACTCTCAGGGCTCGGGCTGCCCGAATCATTTTGTGACAGTCATCCGTGGCAGTGATTTCATCTGCTAGGGAGTCTGCCTGTTGAATAGCAAGGTTTTTTAATCGTTCGCTAATGTGGCGCAGAATAATATTGCGCTCCCGGCGTAGTTTGGTGCTGTCTTCACTTTGGCCACTTTGATAGATGCGCAGCCATAACGCTTTCTGCTCTGCTGACAGCTTTACTACTATAGACCCACAAAATCAACATTTCAAATCACCTATACATGATGCATACACAATCCTATATACCCTCATTCCTTTTCTTAGTCATCCAGAATTAGTGACTAACCGACTAAAGGAATGAACGAATGAACGAACAGACGGACTGACAGACGAACAAATAAATTAGCAACATGCGCATACGGCAGACATGTCTGGACAGCTGAAGGGATTGCTGAAATTATGAGTAAGACAAAGTTAATGAATGGTTGGATGTATTGCCTATTGGCGCAAGTTTGACATTGCCATATGAGCCAGCGCCGTTTACAAATGGGCGCGCCGATAACCAGTTGGTATATGGGCCAGCGCCATTTACAAACGGGTGCGCCAATAACCAATTGACATATGGGTCATGCACAGTTTGCAAACGGGCGCGCCGATAACATATTGTCATATGGATATGCGTCGTTTACAAACTGGCGTGCCGGTAACAAATTGATGTGTGTGTCTGCGCCATTTAAAAATGGGCCAGATTGGTTATTGGGCCGCTATACCTACACCAATGTAACTAACTAACTTACTATCGGCGAGCCAACAGAAATACAACACTTAGCTTAACGTAATTAATTTTCTATCAATCATGGCATTACGTTGGATGATTGTTTGAGTCATTGACCTTACGTTGCTCCATTATATGGTTTCCTGGGCCAAGGAAACCATACAATGGGCCAACCTAAGGTCAACGAGCCAAACCACTTTGGGCCATAGAATAAAACTTACGTTGGAACAAGAAAATACTATTTGTTGGAACACGTTTTCACTATACATGTATTTATTTTCTCTTACCGTATACAGTGTTTGGTCAATCGACCGTAGAAGATTGTAGAGCGAAAATGTCGCCATTCTATCCATCACGCTTTCATCCGGTCATGACAAGCCGACTGTTAATTGGTGAATACGAGCCGATAGTTAAAGGGACATATTCAGACCAAAAATGCTTGAAGATATAATTATTAAAACTGTATACTTTTAGAGCCTTAAATAGTGTGCCTAGAAGTACGGAAACGAAATAAATCTTAACATATGGTGATTAAATTCGACATAATTAATATAATTTAATATAAGTTGGGAAATCGAATTAGACACGGGTCCCTATTTCAACACCACATCTAAAAAAGGCTATATTAATGTATGCGAAAATTAAATCATCATATGTTGAGATTTATTTCGTTTAATTACAATGAGGCACACCTCCTATCGGTAAAGGCTGGTGTACCACAAGGTTCGGTCCTTGGGCCCTTGCTATTCTTAGTCTGTATCAATGACTTACCAGGTGATACAGTCTGAGACTATTTGCTGACGACACCTATCTTTACGTGATATCAGATAACCTCGAGGCTCATATTCTAACAATCAACCAAGACCTTGAAGCGATATCTCAATGGGCAACAACCTGGCTCGTAGAATTTAACTCCTCCAAAACAACCTCTTTATTTATCTCCCTACGCCATCAGCCAACATGTTTCCCTATGCATTTTAAAGGCTCTGATATGCAACCATCTGTCTCGTACAAGCACCTTGGTATAACGTTTAGCAATAAAGGTCACTGGTTTGAACATGTTGAAAACGTGATAGCAAAGGCCCAACATACAGTCTCGCTACTAAAGGGCCTCACATATATTCTTGATAGAGACTCCCTCGAAATAATGTACAAGAGTTTTGCTAGACCACTATCAGAGTATGCAAGCCCCGTCTGGAATAACATTCCACAACACTGCGTAGCAAGACTAGAAAACATTCAAAAGGATGCCCTAAGGGCTGTAAGCGGCCTTATATGCAGTGCCAGAACTGAGGACCTCTATATCGAAACCGGCATGGAAACACTTTCTGAAAGACGCGAAACGCAGAAACGTGTACTACTATACAAAATAATTAACGGGATGACCTGTGACACTTTATCTAGCTATCTCCGGCCCCTCGAAAGAGCAACCCCGTATCATATCCGTAATCAATTAATGTAAACACCACCAAGATGTCGAACAGAGCTTTACAGTGGGTCATTCTTCCCATCAACTGTACGTGCGTGGAACGCTCTCCCCGATCCTGTCAGATCATCTGCTACACTTGCGGAACTCAAGCGCAAGCTGAAAGCCATGTCTCCGTCTCAATCTCCACCTAGGTAGTATTATACAGGCATAAGACCTGCCAATATCGCCTTTGCTAGACTCCGTAATGGCTGTAGCAGCCTAAATAGCCACCTAAATGACAATTTCATATCGGAAACCCGTATGTGCTCCTGTGGATTTCCAAGCGAATCACCTGATCATTGTATCTTCGATTGTCCATTATACAATAACCAAAGGACATCATTTAGCAATGGGTTAACACTAATTAATGTATCTCCCACTACGCTTACAGCTACAGAATTACTTTTTGGCAATGAGAATTTCTATCCGAACACAAATATGCAAATATCCACAATCCTCTGCCAATACATTGCAGATACTGGACGTTTCAAATAATTCACGTCCGTTCTTAATCTATTCTTTCCCGCCGTCTGCACACACATACCCTCATGATCTAACTAGCTGCCATACTAAGTGAAATCCCAATAATGATGTTATGATACTGAACTATGACCCCTTGCTTCTATAATAATCACCCACCGCACGATGTAAACATTACTAATCAGTACATTGGCAGGCGCCAGCGGAAACCAGCCTCCTTTTCTTTCCACTTTGTCTCCTCAATCCTCTTCCTAACACCATCTAAACTCTATCTTTGTCCAACTCTTCACGAAACACGCTTTCCCTCCCACTCTATATGTCTATCTCAGTATATTTCCTTAACTTATACCCATGTAACCGCCTCTTGTTAGTAATAGAATGTGCATAACTCAAGTGGGATTCACACTAATAATATACGTCTTAATGTGTTCCCACTTTAACAGAAAAATAAAATTTGTTTTAAACCAATGAGGCACACATTTTAAGCCCCTGAAAATATACAATTTTAACCATTTTACTTTCAAGCATTTTGCTGCTTTAACCGTTTCACGACAAAACCGGCCTGTTCAGTGGTCCTGGGGAATGTCCATTTGCAGGCCAAGAGAAGACCATTTTTTGAAAATTTACAACTGGAATGACTGGCTCGATAACCGAGCCAGTCATTCCAGTGGTAAATTTTCAAAAATATTCTTCTCTTGACCTGCAAATGGTCATTCAATAAGTAAATATTTTAATTTTTTTAAACAAATTTAGTCATTAAAGGGTTAATAACACAACTTAACATCTAATAGATGGATCCATTTCTAGCTATGCCCCGCCCATTTCTAGCTAAGCTCCGCCCACTACGTATGCCTCTTGGAATCGATTTCGAAACTTTGAAACCTTACTTCCCAGAATCTAAATTTCAAGGTTAGCTGTTGAATATTTAGAAACAAATTTGACTCCCCTTAGTTTCAAAATATTCAACAGAATGTTTGCTAAATTGTAAAGACGTCCAATTCGTACACTTTTTTGACGGAATCTTTTTATTTCCATGACGGAGTATACGCCATGTTGATTGTGACGTCAGCTAACCACGTGACACATTTTATTATGACGTCAGATACTTGAATCGATTCCTTCCGTTACCGTTCCGTAATTATTCTCGGTATCTAAGTCATCAAAAATCAACCCGCACCAATATACCGTAGACAGCAACAGGTTTCAATGTTTCAAATCTATTCCAACACGCGTGAAATATGGGCGAAGCGTGGCTAGAAATGGGCGGGTGTAGCTATAAACTGACCCGTCTATTACGACCGTACTAACGCTATTGATTTTCAACAGAATTTCGTATAGATATACACGCTTTATCAGTGCATTTTTATACAAAACCTTATCGAAAATCAACAAGAGCTTAAGAGAATTGATGGATTCCACCTTTAGCTATGTCCATCTCTGACTAAGCTCCGCCCACGCTTTGCCTGTGTTGGGATCAATCGAACCATGAACTCCCCGAAGCTTAACTTCCAGAAAACTACACTGATCAGCTGTTGAATATTTTGAAACTAATTTGACTGGGTGATGTTGCTGCCTATGGCAGCAACAGAACCCAGTAAAATGTGTTTCAAAATATTCAACAGAATGTTTAGTAATTAGTAAAGACATACAATTCGTACAACTTGACTGAATATTAAGCGTTCGTGATGGACTTAGATACGTCATTCATTGCGTAATTCATTGTAACATTAGCCTACATGTTACGTAATTGGTTATGACGTCATATAATAGAGCGATAGATTGTATTCATCTATTGGCGACCATAGCCTCTTCTTCGAAATATGGATACATTTATTGAAATCTGTATCGATCTTGCGGATCAATAGGCCTACACAGACTAATCCAAGTTTCCTGAATGACCTATTCCGGGTTAAATTTTGAGACAAATCGCATCAATACTTTCTGAATTTGCGCCGGTGGTAAAATTTAACTCACTCCTCTTTTCAGCTATACGACGGCGTTTTAACAATCAAATACTGACACGAAAAATTACACACAAAACGTCAACGGAGACAAAAATTAAACGACAAATACTTGAGTTTTTCATCGAACGTGTTCATTTGAAATCACATTTAATACGACCTCAGCCCTGTCCTTACAGACACTGAAATAGAGTTTAACAATACCCCCTCTCAAAATATGTCAAGATCCAATCACGCAATGCCGTATCTATACCAACGTTACTGTAATATCGTGCTCACATTATAACGGATAATACTATCGAACATAGGTGTATTTACTATTTAGTGTCCCGGCTACGCTCCACCATTCAAACCGTTATAGGCAATTAGATAGATCACGACGGGAATAATAATTGCTTATCGGCGCATTTAGCAGGTGTTTTCTGGCGAGGGATAAACACTCTAGTGAAAACTAATATCAACATTATTACCCACAAAAATTTGTAGGAGTAGGTGATGTTTGAAAATCGTTTTACTGAAGCTGTTGCTGTCTAAGACAGCAACAGCTTCAGCAAAACAATTTTCAAAATGAATGCATGTTGCTATGTGATATTGAAGCCCACCCCACCCGATGGTTTTGAAGAATTGAGTCGTACAACCGTCAGATCGCTTGAAGACGATCAGATGACAAAATTAAACGTCAAACGCTTGATCGGTCTGTACGGTACGCACACACGAGAGATCCACCCACCCACCCACCCACCCACCCACCCGCTCTAAATGTGTGCTTATGTATTCGTATTATTTATTCCAGGTAATACTTGAAGACTTAATTCTAAACCAAAAACATATAGCATGAACGTGCATGGATTAATATTTTATTACATACAGTTTTATTATTATTTATTAGATCCGGGGGCCCCATAGAGGTTTATTTAGATCGATTCATAGTGCTTGTTTGATTTCGTATTTTAGAGAGATTTCAGTCAATAAAGTTCCACTTAAAGTACACCAAGGCCATAAAAGATAGCACATTTTATTTTATTTTCGAGCACTGATATAAAATGTCAATCTGTGTAATTATTTATGGCCACTGGGGATGGTGAATCATGTTTTTTTGTAAACTATTTCACGGAAATTGTCGAAAATGTTCCGGAAAAATCCGACTAGTTGTTTATAGGAAATTCTCAGGACACCGACGACGCCGACGACGACGACGACGACGACGACGAGGATGGCCAATAATAATAAGTCATACCACAACAATTATTCACACAATGACGTCAGTCCGCGATTGTCATGAGAAACTGAAAGAAAAAGGCTTTCGGTAGCTAAATTTACCATTAAGGAATTCGAGAATATGCAAACAATATATTTTATTTTAGCTAAATTATATAAAATCGTAATTTGCGTTTGACCAATCTCCGTTTTTGCACCCCTTGAAGCATATCGCCTAAGCTGTAATTGCACAAATACTGGTTTGCATTCCTGCACACGCTATAAATCTCAATGGGGATATAATAAATAAAGAAAAATGTTCACAGAGCTTAAATAAGGCTTTGATTATATGCTATTCTACTCTAGTATACGAAGCCAAACGTTCCCTATTCATCATCACGTCTGTTTGATGTTTTATCAATAAAGCGATCCATTTCTGACTATGCCACGCCCATCCTATCTAAGTTCCGCCCACCTTGTACGCGCATTTGGATAGATTGTAACACTTTGACCCATGAATTCACCTTTCCCGAGCATCCATCCATCATCAGACCTCGTATGACGTCATAATCAGCTCAGCGCGTGTATGGTAACGTAACAATCATTACGTCACAAAGGGTTCCATATAGACCGTTACCAAATCTCAAATACTCAGACACGTTGTATGAATTGTATGTTTTTGTAATTCTTTGCTGTTTAAGAAACATGCTGTTGAATATTTTGAAACCAATTTGACTGGGCGCTGTTGCTGCCCTAGGCAGCAACAGCACCCAGTCAAATTAGTTTCAAAATATTCAACATGGTACCTGTATTTGGTTTTCTTGAAATAGATAGTCAGGGAGTTCAGAGAGCGTGAGCGAGGTGTGGGTGGAGCTTAGCTAGAGATGGGCGGGGCATAGCTAAAAATGGAAAGGTCCGTTGCCGGAATACCAATTCCAATGTAATACTGGTGGGCTGTTGAATATTTTAAAATTAATTTGATTGGCAGCTGTTGCTTTATTAAATTGTAAATTCACGCAAAAGACACAATTCTGCCTCTTACTATCGGGCATTTGCCACTCTGTAGCAGCATCGGTCGCATTCTATTCTTGAGATATTAAAAAAATCCTTCATACCAAGCACTATCCACCTGTGAAATAACTAAGACAGCACAATTACAACATTTCCTACTCTGTGTATCTTTAAGGAAAAAGCGTATCACCTCTTATTAGGCATCTCCATAGAAAATTCCAGTTTACTATTTATTCACTTGCTAAAAGAAAGGAAAACAGTATTCTGTGTAAAATAAGAAACGAATGCAGCAAATTAAATGCCGATTTACACAGATATCATATCATTGATCAATCGAATTGTGTTCATTGCCATTTACCTGAAACATCTCATCATTTCTTCTTGATATGGCCAAAATGGGCTGTTGAAAGACACGTTTTGGTGGGCTCCATACGTCAGCTTAGTTACTGGTCTAGTGACACTCTGTCGGCTGAGGAGAATGAGGAGCTATCGACGAGGGTACATCGTTGAGCAGATTTTGATATCTGTGTGTCATTGGATCAATGTACATTTCGTCAGCATATTTATACGATTCCGACTATGCCGGAAGAAGTGATACCAATGGCAATGGACTATAGATATTATTGTTGTTATTGTTGACTATATTTGTGTTATGGAATAATAATGTTATTCTCATTAGCATAGCATAAGATATCTCTCCAACCACCCTTCTCTCTCCCCCCTCCCCTCCCTCTAATCTCTCTCTCCCTCCCTCCCTCCCTCCCTCTCTCTCTCTCTCTCTCTTCCTCGCTCGCGCTCTCTCTCTCTCTCTCTCTCTCTCTCTCTCTCTCTCTCTCTCTCTCTCTCTCTCTCCAATTCATAGGTAATAATTCTACTTGTATAGGAGAGTGGGTGATATGAGAATAGGTGCTGAGATCAGATGGTAATGCATGGCGTGAAATGAAATGAGATGGGATGAGATGATGTCAGATACAAAAACATGATGAGATGTGATGGGGCGATACGGGATAGTATTAAGTGGGCTGGGATATACAGTTGAGGTGAGCTGGAGTGGGATGATGTGAATGGGACTGGATGGTGTGGTTAAGATGTGATGGGATAAAATGAGATGAGGAGGATGAGGTGATGGGATAGAGTGAGATAAGATAAGGTAATATTGGATGAGATGAAATCATACGTGATGGGGTGAGATGAGATATGAAGGGAGTGAGGTAGGGAGAGATGAGATATGAAGGGAGTGAGATAGGGAGAGATGAGATATGAGGGTGTGGGGTAGGGTGAGATGAGATATGACGGGGTGAGGTAGGGAGAGATGAGATATGAAGGCGGTGAGGTAGGGATAGATGAGATATGACGGGAATGAGCTAGGGTGAGATGAGACATGACGGGAGTGAGGTAGGGAGAGATGAGATATGAATGGGGTTGAGGTAGGGTGACATGAGATATGAAGGGGGTGAAATAGGGAGAGATGAGATATGAAGGGGTGAGGTAGGGTGAGGTGAGATATGACGGGAGTGAGGTAGGGAGAGATGATATATGAAGGGCGTGAGGTTGGGTTGGATGAGATATGACGGGGGTGAGGTAGGGAGAGATGAGATATGAAGGGAGTGAGGTAGGAAGAGATGTGATATGAAGGGGTGAGGTAGGGTGAGGTGAGATATGACGGGAGTGAGGTAGGGAGAGATGATATATGAAGGGCGTGAGGTTGGGTTGGATGAGATATGACGGGGGTGAGGTAGGGAGAGATGAGATATGAAGGGAGTGAGGTAGGAAGAGATGTGATATGAAGGGTGAGGGGGGGGCGGATGAGGTAGAGTGAGATGAAATATGACGGGAGTGAGGTAGAGAGCGATGAGGTATGAATGGAGTGAGGTAGGGAGAGATGAGATATGACGGGAGTGAGGTAGGGAAATATGAGATATGAATGGAGTGAGGTAGAGAGCGATGAGATATGAAGGGGGTTGGGTAAGGTGAGATGAAATATGAAGGGGGTGAGGTAGGGTGAGATGAGATATGAAGGGAGATGAGATGATGTCTGGTGTGAGGTAATGAGAAGTGAGTTAGTGATGTCTTCTTCTTCTTCTTTTCTATCGCTGGTATCACACTTGGAGAGCCGTTCTCAAGATGAAATCTGTGGTTTTCTGCAGTTCTTCCACAGGCCCATACAGCTTTTCAAGAAAAGAGGTTGACAAAGGCTAAATCTCTTCTCTCAGCAGCTGATACATACTGCAACATTGAAGTATGCTCTCTGTGGACTGTTCTGATTCTCCGCAAGGACAAGCGGGCGATGTCGTAAGGTGGAACCGCTCGTACATGTGTTGGTTTAGTCTGTTATGCCCAGTTCTGAGACGTAAAATGGTCACTTGCTCTGGCCTCGATAGATGATGGTAGGCATCTTCTGATTGAGGTGTTCTATAGAGTGACTTGATGATGATCTTCATCTCTGTATGGGTAACCATGTTTTCTGTCTGATTCTCTTCTGCACACACCTTTGCCATCTTGTCTACTTTCTCATTTCCTTGGACTCCACAGTGTGAGGGGATCCACTGCAATGCTATCCGAAAACATTTGGTGCTATGTAGTGCTTCTTCAAGTTGTGGCAGCTTACCTTTGGTGATAGCCTCAAGGACGGAGCGGGCATCATATAAAAGGACAATCTGTGCAATAGGGTCTGCTTTTCTGCTGGTGGTATTAGCTGCATGAACCAGTGCTTCGACTTCAGCTCTGTAGCGTGTGCAGTGTTTGCCTGTCGGTATTGTAGCTGACTCATGTTGTCCATTTGCATACTGTATGTGCAGTCCGGAACCTCCGCTCCTAATTGCATCTTTGGCTGATCCATCTGTATAGATCATTATCCATGTCTCAGGAGGGTACAATTCTTCCAGCATGGCTAGGGTCAGGGCCTTCTTGCTCACATCACTATGGTCATCTTTGGTTGTGAGATGAGGTACTGTGGTGCGAATAGCTATACGCTCTAGTTTGTTTTCCCAGGGTGGAGGATCAAGAGTGTAGTTTGGGTCTTCTATTTGTGCTGGCAACATTTCTTGGTATTTCCTTTGAAGTGCTTTTGTCTCTTTCACAAAACTTGATCTTTTATATCTTCCTGATGACAGCTGTGCTTGCCTGATCTTCATCGGGTGGTTGTTGAACGATTTGAACGTTGCAGCTTGGATCAGTGCTTTGCATTCCCTTCCTTTGCTAAGTGGGGGGGGGATGCCTGCTGTCTGCTCCATCTTTTCTATTGGTGTTGATCTCATTCCACCAGTGATGATGCGCAGTGCCTGGTTTTGTACTCTGCCGAGGTTCTGTTGATGAGATTTAGCTGCTGTCATCCATGAGCTGGATCCATACTCAATGTGTGGTCGTACGGCACCTAGGTAGATGGTCTTGAGGATCCTTTCATTGGCACCCCAATTTGTTCCTGCCAGCTTCCTCATGATGTTTAGCTTTCTTCTGGACTTTGTCTCTGCGTTCTGGATGTGCTCCTTCCATGTTAATCTTCTGTCATAGGTGACTCCCAGGTATGTCTGCTGGTCCTCGTACTCGAGTGGAGTACGGCCCAGTCTCAGATTGCCAACTTTGGTTTTATTGGACAGTGAGAATAGCATGGCTGATGCTTTTTCATTGTTGATAGTCATACACCAGCGATTGGCCCAAGCTATAATTCTGTCCAAGGCGAGCTGCATTCTGTACGTGGCAGTCGTTGTGTACTCCTATGTGCACAAGAGTACGAGGTAATCTGCATAGAGGGCTGATTGGATCCCATTGGGCAGCTCTGCTACAATGTCATTGATGAAGAGTATGAACAGAGTTGGTGATATACTCCACCTGGTGGCACCCCTTGTCCCAGCAATACATTCTGTTGTCCAGATTCTCCATCCACCAGCACCCCAGCTCTGCGATTGTGTAGGTATGACTTGCTCCATCGGAACATGTTGCCACCAATGCCTGTGCGGCGGAACTTCACGAGGAGACCATCCTTCCACACCTTGTAAAATGCCCTCTGCAGATCAATAAAGGCAGTTAGCATCACCTTCGTGGCTTGAAAAGTGGCCTCTATGGCCTGTGCAAGATGTGTTGTTTGATCTTCTGTGCTCGTGTATCTATCGGCCTGCTCTAAAACTATAATGTTCTCCGACCCCAGGTACCACTGCAACTGCTGGTTGGCGATGCGCTCCATGGGCTTGCATATGCAGCGTGTAAGACTGATAGGACGGTAGCTCAGCACTTTCGCCTTGCTCTTCCCTTTTTTCAGAATATGAGTAATTCTGGCTTCCTTCCAGCACTGAGGAACCGCTCCCTTGGTCCAACTGAGATTAAAGATGTCTAGCAACTTGCGGAGAGATGCATTGCCAAGGTGTTGGGTCATTTCATTCGTAATGTCATCTGGCCCGGGAGATTTCTTCTTCTGCAATTAGCGGATAGCCTTCTTCAGTTCTGCTAAACTAATGTCAACTTTCATTGCATCGTGAGTGTTGGTGTCTGTTCTTTCCTTTCGCTCTTTTCTAACCTCTTTTTGACGCTTTTCTTTTGCATATGCCTTCGCAAAGGCAATATGCAGCCATATTTCCTGTCAGTGTTTGTCCATATTCTTCAAGAGAAATCTTCTCTCCGCCGAAACCCTCATCATTCAGTGCTTTAGTCAGTCTCCATAGCTTTGTGGTGTCTCTCTCTCTCAATTAAACCCTGCCGTCTTTTCCCTCCAGCTTCTTCTTTTGGCCTCCAGCTTGGTCTTTAGATAACTGGCTTTAGTTTGCTGTAGCGTGAAGTGGTTTTCATGACAGGGATTACTCTCTGCATCTTCTCTGGCGTTGTCTAGTTTATCATGTGCTGCTTGCAGTTCTGTTGTCCAGTAGGGGCGGTAGTTTTCCCTGACCCCTCGAGGAATCGCTTCGTTGGCAGCCTTGAGGATACTTGAATTAAATTCCTTGACCACATCGTTGATGTTTCTCCCTTCTACTGCTATATTTTGGGTAAGCTTATTGGAACGAATTCCGAACAGACTCCAATTTGCCTCTTTGTAGTTCCACCTTGGATGTTGAGGTGAAATTGTCGAAATACTTCCAGAAAGAGACAGGAGGACTGCGTGGTTGTCGCTTCTTCCTAACTGTGATCCGACCACTCTACTGAAGTTTCTGTGAATGACTTATGTACAAAGTGCCAAGTCCGGCGTTGTTGTCGAGTGCCACCGGCACGAGTAGAAGGTAGGCTGATCCGTGGGATCGTTGAAAAGTAAAAGGTTCTTTTCATCTTGCCATGCTTCAATGTCTTCTCCTCGTTTGTCAAGTGTGCTGTATCCCCAGCTCTGGGACTGGCTATTAAAGTCTCCCGCCATGAGGAAGTGGCAGTCCGGGACCTGGATTGTGTCAAGTGAGAGATTCTTGTCATTAGAGCAGTAATAATTGACATTGTCAATCACAGAGTTGCTGGTTGTTACCTTGATCTTGATATATTCTGCCTCTTCCATAAATGTTCTGATCTGGCTGGCGTTCACGCTGTTTTGGACCAAGGTGATCACCCCGCCTTTCCTTCTTCCTCTTCGATCACGCCGGAAAATCTGGTAACCTCTGATCTTAAATGGTTTTCCTTCTTGCAGGTGTGTCTCTTGAATGCAGCAGATATCAATGTTGTTTTCGTACAGGAACTGTTCGAGCTCTGATTTCTTGTTGGTAACCCCTTCTGCGTTCCAGTGCATGATGTTGATACTGGGGTTCTCTTTGGGTTTGGTCTTCTCTTTCGGTTGGCCAATAGCTCTCCATCCTCGTCCCCTGGCTCCACAAGACGAGTTGATGGGACCTCCAGTAGCTGAGGGTGGGCTTCTTCGAGGCGTGGAGCCAGGCGCTGCACCTGCCTGACGGATCCTCACAGGGCGAGTACCATTTCGGTTGAATCGATCTCCAAGTGTCATTTCATTAGCGTTGTGCATAACGCTCCGGTTAACCCCTCCAAATGTCTGGATTGACACCCAGTGGGTTACACCCCTGCGCCACGTTGAGGCCGAGCATATAGTCTTAAACAGGGGAGTTAGTGATGTGGTACAATAGATAATGCCGAGAAGGGGTCACTTGGAGATGGTAATGTAGGTGCAGTGGTTTGTGTGTATTGAATATTGATGCCACAGACTGGGTGAGGAGTTGGGCATTCATGAAAGATTAAAATCCATTTTTCTCAAAATATCCAAGGATACCAGGGAGGCACCCAGTATGGATTTGTCGGGCCTATGAATACACTGGACGTACTGCATCAGCAAAAATGTGTGTGTGATAAATACTCCAAAATAACCTCCTGTGAAGAATCTTCCAAACTAATATGATGGCGGTTCTTCCGAAAGCCGACCTCAGTGAATAGCTATCAGAATATACACAATTTGATAAAGAAAACACAATTTCACTGTATAAACAATAGTATATTGAAATGTATAAACTTAGTTTGTCTTGATTTTCTCTGCATAGCTGTCACATTATAATAATACCAATTAGAAATTATGAAAAGAATTTAATTTTAATTTCACTATGCTGCGGCGAAAGGCAGAATAGTGGTAAGGGTACTAGGCATCTTATAAGTACTCGATCAAGAATCCGAAATCGACAAATAATATCTCAAAACATACCTAATGCACGTAGGACGTTTCTGAGAAGGCATTGTCATTCTGTACGCATAGACATTCCAACAGCTAATTATTTAGTAATCTGCTTTAAGTGGAAAAGTAGCAAAATCGCACCGACTTTTTTATAAAATTTATAATTTCTTTGCCATGAATGAATTAATGGACTTGAGATTACCAGTACTATTGTAATCCATAATCATATACGTGAATAACCGCCAATATATGAGTTCATCTTGGCATTTACTCTGTATTGCTTCAGATCTTAACCCCTCTTGTGTCAACTCAACCCTTTAATTGTCAAGTTAGTCAAAACGACCTCTGCAATGATCTTGAGAAATGTCCATTTGCAGGCTAAGAAAAGAATATTCTTGAAAATTTGCCACTGGAATGACTGGCTCGGTAACCGAGCCAGTCATTCCAGTGGTAAATTTTCAAAAGTCCTCTTCTTGGTCTGCAACTGGACAATGGCTAAGCAGAAATTTGAATTATCTTGACCATTACACTTTTGATGAATGTCAATTTGAAGGATAACAGAAATCAAGGCTCCTATTTTTGTAAATTTTCGCTATAAATTGACAAAAATACTCTCTTTGTCTGCAAAAAACAAAATTTCCCAAAGCCGATATCCACATGAATATACAAAAAGCATTACTAGCCCGCTGTCTCTCCAATAGATGAAACTACTATGATACTTATATTATTAATTAGAAATAGTGTGCATATCTTCTGTATGACACTGTAGTGTTTTATTGAGAATAAACTCGATTGATTCATGCTTCCATTATCGTTGAAGTGAATGAGAAACAGATAGAATATATTATTAGGATGCTAATGAAATTATTTTTTTCCAATTACCAGTTTTTGCTATACATCTGAGTAATACTGGGTTCATTATTACCTAAGGTGGGAACAATACGATACAAATCTGCGTTCATTATTGCGAAGCCAGCATACTGTAGGAGCTGTAGGCGAATACAAAAGCACCGTAAATCGCGCGTATTTGAAATAAATTCCACTCTCTGTTACGGGAAGATCTAATCCGGGGTTTTTCATCGGGAGATATTATGCCATACGAAAGTTTATAAGACAGCACGCAACACGCACTCAATTTCTAAAGCGTTTCATTTTTTTTTGCTGCCGCGGACTCTTAGCATAAGGCACCGATCCTCTCTGTGAGTCAAGCATCTGACGTCATAATCAATTACGTCACTAGTTAACTGACGTCACAATCATAAAGATGTTATAGCTCCGTCACGAAAATCGAAAGGTCCGTCACTAGTTACGAATTGTATGGCTTCGATAGGTTTACAATTTAATAAGCATTCTGTTTTAAAATATTCATCAGCTTACGTGTAGTGTTACCTTAAAATTTCGATTCTGCGGAATTCAGGTTTCAAAGTTGTATATCGATTGCCAAGCGCGTTTAAAAGTGTGCGGAGAATAGCTGGAACTAGCTTGTGTGTAGCTAGGGAACAGATCCCTCTCTGTTATGGAGTTTTGGCAATGCGTTCTCACTTCTGTACGTCGGTCCGTCTGTGAGTCCATATACCAATATCAGGAAACGTGACACAAAAGCGTTCTCTATCATTTACAAGGGACATAACTCTGATGTTTCACCTCTAATAAACACCGTCTTCACACAGCAACTTGTAGATGCCTATATAAGATCATTTCGACCGGATTTGCTATAAATCGATACAAAGCTGGCAAAAATGGCTGACTGGATAATTTACTATTGGTTCTGGACATTGACAAAATATTCAGAATTTAATTCAGAGTGTTCTAGCTTTTAGATGGATTGTAGGCCGAAAGATACTCACCCACGAGGTACTAAGATAATGCAAATATTAGACGCGTATATTATCATAGTCATAGTGTTATTAACCTTAGGTCACTTCGTGGCATACAGGTATAACGTACTAATACAGGCTTTATAAATAAGATTAATTTACCAGTGCAGTTACAGTTATTACATCACAATATAACTTGTTATAAAAATTATCACCATCATCATCATCATCATTATCATCATTTTGTCCAAATTTCGTCTACATCGCTGTAAGGCGGGAAAAAAGGGCTGATTAACCCTTTTATGACTAAATTTGTTCAAAAGAATTAAATTATTTACTTGAATGTCCATTTGCAGGGCAAGAGAAAACTTTTTGAAAATTTACCACTGGAATGACTGGCTCGGTTATTGAGCAAGTCATTCCAGTGGTAGATTTTCAAAAATATTCTTCTCTCTCAGGTTGCAAATGACCATTCCCCAATACCACTTAAGAGGGCGGTTTTGGCCGGCTTCGTCGTGAAAGGGTTAAATAATTTCGCATACATTCGCATGGAAAAAATGCAGGTTTGACCTATACGTCAGATTGACTTACTTCTTATGTAGGTAGTAGCCAAATGTCCATAGGTACTCACCCACCAAGTAAGTAAATTAATCCATGCCAGCAACAGCGCACAGTCAAAACATTCAACAGCATCTTTATTAAATAGTATATCTATACAATTCGTGCAACAATGCTTAGTCAGTCGTCAATTAAGTGTTCGTGACGTACTTATCTATGCCATTCATGATGCCATTGAATATGACGTCATTATACACGTCAGCGGTTTATTATGACGTCATAACATGGATGGATAAACTGGAAAGGTCCATTGGTTTCAATGTCAAAAGTCACATTTGACCTATATAATCCAGAAATGACATATATATTATATTATATTAGTGGTAACAGCTGCTCAAAGATAGCCTACCTACTCACCCGCCATGTAAGGAGTCAATGTCTCTAAATATGCCAATAACCCGCAACCGTAGTAATATCTTTCCTCCGCCGGGCAGCATACTTGAGCTTTTGAAATTTTAAACAGGGATAATTCTGATGTTTAAGACTATAGCAACCTCATTTACTGCCATAAGGCAGAAGCAGCACCCAGGCACAATTAGTTTCAAAATATTCGATAGCTTACTCGTATAGTTTTCTGAAAATTGATAGTCAGGGAGTTCAGGGATCGATTGATCCCAAAACTGGCGAATCGAGGGTTGAGCTTAGCTAGAAATGGGCGAGGCATACCTAAAACTGGATTCTTCCATTGACCTTGGGCATATATATATATATATATATATATATATATATATATATATATATATATATATATATATATATATATATATATATATATATATATATATATATATATATATATATATATATATATGATCAAGTACTTCGTATATCCTATGGGTAGTAGGTTATGCTTAAATATACCCTGATAACGCAGCTTAATGGGCCGATGCTGGGCCGATACTAAAAGTATCGGCATGGTATCGGCCCACCATCAGCCCAGAAAGCTGCGTTATCTGGGTAACCACCCTTCACGCTAGAAGTCAATGGCTTCAAATATGACGAATCGTGCCACCGGAGAAAATATCTGTCGACGTTGGTTCCTATGATGTAGAAAATCTCTAATGGCTATCTCTGGCGCTTGGCACCGAATCACGGAAATTCGCTATGTACAGATATTATCTGTAAAATATCACTATATCTTCCAGGTTTGATTTAAATCCATTCAGAAACTAGAGGGCTTATTCGACGATGCCTCATCACAAATCCTGTGGGTGGGTGGGGGAGGGGGCTTGCGGAGTCAAATGCAACTGGCCTCTTTCACTCCGCAATCATATTGGTAACTCGTACAGCGAATTGGGGGTGGGGGTTGGGGGGGGGGAATTCCGTCCAACGGGTTCAGCGGAATGGGACTAGAATGAGTTTCTGACCTTTTGAGCCGCACCACCACCCATGGGGGCGTAGCCAAATGTAAATGTCCTCTTGCACTCAACAATCATGTGGGCAACTCGTATACCAAATTTTTTAAATCCGTCCAACGGCTTCGGAGGAGTTGCGTTCCAATCAATTTCCTGACCTTTTAAGCAATTCCGGTGGTGCATTTTCAAAAATACTCCTCTCTTGTCCCGCAAATGGACCTTGCTCAAGATACCTGCAGATGCATTTGTGGCCGGCTTAAGAAGCACTAAGCTGACACAATAGTACCAGCAGCTAAAAACCTAATTTCGCATGAATTGGTCCCTTTTTGACAAAAGTATGAAACTTTGCACAGAAGTAGTATATGGTATGCTGGTTCATTTAAAGCTTGATACCCATCGCCGCCATCTTGGATTTTTAAATGGGCGCCATTGAAATTTACTATCTACCATATCTCAGCCTCTAAACAACATAAATTCATGATTGATTTTGGTGTCTATACCCACATTTCCAGGGTCAAGGACCCATTTCTGTAATTACTGATAATATCAGGTAACAGCCTCGGCGTACATATTGAAATCCAAGATAGCCGCCACACGGAAATCTGGATTTCTTAAGATCTCAACTCCATATCATGGGCAGCATATCATGCCGGTCATCAGTTACCACTGAACACGCCTAGTTCGATCGTAACACTTCTACTAACTTCAGCGAAAAGGCCAACATGATTTTCATGGTTTCGCATGCTGTGATGATGGTCAATAAAGCTGTACATCATATATTTCCTGGACAAACGTCAGTCGTTGTTGCAGAGCAGCCCACCTGCGCGATTGCGAAGAGGGTCCAGTGGGGAAGACAAATGCGTTGCCATGGTAGGAGGCTTACACCTCGAGATGAACTTCCTGAAGTTACTAGGAGATTGTATCAAATAATTGTGGCTGGACTACATCACTGTTAAAAGCTGAATTTACTACATCTTGACGTGCAGATTCAATGTTGTCTGGGTCGCATGTCACACGATATGCACATTAGGTTACAAGAGGCAGCCTGTACATTATGAAGCAATGCACTTATGAACGGTATGTAGAGCAAACGCCAGCTGATCAACAGAATAATTCACAATCGTTTGAGAAATCGTGTGTCAAACAGTGTACTAATCAACCACGGTTTAAGTTCTGGGAAACGACCCTGAAGTTAGAGCCGATACTACTAAAGTTTGTGCGATCCATTCGGGAGAAAAACCTTGAATTATATGTCCAACTCTTGATGCAGATTGATGCAGATGACCCATTGGCTGTTTGCTATAAGTCACACGAATTACTGCAAATGGCTCCCTGTGCATCTACGTGATATGATCACCCTACCCGCAGATCATCCACAGTTCACAGGGAATTTATCTGTCGTGCAGAAATCTTGTCATGTTTTCTCTGCAATGGCAATTGATCAGTGCCATGAACAAGTCAATGACCTTATAAAGGGTGACGGAGCCGCAGGCGGTTTTACGGAAAACCAACAGGTTATTGAGAGATTGATCGTGGCAAGGCCAGAGATAGAACGTGTAGTGATGGGGTGTGAAGATAGCTACCACCATTTGAATGAACAACCGTCAAATAAACATCATGAACAATACCCTCCAGTTCAGAAAACATTTGCCAGAGCCGTTTTATCTTTGTATCTTTGTGATCATAGATTGATGATATGGGGAACTCATTCATGGAAGGCAGTGGTGACTTGCTGACATTAGACACACAAATCTTTATGAACAAAGCAACAGACAAAGAACAATGAAGAATTTGCTTCAGTAAATATGAATTGTGCACTCTGTGAGAGGCTATGCATTGCATGTCAGGCCAGAGAATTAGATCGGGACAGTTTCTTTGAACATGAGAATCAATCATGCCCTACATCCATTTCTGATATGGGCAGATTAGGGCATGGTTCAAAATCAGCTCTACTGGAGTAGCTTAGTGGTTTCTGTACATCATCACAGGATACCCCTAGTGTTGGACGGTGCTGCGCTGATCCACATGCTCAGGCCAGCGGGATGTCGGACGTTGACAATGTATTTCGTCCTTACATCACCAACCCGTGCGTTATTGGTAATCGTGTCGGCATTGTCTTGGACAAATATCGGTCAAATAATCACAAGCAGTCGACAAAAGAACTTAGAACTCCGGGTAGAACAGTACAACGAGTTCTGCCAGATGCTCTGTTACCAGGAAACTGGGAGAGATTTCCCAGAAGTCAACAGAACGATGATGAACTGTTTCAATATTTGACAGACCGTGTGCTGACATATAATGCGCATGGAAAGCCAGCCATTAGCACAAAGGATCAGAATGTTGTGACCTCTGACCTGAATAACAGTAATTAAACGACGTTGACTAACTCCAGCCGTGCACTCATGAGGAGGTCGACACTCGACTCTTGTTACATGTAGCACATTGTGCAAAACAAGGACTCGGCAAAATAAGTATCCGAACAGTGGATACAGATGTTGTTGTTTTGGCCATTGGACATTTTCATGCTCTTGAAATTGATGAACGGTGGGTCAGCCTTGGCGTAGGTGCTCATTTTCGTCACATTGCCGTTCATGAAATTGCACAGAAGATGAGCATAAAAGCCAACCCATTAATGTTTTTCCATGCTAATAGTGGATGCGACACAGGGGCTAGCTTCCTTGGTCGTGGGAAAAAGTCTGCTTGGCCAGCATGTGGTACATGTCCAGCTGTGACAAATGCATTTTTCACCCTTTCATCTCAGCCAAAAGAAATAGACACGCGAACTATGGATGAAATAAAGCGATTTATCATCATCTTGTGCAGTAGGACTTGTGCTGTAAAGAATGTTAACGAGGAAAGGAAGATATTGTTTGCACAAGGATCTCGGACCATTGACCATGTTCCACCAACCAGAGCTGCTTTGGTTCAGTATGTCAACATGGCTGTATAAAAGGCGGGCGATGTGTAATCTCAAGCGCTTAAACGATCTCCAATGCTTCCTAGCCCTGACGACGGGGTTGGTCGGGATGGAAACCCTACTGGACATAACTTTCAGAGGCCTCACTATCGTGTCATGAACTTGTGCACTGTGGTTGTAAGAAATGATGTAAGCGCCAATGTAAATGTCGCTCATCAAACCTGTAACACACAGAACTATGTAATGGACATTTCCATTTTAGCTATGCCCCGCTCATCTCTAGCTAAGCACCACCCACACCTCGCCCGTGTTGGGATCGATTGATCTCTGAACTCCCTGACCATCAATTTCCAGAAAACTATACAGGTAAGCTGTTGCATATTTTGGAACTAATTGGACTGGGTGCTGTTGCTGCCTATGGCAGCGATAGTAGCGATAGTAGCGACATACAATTCGTACAACGTGTCTGACAATTAAAGGCAAACACCAGACCCTCTATACTACTTTGGATAAAATGAATCTATAGACTGTAACGTTTTCAAAAATATAATTGTAAGCTATGTGCTCAAATTAGAAATATATAACTTCGTTATTTAAATATGTGATACATTAGTTAAATTTCTATTCCAGGATGAGGCGTATGATGTCATAAGTTGAACGTTTTTCTCGCTGTCATCCAATGCTATCGCAATAAAATTGCGGTGTTAGGAATATATAAACTATATTTGCGGAAATGTTGAAGAATATATAATAAAAAGTCCTTTCTCTGATTTCTCTGATGGTGCCGATTTTGACATCAAGTTTTGGTCTTGAGATAAATCAATGATGCGATAGTATAGGTATATCAGTATAATTTCCACTTTTGAGTAACCACTCTTACTGGCGCTACGACAGATAATGTTCTTAAAGTTTCATCTATTAATATGAGAGTTTAAATAAGTCTTACATACATCACGATACTTATTTAGGTATTTATGTTTTCATACCAGCATCAAAACTTCCAGAGATATTGTAATATTCATGTAATTGGCACGCAGCTTCATAGAAAATGGCCAGCTTACGGTTCGGCAACTAATGTATAAAAATAACAAATATATTCCATACATTTGCGATAGTGTGATAAACGCCTTAATCTCTTCAACCTATACATATATAAATGATGTCGATATAGTCCAGTCAATCTAGGCCAAAAATATTTTAACCCGGAACAAATTGCAACAGAATTTTTTTACCTCGCCCAGTGTATAGGGGGCCATCATGTACAACATATCAAAAGTCCTCCAAAATTCCAATAGGGGAAAGGGTAAAATTTGCATAATTATTACCAGATTTGGGCCATTTCACCTGAAAATCTATTTTTCTTTATTTCTTTAAAACCGGTATGTAATATATGTGTGACTGGGTATTTTTGGACTTTTTTTAGTAATAAATGAATACGATTGACATATTCTCCACAAATTAAATGTATTGTGTTATGCCACTTGCATGAATTTACCTAATACCATCATTGATATTGATACAATACATATTATATTTTATTATGTCACGGTATTGTGTGTTTCTAAGCTAAGCTAAGATGAAATAGTATGGCATAGGTACCTGGTTTCTACTAATTTCATCTTGCATCAATTATCCAAGTCATCTTCCTCAATGAGCACAAACAGAGCCCAAGTTTTTCCTTTGCCATTTTGATATTCCACAGTCGGGGGTTTCTTTGCATTTTGCTTTGGCTCTGGTCTGAAAAATAGCTGACAGCCATTCATATCAGTATGGTATAGAAGCAACACCAGTAGGTCGGTATCGTCTCCAACAAGAGCAGTATTTGTTGACTTTGAAGCCAAGATAGCCGTTTGCGTAATTAAGACATCAGCATCACCGCTTGCCTTTATCGTTAAGCATCCAGCCTGTTCGAGAGATGAACTTAAGATTGATATGAACCGATGTTTGTTCTGCTTGTTACTAAGAAAATCAGGCTTACTCAGAGTTACAACTGTTTGCGGAGTCAGTACAACAGTTGCGCCTGATCCACGAGTTCGCCTCTTATGTGTTACATCTTTTATGTCTGGGCCTTGGTCATAACCATCAAAAACTACTGTAGCCTTTCCATATTTGCTTATGCAATATTTTACATATCTTTGACAAACATTTGCAAATGTCTCTCCACGCTGCCATGGAACACGGTGTAATAGAGCTCCTCCATCAAGCACATAGTGGACAGAATCTGGAAGGACTGCATCTTCATTTTGAATTAATTTCCACAATGCATCAGCAAGTGCCGGCTTATTTGCTTCCCATGGAAGAGATGAATTATTAAAGAGTGCGGGCGGATGAGTGCACAACTCATACTCAAAATAAGATGCTGGATTCCCTTTTGATCCATTTGTAGCAATTAAACTGAGTCTTTGAAATAGGAGTTGTGGATCAAGTTGTACACATTCATCATCAATCTTGAGAGATGTTTTGGATGCTAAGGTAATAGCTTGTCTCTTTCTCTGGAACGAAATGTTTGATACACATTGGCCACACATCGAATTAATAATTGATTCTCCAATATCTTTAGCATCGTCAACATTGACTGATTCATGTGCAGACAATCCACTAACAAGTCCTCTAGGGTCTGGTCCAAATGTATTCAGTTCACTAAGGATTTTGAGAATTTTGTAAGTATCATCCATATCACGCTTTACTCGAGATTGTGTGGAATCCTTGTGTTGTTCACTTGAATCACAGTTTACCCCAGAGAGCTCTTGCATTGCATTACACACATCTGCACATGCGGGCATAGACAACAACCAAACAAGACGCTGAAGTTCTGTCATTCCACGACCTCGTGTTAGACCACCACTTGACTTTACACTTCTCATAAGGACCTGCTCAATAACTAGATCAGTAGATAACCCTGCCCAATACCTATCACTTCGATGAATGACATGATGACCATTGAGGAAGCTGGTGTGTATATCTGGATGACTTTCAGGTGTTTCTAACATCTTTTGTAAATATACATATGCAGACTTGGCGTACAGATTATGCCCAGCGGCTGAAAAATATGGAAGCATCTCACGAACGGTCTGAAGGTGCATGTTCCAATCACCAGTTCGTTCTGCCTTAATGAATTTGCACAGAATGTCAACCAACTCCATATACAAAAGCCAGAGTCGTGCAGTCCTCTTATCTTTCATGACCACCTTCTCTGAGTCTAGTTTGTCCTTGACATCATGTAATGCATTTTCCGAGGACAATCTTATAGCTACATACAGATTTTTGATAATGTCATCATAGAGCTCTCCAACTTTAACCAGACTTTTATTTAGGGAACTTTCAATCGTTTCATGTCCTGCAACATTATCATCATTGTCAAACAATTCTTTTGAATGCATTGCAGCGGAATATTCTACTGTGTCAACTTCGGCATCTGCAATTGTAGGTAGTGGTAGGTTGTATGCATTTGCAATCAAGATTGTACTGAGAGAAGCAAAAACCATGAGGTGTCCTCGAACTGCTCGAGAAATTGCCTTTCCACTAAGAATGTGTTTGACAGCATTCTCAGCATAGACAACCTCTAGAATAGGCGCAAGACCGCTTCCTGCCATTAAGTGACCAATGCAGCCAAGGAAGCTCATCTCCATATGAAGACCTCCGAGTCTTAGAATAATTTGCTTTAATGGACTCCAGCTCAGCTCAATCTCTATGATAGTCATAGCTTTCCAAAATAATGGTTGATCAAATGTAATCACGGGTGCAACATGGTATCGGTTTGCCTGTTCACAAACATAAGTCAAAGTGAAAAAGATGCAGGTCATGTTACCTGGCTCTAGATCTATCATCGGAAGGAAAATAACATACGATTTACCTGGATAAACTCCTTGGTGAACAGTTTGCATCATGCCAGACCATGACTGTCTCCTTGAACGCAGAAACAAAGAGAAATCCCAGAGGATGTCAATGTCAGCTGTTGGGTCTGTTTGTTCCATCGCAGTTAACTCCTTAAAGGTCAATGGGAAGTTCCTGGTATGCTGAGACTCAAAGTTCCTGATACAGATCTTGCCAACTTGCTTGATATCTTCAGATGTTACATTTATCCTTGGAATAAGTTTGCACGAAAGGTGTCCTGGTGTAACAGATGCAATGATTCCCATTCCATGAAATGTATTATGCCCATCTATTGTGCAAATATTGTGATCCACATTGTCGGCAACAAACTGAATGAACTCGCCTGATAATGGCTGTGGTAGATCTCCACCATGAAGTGATGCACTGCGCTCAAACCTCTGTATCTCTGCGTATGAACATCCAAATCCGTGCTTGAACAAGGTGTCAACAATAAATCTAGATCCAAATTTATGGTGCATCTCACATGACAGCCCGAACTGCAAAGGTGCCAAAATAACTCTAGGACGAGTTCCTTGCATAATAGCCTGTCCAACTGATGCCTGTTTCATTTCTGTGTCTTTTCCAGTAAACAATATCCGCAATAATTCCCGCAGTGTCTCTGGTAAATAATTCAATGCCTTTACTGGGTCGCTCATTTGCTCCCTTGATGGATAGCTTTCAGATGTTGTGCATGAATCAATTAACTTAATATCGTGTCTAAGCAGTTTGGCAGCTGTCTGGATGATTAGCATGCTCTCTGATTTGGAATCCTTTCTCTTCTGTTCCTTATAGAAGTCAGTCAAAATAGTAGATGCTTTAGAACGAAAGGTAACAACGTTTGGCTTACCATTCACTGTGCTAATAAATATTTCATCGCCATAATTATCTTTTATTTTATCCTGCATGTATTTTGTACTGTATGCTTTATTCTCTTTATCATCGAGATACTCTTGCATTTTATTAACGAGGTCGTGCAGGGTCAGCTGCTCATCATCATTATTTTCAAGAAATGCCATTGTCGCACTAAATGCTCTTATTCTGTCCAAGTCTTCTGGCCTTCCATGTTTTTGGGATGAGCAAGATGAGTGCAGCTGAGGGATATTTTTCATGGTTCGAAAATTTACGCTGCAGTTTTGATGGTATACTGCATTGGCAACGCATAAATCCGGCGTGAAGGCAAGCCGCCCAGCTACAAGTTTGCCCCATTCGTCTTTTCTCTGCTCACAGGCCTCGGCGATACTACATTGAAAGTCATGAGTACTTACAGGATAAATATCATAGCCACGTTTCTTTCCATCTTGAATTTTTGCAGGGTATCCGCATAGCAAACAATGTTCACTAAAATTGAATGTTGGACTTTCTGAACGGAGTGTTCGCATGGGTGGCGGAGATTGTTCAATTTTCTCTGCGTCACGGGCAATCCGCTTGGGATCAATGAACTCCCGTCGACATTTTACATGAACCCTCTGTCCTACTTCAGCTATGACATCGCTTTCACGGGCTCTGCTAGCATTGTAAATACCGTCACAGCCTTTAACTCGAAGCTTAACAGTTTGTGAGCCATTTTCTAGGCTCTGGTTACAAATAACGCATGTATCTAAATCCATGTCCATATTCTGATTGAATTGTATAGAAATTTATTCAAATTGTGAGATAAAAGTGAAAATTAAAATGCAATTTATTTTAGATAAAATTTTAAAAGCGAAAAACAAAATTAAACTTACTTTAAATATAATTTTTTTAAATTAACCCGGCCCTGTGCATACAACCATATTTAATCTGTGGTTTAGAGAATTTGTACAAGTGGTTCAAGGCAATATTGCCAATTGCTTACTGTCTTCCGTGACCATGAAATTCAGAGCTTAGACAACATTTCTACTTCGTTTATTTGCGGAATGAAGCAGGTAAGGGAAGTTTCATTATTCGGATAATGGCGGTAGCTAAATATGCGAATTTACCCACTTTCCCATCGAGAGATTTTGGAGGACTTTTGATATGTGACACCTGGCAGTCCCATGAATGCCGCAGAAAAGAAATAAATTCTGTTGCAATTTGTTCTAGGTTAATTTGTAGTTTTACTGGACTAATAGCACTATCCCCGACAGAGATATCACCATCCAAATGCATGCACTCCTGTCTTGAGAGTGCCGTTATCATGGTTCTTGTCGGGTGGGATTAACACACGTGTCATGC
>CM067364.1:6070248-6136588 GCA_034401795.1 Chaetoderma sp. LZ-2023a
CGCATGACACGTGTGTTAGTATGAGGAGGAGGAGGAGGGGGAGGAGGAGGCGGAGGAGTAGCAACAGCAGCGAGCAGTATGAGGAGGAGGCGCAGGAGGTGGAGGAGAAGGTCGTGGAGGAGGAGAAGGGGGAGGATGAGTAGCAGCAGCATTAGCAGCAGGAGGCGGTGAGGGAGGAAAAGGAGGAGGTGGAGGAAGAGGAGGATGAAGAGGAAGAGGAGGAGGAGGGAGGAGGAGGAGGGGCAGAAGCAGTAGCAGCAAGCAGTATGAGAGGAGGCAGAGGAGGAGGAGGAGGAGGAGGAGCAGCAGCAGCAAGCAGTAGCAGCAGTATGACGAGGAGGAGGAGGAGGAGCAGTAGGAGGAGGAGGAGGAAGAAGAGGAGGGGCAGCGTCAGCAGCAGCAGGAGGAGGAGGAGGCGGCGGAGGAGGAGGGGCAGCAGCAGGAGGAGGAGGGGCAGCATCAGCAGCAGGAGGAGGAGGCGGAGAAGGAGGGGCAGCAGCAGCGGGAGGAGGAGGCGGAGGAGGAGGCGGAGGAGGAGGCGGAGGAGGAGGAGGGCCAGCAGCAGCAGGAGAGAGGAGGAGGCGGAGGAGGCGGAGTAGGAGGAGGGGCAGCAGCAGCCGGAGGATGAGGAGCGAGCAGCAGTAGGAGGAGGCGGAGGAGAGCGAGGGAGAATGAGGAGGGGGAAGAGGAGGAGGATGAGCAGAAGGAGGCGCGAGCAGCAGCAGGATGTGGATGGGGAGGTGGATGAGGAGCAGCAGCAGCCGTAGGGGAGGAGCAGTAGCAGCAGCAGTATGAGGAGAAGGAGGAGGAGTAGGAAGAAGAGGAGGAGCAGCAGCAGCGGTAGCAGGAAGAGGTGGACGAGGAGGAGGAGGAAGAAGAGGGGGGGTAGGAGAACAAGGAACGAGGAGGAGTAGGAGAGGGGATGAGGAGCAGCAGCAGGAGGAGGTGATGAGGAGGAGGAGTAGCAGCAGCAGGAGGAGGAGATTTTATATTTCTGTTCAGTTTTTACATGGCTATACTATAGACAATGACTACGTAACACATTTTGAGATTACAGCCTACGTGTACTGGCTGTGGCAGTGACCCTTGGGTCAGTTATGTTCAACATAGTCAACAATTTCTTTTCTTTTTTGAAACATGATAAGTTATTTCTGAGGTGTACTGCATAAGACTGATATGGTCAAATCCCACAACTCTTTCACCTAAGGGGTCCCATCACCATTAGGTCGGAACTAGACACTAACTTTCTCTCGACCATAACGGCAGTTCCGAGGGCCCAAGGTAAGGGTTTTCAGAACTTTGCACATGGCCCCATGCATCCCATGTTCGGCCCTTCTTCGCGCGACTCTTCGCGGATCTTCGGGCGACTATTTTAAAGAGTATTTAATGTTTATCTATCTATGGATTACTATCAAAATTCGTGGAATCCTCGTCAGAAGGCCAAGCTCAACCGGACCTCTAGTTTCCGAGACATCCATGATTCGGAATTTAATCGACCCGGTCCGGATCCTGTTATTAATGCAGATCACGGGCCAACTGTCAGGAAATCATTCTTCATGGCAACAGGCTTTGCTATGTTAAGCATTTAGTCGAATCGGATCAGTAGTTTATTTTATCTGCATCTCAGGAAAGACTTCATCGACAGACGGGGCGGACGGACGAAAGGACATGAATCCAATAGCATTTTAAACATATTTTGTTGTGTCACGTGTACAAATGGATTGGGCACAAGTTCTAACAACTTACTTTCGCGCGCTCCCAAAAATGTAAAGTATACTAAATAATACAACTATATATATACATGTATCTAATCACCTTGTATAAAGATTTACGACGCAAATGTTAATCAATTTACTTACCATGAGGTCGACCCAATGTCAATACCACTACTGCACATATCAAAAGCACATAAAACATCATGTCTTGTGAATTAGGATCTATTTTTAGACGTTGAAACGGTCAAAAAGTTAAAATCCTTTGTTTAGACTAACTTTAAGGAATGATTCCGATGACCCTATATACATATCTCTTATCAGTTATCAGACTGGGCTGTACAACATGACACGCGGGTTGACAGGAAACACGCGACCTGTCATCTTATCTAAGCCGCTAACTTGTGTTCAAAGTAGGATAGTAGCTTTTGCGATCTTATTTTTCTAGTCGGCATATGTAAGTTTCTCTGGCGTATGTGTATTGGAGTAGGTTTTATTGTATTTTAAGCAAAGGTAAATACTATTTTGTTTATTAATTCGATTGAACTGTGTTGCAACTTTCAGTCGAATTATTCTTAAAATACTGCTTACCTGTAATTGAAATATCGTAAAACCTGCCTGTTACGGATACTGTATGAAAAATGGTCCCTAAAGACATGTAGTTTCTTAACCCGCTTGTGTAAACTTAACCAGTGAATAGTTAAGCCGTGCAATAAATGCTTCTAGGAAATGTCCATTTGCCTACAAAGACAAGACATTTTTTTGAAAATTTACCACTTGAATGTCTGTCTTGATAAACGGCTGTGTCCGAACGCGTTAATCCTATGCTGCCGATCACACTGTATAAATATAGGCAACAGAAGGACTCCAATAATAATGACTATGGCAATTATAAGGAAAGATACAAACATGACATATTAAGGCGGCGACGATGGCGACGACGATGACGACGACGACGATGAAAACAACAGCATTAGATAATAATAACTACAGCAACGATAACAATAACACCATACAATAAGGATAATAAGAATGATGAAAATGGTTATTATACATAAATTAATTAATTATGTTAACAGAAATGCATCCTAACTATTACTAGTAATATTATCAAAAAGGAGAAACACTGCAACTTCCCAATTTATCGCTGTATACCGATATGGGTGTAAAATAAATACAATATTAAAAAAACAATGCTCAAATAATATAGCTGGATCCGATCTGTCACTCACATATATAATGTCATAATTACACAGAAATTGTCTTTTCATGGTCCGCAGTCTGACGCTGATTAAGACGACATATTTACATTTCATTGATGATCAACTCGTTAAGTAATGTTCAAACCGTTCAAAACAGACAGCTGCATTGATCCTGAGATATATCCATTAGCGGGCAAGTGGAAAGATATCTTTGTAAATTCAAGTGGCAATTTAAAAAAACAAATAGTCTGCCTTTGGTTCGCAAATGCACATTCTGGGAGTAAAGATTTCACAATTTCATGACAATTTTGCCCATTAAAGAGATAATTTATAAATAGCGTTCTTTAGCGTTTGAAGCCATAATTTGCAAGCACGCACACACGCGCGCACGCACGAACAACCACCCGCCTCCCGCCCTCGAAACAGTTGTCTGGATTAAAGCAGTTCAACAGGTTTATCAATACAATAATGTATATGAGATCAGTGGCCGGATAACGCAGCTTACTAGGCCGATGCCGGGCCGATACCGTGCCGATACTTTCAGTATCGGTCCGGGATCGGTCCAGCATTGGCCCACTAAGCTGTGTTATTAGGGTGGTAATCTGACAAAAGTTATGAACCCGATATTTATGCGCAATATGAGTATAAGATATCTCTGAGAGTTGTGATGAGCAAAATGAGCTCGGAGTTGAGGAGTAACAAGGTCGATCGTCTATACTCACAGTATAGGTGATTTGCCAGAAAGCTAAAAGAAAAGCTCATAGACCGACAGACAAATCAACCGGCCGACCGACTAGCAGACCAACAAACTTATGTTGTGATTTTCACAACGCTTTTACAGCTTAGAATCTTCTTACTCGAGTAAATTTCCATGGAAACCCGCTAGTATTAAACACTAAAGTTTCAATAGATGAATCCGTTTTAGCTTTTCCCCGCCCGTCGCTAGCTAAGCTCCGCCTACATTATGCCGGTGTTGGGATCTATCGAACCCTGAACTGCCTGAATTTAAATTTCCAGAAAACTAAACAGGTACGCTGTTGAATATTTTGAAACTAATTTGACTGGGCGCTGTTGCTGACTATGGCAGCAACAGCGCCAGTCCAATTAGTTTCAAAATATTCAACAGAATGCTTATTAAGCAGTAAAGACAATCAATTCGTACATACTGGGGACTACTAAGAGTTCCTGACGCACTTAAATAACGTCATTCATGACGTATTTTAATTGTGACGTCAGCCTACCTGTGACGTATTTGATTACGACGCCAAATACTTGACTGACAGATTGGATTACTCTATTGTCATATAAATGTGGTCCAGTGAGAAATACTATTAAGTCCAGAAACGTTTTATGAAACCCCACTCATGCAGTTTAATTGTAATGTATAGGTCTATTGATTGCTTTGATTTAAACAGGGTTTATTTTTTAATCTATGTGGGAGCACAATAAGACACGTCTTATGAGCGTGTCTCCCACTTACATACAAATATATTACATTAAATAAATCATGAGGCGAATAATAATATTGCCAACTGTCACAACAGTAATAACAACAATAACATTATTAATAATAGTAATAATAATAATAATAATAATAATAATAATAAGAAGAAGAAGAAGAAGAAGAAGAAGAAGAAGAAGACTTTTCAAGTTACTTTATTACGATTCACGTGCCATTAAAACATATCACAAATTCATATATCACAGTCAATCAATATAATATTAGGTCAATAATAAATTAAATAAGCGGATTGATATCACATAAAAAAATTTAAAATATGATTCAAAATACAGTGTTTCATGTAAGAGGCATTAATAACAGCTATATTCCATAAAAAATAAGTGCGTTGTTTTCAACATGACAAATAAACTTGTTGACACCCCAAAAGTTTTTAAAAATTTCCAAGGAATCTATGTTCAAATGATGTTGAAACTCAATATGTATACGTGATGGTAATCTAGATATGCATTCACGAAGCGGGTCTGTCTGATGAATTTCATCTAAGAGGCGTTGTCTGGTTACATACGTTGCCATTTTAGCATTCGCTAGAATCCAATTGCTGAGACGATGACGTATTTTACGCTCGCATTTAGCAGAGCATTTCGGACAAGGCATACCTTTTATATAGTCAGTCATTGTAAAGGTGTCGCTCTCCTGCAATTGCAAGACGGTTCTTCTAACAGCTAAAAGCAAAGGTTGAAGGCGTGGACAAGTTAAAAACATATGAGTTATATCTTCCCGCTCACCACAATAAGGGCAGTTATCATCAGGGCGGTAACCAGCACGATAAAGAAATACTCCTGTGTTTAACGCATTATGCATAACTTTCCAGGACAAATCACCTCCATAACTCGTACATGGATATTCATAAAAACAGGAGCAATTCTCTAGCGACGTAATATCTAACGATAACACATCTGCCCATATACTATTATTAGGGTTATGTAAGCTATTCGAATAACAATGCAGCAATGAGAGTTTATAAATGTCTTTCTTACAAATAGTGGGAAAAGACACACAATATTCGAAGGCATCGCTCATACAGGAAAGTTCGATTTGGTATACAGACCTAGGAATGTCATCAGGACGTTTTAATAAGTCATTCCATTCAGACGGAAAACTATTCAATAATTCGTTAAGATTATTTTGGAGAATTCTTTTAGACCGATTGCAAATTTTCTGACACAGCTCATCAATTGAAAGCATGTGATCGCTAACAACAATATCGCGAACAGTAGTCACATTAGCATGTATAAAATCATGCAGTAAGTAGGAAACCCCTGTTACAGAATTTCTTATCAGTGGATTGAGGAAAAGTGGCTCGTTTAGAACATCAGCTTTACACACAGGTTGTGATGTTCTCAACACGTTGAATGTAAACCAAGCGTTTAACAAACTGTTAGAGAACAATGGAATATCGTGAATATTATTAATATCTAAGTATGTATAAAATAACTGGTGATCATAATTTAAACTATAAACGTGTTTTAAAAAGTAACTAGAAAACTTGAAGCAAGAATGGCACGAAGAAATATTTTAAAACGATTGTACATAATCAATACCAAATGCACGTAACCGAGATTGTAAATGCACTAATCCTTGTCCACTATATTCTAAAGGCAGAAACAGTTGTTCTTTCAGAGGCGTGGTGGCTGAGTGGTTAGGAACAATAGCAGCCCGTTCACAGGAGAAAACATGAGATATACTACTAATATGCTTCTTACCCATATCCCACCAATCTTGTAAATTATCAAAAGTACATTTCCTTTCCCGCCAGTTACCCCAAAAAGATGTTATTAATTCACGATACCGTTTCTCCTGTAATAGGTCAGTGTTTAAGCACCAATAAGCGCTCCTCCGTTTTATTTCCTTTAACTTTAACAAAACTTTAACAAATGAATGATCAGATTCGGCGCAGGGCACCGTTGTACAAGAACGGATAAATTGCTTATAGTTTGATGAAATGTAGAAATGATCTAGTCTGGAAGATGTTCCATCTGCCCTACTCCATGTAAATACTTTAGAAGGGTGCAAAAATCTAAATACATCAGTAAGCTTATGTGATATAATCATGTTATTTAAATGTTCAGCAGCTATTGGATGTACCGATGGTCTATCAATCACGTGATCTACAGTACAGTTGAACTCACCACCAAGCAGTAATGGATATGGCTCCTGTAAAGATGAAATATGAGCTTTCAGTTTTTCTATGCATCTTACTTTGGCATGACACTCAGTTGCATTATAAACATTAATTAAGTAAAAATACTCATTATTCAATTTAATGGTGACATGTAAGATTCTGCCTTGTAAAACAGGTATAGTTTCTACAATAGTGACATCAAGCTTGGGGTTAAAAGGTATGGCTACGCCTGCAGTTTTCCTATCAAAATGAGAGAAAGCCAGTTTTCCTCTCCACACTAAACGCCATATAGAGTCATCATCATGCGTAGTATGTATATTCTGCAAGAAAGCAATATCGGCAGACAACTCTTTACGAATCTGGTTAAAAATACGGAAGCGTTTAAAAGCATCACGACAGCCTCTCGTGTTCAAGGTTACAATTGAGAGATGTGTCATGGTGAGATAAAAAAATAAAATTGCTAGTACAATATAATTCATAAACATGATTAAGTTTCAAAATGGACCGCTGAAGATTTTACTATTTTATCAATATAGAGAGAAGACACAAGTAATTAACCCCTTATGTTACGATGTAACTTTGTAATTATCTTAGTGAGACGATTTTTGTAAGAAGCATCTAATCCAGGTTGCTTCTTTAGTCTGAACATTTGATGCATTAAGAGCTTTAATATTGATGTTGATACTCTTTACACTTTTCTACCACCTTTTTACTGTATTTGATGCTGTCAATAAACAACTTAACATCGTCAAGTGATTGAATTAACTCCCTTGTCTCTACAAAATCTGACATGTCCGACATTTCCGATACAACAGACATACTGTCCAAGTCCGAACCCTCGTCAACAGGCGACACATGATCAGGTGGTAACTCACCAGCGGTAACTATGACACTCATTATCGCAGGGGTCATGGCCCGGTTTGAATGGTATGCTGCTAACGGGAATGGCGCTATCCAGCAGTGTAATATTGTCATCTAATTGTAGGATAATGTCTTGAGTTGTACGGATCTCAGGGTCATCAGTGTTTGGCGCATTGTCGGACTCGACTGACGTCATGGGTTCGGTGTTATCAGCGTCCAAAACTGGGTTTGAAATGTCATTATTTGTAGCAATATCTGTAGACGTGGTAACGGTATTCATACTAATTTCACTACTTTGTGACATATTTTCAGAGTCATCGATTAAACTTAGAATTTCAAAACGGTTGGTCGATTGTGCTTTTTGTCGTTTTTTCTTAGGTTTATTAGGCGACGGTTTTCCAAGTAACAAATTCTCAGGTTATTGTTCTTGTACTTTATTCGCCTGCAGCAACGGAAATTCACTCTCGCTAACGTTAGCAAAGTTTGGATCGTTACTGCTACTAGCACCATAAATGTCAGTGGTAACGTTATCATTGTCACTCAGACGAGATTCCTCCATAACACAGTTGCGTTGAAAATGTCCTTTTTGGTTGCATTTAAAACAGATAATTTCATCACTGCTTATGAATAGTCTATGCGACTTACCCACGTAGACAATGTCGATGAATTCGGGAACAGCAGACTTTTCTACAATGATTTGAACTTGTCGCCTAAAACTCTTGACGTGTCTCAGGTCAGGCGATTTACATCCTAGGGGAATGGCACGGCAGCCTCCGACAACTTTCCCATACTGATCAAGTGAACGTTTGATCACAAGGTTCGGTATGTACGGTGGCACATTTGAGATAATGAACTTCGTTGGTTCGTGTTCTAGCGACATAACAGGGTGAAAGGAACCAGCAACAAGCATACCTTCAATGCATAGTTTATTAACGTCAGTTTCGTTTTTCGTGTATATAGTTATCGCCCCTTTAACGTGCGATGCCGCAACGATGTTTCCAGCGGGTACAACCGAGGCCGCGCCATTAACGTACGCCTCGATCGCCACTCCGTCTAGACAGTCAATCCGTAATCCATTCTTCCGATCTATACCATTAAAAGGTTCATAGTCCGGTGACACATTCGGGCGTAAATCACCTCTAGTTGACTTTACTCTACCAGCAAAACTGGCCCGCTCGCCCATTGTTAGTGAACAAAGGACCAATCAAGGTCGCCTACCCACTGACCAGCCAAGCGGCCGGTTATAGCAATGGACGAAGTTAATTTGTAAAATGTCTAGAAATTGTTACTTAACACACAGAAATATACAATAATCCAAATGTCACACGCAAAATGAATATCACAAACATATATACATTTACTTTAACTTGAACATTGTACAAAAATTAAACATTAATAACACTGCTAACGCCGTAAATTCGCGATTAAATACAGAGCTAAACACTACGTCTACTTCGAAGAAGAAGAAGAAGAAGAAGAAGAAGGAGGAGGATGAGGAGGCAGAAGAGGAGGAGGAGGAGGAGGAGAGATGTTGTAGATAGCTTAATGATGACAGAATAAAATCTTCGGGAGAAGGAGAAAAGCATGGTTTGACGAATCACAAGGCGGTATTAGGAGAACGGAGCTCGATGTGCTGTAGTCACCGGCGCTGGTCCATACTGCGTGGCCATCCAGAAACTTCCGCGGCTATGGATTTGTCGACACAATCCATGAGTGGTGTTTGAAATTACTATAGCTCATTTAAACCGACAGGTGTCAGTAATATATTGACATAGAATGGTGGAAACCGTGATGTTTAATTTTACATTAACGTCAGCACGGCCATATAGAAGTTGCTGTGTGGTTAGGGTTGTTGAGGAGATTTGGTTGGAGGCAAGCTCATTTACAAAGGTGGTTCTTTGTTAATTAAAAAGTGGACAGTAAAAAAGGTAATGTTTAACGGATTCATCAGGATGACCGCAGGCGCAGCTGGCAGGGTCAGAGAGGAAGTTATCGAATAGATGTCTATTTAATCCACTACAGCCATTACGAAGCCTACTTAAACATATATTAGCCACCCTTGAGCCGACGTAATACCACGGAGGGGGACTGGGAATACGGGACATTGCTCTTAGTTTGGTCTTGAATCCTGGTAGGGTATTAGACATAGTGACAGGGGCTGGAAGGGTGTTCCATGCACGTACTGTTGCTGGGAAACACGACTCGCGATAGAGATCCGTTCGACATCTAACTGGGGTGAAAGATGTAAGAATCAAGATGGTGGTTAAGACAACTGTGTTTTAAAGTTACTTAGCAAGTTTTTGGGATTATTCGCGGAAGCAAGTAACTGATGTAGCTGTTGTACCTGTGTAACATAGTGCTATATGCAAGTGATTCTGCTGCTGAAATCTTGTACAAGTGAGTGACTCTATTGTAATATTATCTAAGATTTATAGAGGATTGGCAATACAATACAATATTCGTGGTACAATACTCGTCATGAGTCGTACAACTGAGTGTCGTGCGAGGTTCCAGTCGAGGCAGTGATCATGTCGAACCGAACCATAAGAATGTGAATGTGAATGTAGTGGCAGGTGTTTTAAATGATCTAGGTGATCACGATATAGATCTAAACATTCTAGATATTAGTGATTCTGAAGGTGATGAAGTTAGTCTTAGAGCTTCTGTGTGGCCTGAACGTCTACCCAGCCATACAGTACCCAATCGTGGACAGCAGATGGGGAAGCGTAAAGCTAGTCCTATAGCCCCCACAGTTGCGCCTCAGATTAAGAGACAAAACTCATTGCCAGATATGAATGTATGTCCTGACATCTCTGCACGAGAATCCGAGTTTGAAATACGCATTATGCGAGCGATTGAAGAGCGAATCGACAGGCTCGTCACCGCGGCGCTGAATAAGACCATTGCCCCTCTTTTCGAGGCTCTAGAGAGGAGAGACATACAAATCCAGACTCTAGAACAGACGCTCGAAAAAGTGGTCTTATCTGACATAGAAAAAACTGTGAAAATCTCTACATTCGAAGCCCAAGTACAAAAACTCGGTGAAACTATTTTGGAATAGACTGCATCCTTAAAAGTGAACGAAGTAGCCATAGCAAATCTAATTCGCACTAACGACTTATTGCACGATAAAGCCGAACAATATAGTAGGCGCGAGAGCCTCAGGATCACAGGCCTGAAATTACATCAAGCGGAGACAACGGACGAAGCCGTTATTCGCGGGGGGCCTTTGCAATCAATTTGCCTGTGTCATATGTTGACATTGCTCGATCACATTTTGTTGGGCCTGCTAAGAATCAAATCATTGTGAAATTCATTTCATACAGGAAACGAACGGAAATTCTTCGGGCTCGACGAGGTCTTCGAAACATGGCCGACTACAAAGGTGTTTTCATAAATGAAGACTTAACCAAAAAGAGATACGAGAGGCTAAGGAAACTGTTGAAACTGAAAAACAATCAGAAAGTTCACAGCTCCTGGTTCTATGATGGCAATATATTTTACAAGCTGACTGAGGGAGGTGAAAAGAAAATGTGCACTGAATCCAGCGAAATTTACAATTTATAAAACTTTTTCCGGATCCGTAATTATTGTCAGAGAAAGCGCCCCATTCTCTTCTAACACATAATGTCGGCGACGTAATGGATGCAGTGGACTGCACAAGGATGCGCGTGCCCTCAAGGAGCTAAATGTTAATCAAATATATAACTTATTTAATACCTAACAGTTTGCTTTTTCAAAATGTTCACTTGCACGCCCATATGTACATATTTATCGTATTGTGATCTAGGTACACGCAGCCGCGGCCGAACCACCTGTTTTTGGGTCCGGTATGGTGGTGGCTCTTTAGGATGGGAGGTTGCAGGACCACACGTCTTGGGGGCCGCAGTTTTGCGGCCTCAAACACGACGAACTACATGTGTTTCGATTATAGCTAATGAACAAAATTAAAGCCGCCAGTGACCTCATTTTAATTGTGAAAAATGTGCGTTATGGACAGGTTTCACGCAGCGTGGTGCAAAACAATGCCACGAGTATGCGTACAGCCGAATGCACGTGTATCTATGTATGTTAAGCATTTAGTCGAAAAAGTAAGGAAAAGGTGTCTGCTTACAGGCCGGGAGAGGACTATTTTTGGGAATTTGCCACTGGAATGACTGGCCCGATTATTGAGACGGTCATTCCGGTGGTAAGGCTTTGAGAGTGGTCTTCTCTCGGCCTGCGAGTGGACATTCCGCACCACCACTGCAGAGGCCATTTTTGGCCAGCTACGACATGCAAGGACTGGTGTGCTGTTTTGCTGTCCGTCGTACTGCCGTCGCTAAGGTCGTGCTGTATTCCTCTTGGCAGCTCCATGGGTAAGCTCTGTGATGATGACGACGACGATGATGATGATGATGATGATGATGATGATGATGATGATGATGATACCTGAAGTTGGTGGTGGGGGGGGGGGGCGGATGGGGACGCAATAAAGGCTAGCTACACCAGTAACCTCCTCAAACTTTTCGTTACAAGTTATGAGGAGGTTAACAGCTAAAATCCACTTAAATGCATTATAATGGCGCCACAAACTGGGTGTGTGGGTGTCGGGAGGAGGTGGGTGGGGTGGGTTGGGGGTGTGGGTGGGGTGCGACTTGGTCACACTTATCGTTTCGCTTTCGTTTCTATTTCGTATAAGAACGAGAAGTAAAGACCTGGGAGTACTGGGGTTCAGAGAAAGGTTGGGGTGGGGTTGGGGGTAGGGGTGTGTGGGCGGGGAGCGACATGGTCACACTTCTCGTTTCGCTTTCGTTTCTATTTCGTATAAGAAACGAGAAGTAAAGACCTGGGAGTACTGGGGTTGAGAGAAAGGTTGGGGAGGGAGGGGTGGGGTAAATCATTATGATGAAGATGATAATGAGTTATTCGAAATTGGGATTCTGGGAATCCACATCCCAGAGCATATAAATCGACCCCAACACGTCGAGAAAGTTGTAGAGTTCTACTAAAATTATATATTATATATGTACTGTTGAGTATTTGGCCATAGTTGGATTAGTGGATTTGGCTGCCTAAGGCAGTGGTGCCCTCCAGTCCATTTGTGTTCAATGCATTTAACAGAACATTTCTTAATAACAGTTCTCTACTTTTGCTTTGTAGACGTGTTGACTTATCTATGAGCTGTACTGTAGTTTTATGCTCGTGCTAGCTTAAATAATATGATCAAGCTTTTCCCGAGCGACCACCTTGAAAACTGATATAAATAATACTGTCGGAACATTTTGTCTTCAACCGCCGGTCTTAGCGAACCAACACCTACCTTAGTTTACAGTACAACAATCGAGAATTATGAATGCCACCTACAATCTGTTATTATTTCTTACAATGTCACATAAGGAATCACTAATGTATTCATTCATGAGCTGCTGCTATGTTAATGTTAGGGCTTAGAATCGGATTGACCCCAACTCACCTCGTCCTGAATTATATTCATGTATGTTAGCAATTGCTTCCTTAAACACCGCTCAAAATGCTCCAAGCACTTAACCCCTGACCCAAAAGACCAAATGAGATATACCTTATGCAATGTAAGTAATACTACGTGGGATATTTTGGAACTGATTTGACTGGAACCTGCTGCTTCTTATGGCAGTCCCGGGCCCTTGTCAAATTCGTTTCAAAATGTTCAACACCTTACCTGTATCGTTTCCTTGAAATTATATTATTCTGGGCCTAGGTTAGGCCACCTTAGTTCACAGTATGCTACCTCAGAATTCTGGATGTTAGCTACAAACTGTACTTATTTAATACCCAAAACGCTAAGCCATCTCACACGAACATTTTAATGTCTTGTTTAGCTTTATTTCTTCTGTTTCCTGTTCTTCTCCTTTTCTCTTCTGACTCTCACTCTTACGACATTCTTACTGTTACTTTAGGAGCTCTATCTGTCTGTCGTTCACGTATGTCTCTACGATACCACCGCACGTGCACATGGCCGTCTGTGATTTATCTAATTGACAATGGATAATGATATAACTAGTTACCGTGCGGCTATTGGGCTGTTTCATTGCTACTCTACTAAATTCACAGGTTACAGAGGCACATCCGCTTCCTTCCGTGAAATATTTAGGATCTTTCGAGGACTCTACGCAGCCCAGCTACCACACTTTCATATCAACTATCAAAATAATGTATCGGCCGTGTTAATAATCTACATGCTCCTTTCTCAGGCCGGTGATATAGAAACTAGTCCAGGTCCCACCAACAGTAGTGATATTTCTATCGCTCACCTCAATGTATGTGGCCTTAAAGATAAAATCCATCTTATTGAAGCTAATTTGTCGCAGTTTGATATTATTGCTATTACTGAAAGTCACCTCACGCCAAATATCAACTCTAATACCATTAAACTGCCAGGCTTCCAGGAGCCGTATCGGAGGGACCGTCAGCAGGCGTGGGGAGGAGTATGTGTCTACATATCTGAAAACCTCGCTACCTCCCGTCGTTTTGAATACGAATGTCCTAGAATTGAGATGATATGGATAGAGATTCACGACCGGCCTGAATTGCTAATGTGTGTCATTTATCGTCCACCCAACACGAATGTCGATAAATGGCAAACTCTTTCTGATAATATAGAGAATGTTCGTGACTTAAATCCAAATAAAACTTTTGTCCTACTTGGGGATCTTAATGATGATCTGCTCAATACATTCAAGCACCATTTACAAGATATTATTTTTACACTAGGCTTCCATGAGTTAATAACAGAACCGACTCGGCCTGTTGCAAACACATTACTCGATCCAATTATTATCAACAACGCTAGAGTAGTAAAACACAGTGGAATATTTGCACCCTTTTGCAGTGATCACACGCCTGTATATCTGGTTGTAACATCTTCCATACCTAAGCGTAAATCCTACAAACGCCGTATATGATAGATAGATAGATAGATTTATTCACACAATAGGCCATTTGACCCGTGAGTGCAAATGGTTACACATAATGTGATTTGGCGGACAAATCAACTAAGTGCATTACAATTGCAAGAACATAATCATTCTCATATTTTATATGTTATTAAATCAGTAATGTTCGCAGGCTAATTTGGTTCATATACATCTGGACCACCGCGCCAGCCGCGGATCCATCAATGAACCATGGGTCGATTTCCTTAGCAGACAAAGGGACACCTAGGTATTATCAAAATGCTCAGGTGTGCTGTCCGCGGAAATCGATCGTAGTCCATCAACAGACCGAGGCTGGTCACACGATAGCCCGATTTGCAACTAAGATACTGATAAACGAAAACAACATCACCACACACGCGCACACGCACGCACGCACGCACATACACACACGCACGCACATACACACACACACACTCTCTCTCTCACTCTCTCTCTCTCTCTCTCTCTCTCTCTCACCCACACTCAGACAGTATAATGCCATTTCCAATATCACCACCCTTCGTTTCCAAATATGTTAAGTCGAAAGGGAAACGAAGAGCGGGATCCGGTCTAAGTATATAAATCACTCAAGGTCAACACTCCTCGCTTTCGAAATAGCGGGTCGAAAGAAAAGCGAGGAGTGAGACCAGGATGCACGCGCTCACACAATCACTTTCGCTCGCACACCTTCACAAAGTCATGCCTAAAAATTAAAATTGGGTTTTGAAACGTTGATTTGGTTCTTTCACATCGAAAGAGGACCACTCTGACACTCCATCACTGGAACCACTGGATTGTTTATCGAGCTAGTCCTTCCAGTGATAAACCATCAGAATAGTACCGCATTCTCCAACGTGACGGGGATGGTTTGACTGACTCCCCCATGTAATGGCATGAGGGCACTAGTTTGGCATTTATTTTAATAAATAACTTTCTTGGTTCCTCTTATCCACTTACTAATGCTCATGTCCATATACGCTCACGCGTTCTCGTGGTCATCCACATACACACGCACGCACGCACGCACGCACACACACACACGCACGCACGCACGCACGCAAGCACGCACACACACACGCACGCACGCACGCACGCACGCACGCACGCATGCACGCACACACAACAAAGGCACACTCACTCACGCACGCACGCGTACATACATATCCACTTCCCATACATACAGACGCATAAATTTATTACAATATTTTTGTAAAGCGAATACGGCTTTCTGCGCTTGACCCGCTAAACATTTTTGTGCTTCTGTGAACGACCCTGAAGTTGTAAAAACGATGCCCAAATACTTGAAGTTATTTACAATTTCTACTTCAGTATTACCATACCACCATTTGTCATTTACCCTTAAGCGCCCACCCCGTCTGAAAACCATTGCTTTAGTTTTATCAATATTAACTGTCAATCGCCACCTGTTGCAATACTCATGTAAAATATTTAACCCTTTTTGTAGTCCAGTTCTACTTTCAGCTAATATAATTATGTCATCAGCATATACAATTAATAATAATTTAAGAAATTCTAAGCCCACACCCTCCCCACCCTTTCTAAAAAATTCGTCTTCTAAGTCATTTAGATACATAGCGAAGAGAAAAGGCGATACGCTTTCCCCTTGACGCACACCAGTTGTACATTCGAAACAGTCTGATACGTTAGAATTTAATCTAACTCTAGTTTTTACCTCTTTGTACATTGACATGATAATATTAATAATATTTCCTCTAACACCCGCTTTTAAAAGTTTGTACCATAAACAATCATGTACCACATAGTCGAAAGCTTTAGTAAAATCTATAAAAGCACAGAACAACCTCCCTCCTTTATTTAGTACATGTGATATTAACCCGTTCATAACAAATATATTATCCACAGTACTCAGACCGGCCCTAAAACCGGCATGTGCTTCTATATAAACAGCATTGGATTCTGCCCAATCATTTAATCTATTATTAAGAACTTTAGTAAATAATTTACCCAGTGTACTAAGAAGTGTAATGCCCCTGTAATTATGCACGTCGTTAACACTGCCCTTCTTGTGTAGAGGTACGATGATTCCTTCTGACCAAATTCGCGGGAAAATACCACTTTTAAAGACACAGTTGAAAAGCCCTGTATGGGACTATGCAAACGCTGATTGGGACTTATTCAGGGATCAGCTATCCAACGCACCCTGGAATAGCATTTCCGATGTTAATGGTGTTGACATCTGGTGCCAGACAATCACCACACATATTATTGATGCTGCTAATGCTAGTAGTCCCAATAAAACTATTACTATAAATCCCAATGACAAAGCATGGATGTCCAATAAAATAAAACATGAGATGCGAATTAGAGAAAGGTTTTTTAGGAAGTTAAGGAAAACTAAACAAGAGTAAGATGTAGCCAACTTTAAGAAACAGAGAAACCTGGTCAACACACTAGTTCGGACAGATAAACAAAACTTTAAAGATAAATTAGCTGAAAAAATTAAAAACGCACAGGCTCCAGACAGTGGTGGAAAATATGTAAGTCCTTCTTAGCTGACACTAACTCCAATTTTAATGAACTGCCCCCTTTAAAACGTGAAGATGGCTCATTTACTTACGATTCTTCTGAAAAGGCAGATCTACTTAACCTTTACTTTTCTAATATCGCCACAATTGACGACTCTAATGCCCACCTACCTCCTCTATCTCTGTATACGGAGAATACTTTAAACTCAATCACAATAACAAATTTCGATGTCTCAGATGTACTGTCTAATCTGGATACTTCTAAAGCCGTTGGCCCAGACAGATTACGCCCGAACCTGTTATATGAGAGTAAGGCGGTCTTGGTCCCAATACTAGCGCAGTTCTTTAATCATTCCATTATTAGCGCACATTTTCCGACCCCATGGAAAATTGCTAATGTAACGCCTATTTTTAAAAAAGGTGAAAAGAACCAATGTTCAAATTACCGACCAATATCTCTCTTGAGCTGCCTAAGCAAAGTTATGGAGAGAACTGTTTTTAAACATTTTTACAACTACATTAGACACGATATAACTCCATACCAATCCGGATTTCTTCCGTCAAATTCTACAGTAAACGGAAGACTTGTACACCGAAGCAGGAATAGAAACGCTTTCACATAGACGGGAGTCTCACAGACTAGTTATGCTATATAAAATTATCAACGGGATGACGTGTGAAATTCTGAATAATCACCTTCCCGCATTGTCCCAGGCACGAAACCCCTACAACATTCGTCACGCAAACCTATTTACTCCATTTCGTTGCCGAATCGAGCTCTTCCGAGGATCCTTTTTTCCAGCAACAGTCCGCACATGGAATACTCTCCCAGCGCCGGTCACGTGTTCCGTTACTCTCACGGAATTCAAGAGCAAACTTAAAGCCATGTCGCCTATACGACCGCCTCCTCCCTGGTATTATGTCGGCCAGAGGTTAGCTAATGTAATCCTATGTAGGCTTCGCAATGACTGTAGTAATTTAAATCGGCATCTATTTGAAAATTTTCTGTCAGACTCAGCTAGCTGCCCATGTGGATACACTGATGAATCCACAAATCACTATCTCCTCCACTGCCCTCTTTTTAACGACCAAAGAGTCTCTCTCCAAAATCAGCTGGTCCTAAAGAATATCTCTCTTGCCACACTGACAGCTAATTAACTTCTATATGGCATTAACAATGTCGACTTGGAAAAGAATATTACAATATGTAACGCCGTATGCCAATACATAGTCAATACCAACCGCTTTAAGTAACTTCCTATTTGTTAAATTCGCATCTATAAGAGCGAAATGCAAACAGCCCAACATATACAAGCATGGTGAACGCAGCATTAAGAGCTCCTCACCTTACCATTCTCACTCTTGTCAAATTCTTAGTTTATACCCTGTTTCTCATATTCTCCTCTCCTCTCTTTTTGTCTCTCTTTCCCTATCTCTCCCCCACCCCACACACATACACACTCCATCCCAACCTCTCTCTCTCTCTCTCTCTCTCTCTCTCTCTCTCTCTCTCCCTCCCTCCCTCCCTCCCTCTCGCTCTCTCTCTCGCTCTCTACTTCCCTCCCTCCCTCCCTCCCCCCTCTCTCTCTCTTCCCCGCTCTCTCCTTCTCTCCCTCTCTCTCCCGCTCTCCCCTCCCTCTCTCTCCCACTCTATCTCTCTCTCCCTCTCTCGCATTATGCACACACGCACGCCAATACGTACGCGCACACGCACATATTCACGTACACATACGTAAGCGTGCGAACTACCTAGACAATTGTAATCAGTGGTTGATATAAATTATCATTTAACCAGTTATGCATACGTTACTATTTAATTATGTTTTATTATACCCCATCTTGATGTATTTATTAATGTATTGTATTTGTATGTATGGGAGACACGTGTATAAGACTTATGTCTTACTGTGCTCCCATTGAACAAACTAAAATTCTGTTTAAACCAACTGGGGTGAAAGAATTCGATCGTCGGATATTGTAGGGATTACGTGCTAATATCAGTGGAGGGAGATAATCAGTCAATGCCTCACTCGTCATCCCATTGGCAATTGATTGCTTTGAAGTAGATTTGTGGACATTTCATATAGATTCGTGCCAAATAAATAGGCATAAGCTAGAATACTCTAACATGCACATCAATGAACTGTGTTGCTGTTTCAAAGTTCAATATTTCAATAACAGAAAAACTGCCTTCAATTCACCTTTCCAGAGTATCCATCTACCATTTGACGTCATATGACGTCATAATGAGCTAAGCGGCGTGTAGGATGACGTCATAATCATTACATCAGAAATGATTCTATTTGGACCGTCTGTAACTCTTAATAGTCCGACACGTTGTTCGAATTGTACGTCTCTATTATTTAATAAACATGCTTTTGAGTATTTTGAAACTAATATGACTGGACGCCGTTGCTGCCATAGGCAGCAACAGCGCCCAGTCCAATTAGTTCCAAAATATCCAATTTTTTACCTGTATAGTTTTCTAGAAATTGATAGCCACGGAGTTCAGAGATCGACCGATTCCAACACGATCAACGTGTGGGTGGAGCTTATCTAGAGATGGGCGGGGCATGGCTAAAAATAGAAAGGTCTATTAAAGCTACAGCGACTATTACTTCACAAGATGGCCGACCTTTCGCATGTTTATTCACCTCATTTTGCCATGATAACTATGTAATTTGGTGTATGTCAGCAAATAGAAGAGAATGCCATACTACTACATGGAGTTAGAAAACTTTGCCATGGAAGACAAGGCAGAGACGGGAAATCATACCCACTGCCATCAACATCAGCTGTCTCCATGACATCAGTGGATACCAAAATATAGCTAGTGGTCGCGGGCAATGGAAACCGAACACCATGGTCCCACTGTACCAAGAACGTCCTACCAGATTGGTGAGATTAACATAGCACCAGCGGATGAGCCGCCCTCTACCACCCCAAGCATTCGGCCAGGTGTGGTTATCCCAGACGAGTAAAACACAAATCATATTGACTTTGTGGTGTTGTAGCTTTAACGATAGTCCGCTATTCAACGCTCAGTCAGATGACCTTCCCGTGTAGACCCAAGCCACAACTGCTTATTTCATGTCTTCGAAAGTATCTTCAATCTCTTGCCAGATAAGAGGTATTTGGTATTCTGTTGAGCGAGTTCTGAAGAATTTTTTAAGTATTCTTCAATGAAGGCGTTTTCTCTCTCTACAGACAATGTAAGCCTTGTATAGCGGTATTAATCAGCCCCACCCTCCAACCCCACCTTGACAGCTGTTAAATATTATAATAATATATAATATATAGGCCCTGGCGGCGGTTGAGAGTTGGGGTGGGATGGGGTCAGGGGGGGGAGTCGGGGTTATGTGCGTGCGTGCGTGCGTGCGTGCGTGCGTGCGTGCGTGCGTGCGTGCGTGCGTGCGTGCGTGCGTGCGTGCGTGCGTGCGTGCGTGCGTGCGTGCGTGCGTGCGTGCGTGCGTGCGTGTGTGCGTGTTTGCCTCTCTTCAAATATACTGTCTGGCCAGCAATACGCTGATAACGCAGGTTACTGGGCCGGTACTGGTACAATACAATTTAAACAGGAAAGATGGAATTGTAAAACTCAATCCAAATTAAAAAAATATTATGTTTTTTATATTTTGAAACTAAATTGACTGGGAATAGTTTCTGCCTATTGTAGCAACCCGTTTCTGTGAAATTAGGTGCAGAATGTCTCAACAGCATGCCCGTATAGTTACCTTGACGACTGAGATTCTGCATTCAGGATTCAAATGCTTAACACATCTTGTGTCAGCTTAACCATTTAATGGTAAAACTGACCACAGCAGTCTCTTCAGTGGTGTTGAGGAATGTCCATTTGCTGGTCAAGAGAAGACTATTTTTTGAAAATTTACCGCTGGAATGACTGGCTCGGTTACCGAGCGAGTCGTTCCAGTGGTAAAATTTTAAAAATATTCTTCTCTTGGCCTGCAAATGGATACTGATTGTGAACAAATTTGAATTGTCTTGACCATATAATGTTCAAAAAGCTTTCATTTACAGGACAACTGAGACATTTTTTGTAAAACTTTTAAAAATTGTCTTCTCTTGGCCTGCAAATGGATTGAAATCAATAAGCAACACTTTCCTCTTTTTCAGAAATCTTGATATAATATAAGTATATGCATATTTAAGCTAGCGATTGCGATTGCGAACACCGCGCGGTCGTAAAAATAAATTATGCCAGGCAATTTCGAAAGAATAAAGATAAGATAAACGCTAGCAGTAATACACAGCAGTATGAAAAATGGCCTGAATTTATATTTCTACAGCGAATAACCATATATATACATATATGCATATATATAACTGCTGTGTATTACTGCTAGCGTGTCACCTTCTATTCCCCATCTCATCTATATTTCAAGGAGATATATCTATTTTATCAGGATGCTTCTACAATGGATGGCAGTTCCCCCCCCCCCACAGGCTGTAGAAAACCCCGTCTAATACGGACACCTTGAGGACCATACAATAATGGTCATAAAAGAGAAGCGATCGTTGAATATAAGTCAGTTATTATACTATAATGGCTTACGACTACCCGTCTTAAAAGAACCTCCGTCGTGTGGCCCCAAAAAGCGGATGATCATTCTAAACAGGTTCAACTGAATTACCATACCGTGATTGTCATTTTATGCGCCAGGCCGTATTGGCGTATTAGCAGGATCTATGCCCTGCTTTTAATAAGTCATAAGATTGACGATTGACAACTATGGGGCTGAATAACAAAACATAGATCATGACGTGCGATAGTCAAAAGAGGAAATCTAGCGAGAATATGCCTCTTTGACACAGGATTCGTTTCACAAGGTCCACCAATGCGCTGAATATATGTGTCAGTTATTTCTAGAGTATAGGGCGGGGTGTGAGTCCAAGGCTAACCTGGCCACTATAAGTACTACTGGCCAATCGTTGACGATGTGATGGTGATATAGAAACTGAGAGCAGGTAAGTAGTAGTAGTAGTAGTAGTCGTCGTCGTCGTCGTCGTCGTCGTCGTCGTCGTCGTCGTAGTAGTAGTAGTAGTAGTAGTAGTAGTAGTAGTAGTAGTAGTAGTAGTAGTAGTAGTAGTAGTGGTGGTACTAGTAGCAGCAGTAGCAGCAGCAGCAGCAGCAGCAGCAGCAGCAGTAGTAGTTAACTTACCTAGAGATGGGCGTGGCATAGCTAAAACTGAAATCCTCCCATATCGTGTGGCTGGTTAGATGAACTGTGTATTATAGGTCAAATGAGCAAATATCCAGGTCAGTAAGTGCCTACTGCAATACTCATGCGATAACTCTGAATCTCAAAGAGACGCAGAATCATCAGACTTGTCACCTACATTTGTATTGCGACTGCTAGGCTGGCTTTGACTTTGAGATCAATGGGTCAAACAAAGCGAGTACAAAGGCGTGAATCAGCACCTCGACTGCATGTTGCTGCTGCCCTTGTTTGTGTTGCTGTTCTCTTTGTCGTCGTCGTCGTCGTCGTCGTCGTCGTCGTTGTCGTTGTCGTTGTCGTTGTTGTTGTTGTTGTTGTTGTTGATGATGATTCAGGTTTTCTTGATGTTGTTGTTGTTGTGGTGGTGGTAGTGGTGGTGGGTGGGTGGGTTTTGGTGGTGGTGGTGGTGGTGGTGGTGGTGGTGGTGGTGGTGGTGGTGGTGGTGGTGGTGGTGGTGTCGACGGCAGCGGGGGCCGGGGTGGCGGCGCTGATGATGGTGGTGGTGATGGTGGTGTCGTCGTCGTTAACATCAGTAAGAAATTCCTTCGATTGCAGGCCACGATATGGAAGACAATGTAACCGCCAGCGTTACTCCGCAGATTTCTTCGGTGACAACACCAGAGCAAGCTGAGCAGGGATGGTTACACGTGTACATCAGCACAACACATGTTCTCTTTCTATGTATGGGTCTGCCAGGAAACTGCGTGAGTCTAGCTGTTCTGGGCCGTTCACGCATGCGCAGACATACTACAAACATATACCTGGCAGCAATAGGATTAAGTGACAGCTTCTACCTTCTCATATATCTGCTTCCTTTCTTGTTGTTTACTCTCAGTTCGGGAAATATTGATGTCTGGAGAAATGCTCACTGCAATGGTCAAGAGTTCTTTATAAGAATGATCGTCACAAATTCTAACTGGCTTGTCGTTGCTGTATCCACGGATCGACTAATAATGGTAATGTGGCCGCTAAAATCCCTGATCAAGCCCAATACAACAATCATAGTTATCGCAGTTGTTTTTGTGATTTCGGTTATCATTAATGTCCCTACAATATTTTTAATAAAAGATGCGCCTTATCCTGAACAGCGATGCTTGAATTTGGGAAACTCTGCATATTACATCCTCTCTGTGAGGCCATGGGTGGACATCATGGCGTATAGCTTAATCCCGTGTCTAGTCGTCATCTTGGTGAATTGTGCTTTGATAACTGCCTATAGACGAGCAACGTCCAAGCTTATATCTGTTACCTCAAACCAGTTAGCCAAACGAAAGCGAGAACAGAAGATGACCGTTACGCTCCTAGCGGTATCATTTCTTATGGTTGTGTGTACGTTACCTATTTGCGTTACTCAGTTAATACCGGTAGTAACCGTTGGTTACTCGATTTTGTTTACAGTGTCAGAAAGCATGATGTTTGTCAATCACTCTGCCAACTTCTATCTGTATTGCCTTACTGGGACAACTTTTAGGCAAGAAATGAAGATTATGTTTATAACTTTGTGTTGTCAAAGAAACATGATCTTTCCGGAAACTACGACGTCTTTCCGTGGACCCAGATCTCTTGGGCCCACGAAACAGGAATCATAGAGCGCACCGAATCTTTCTGTCATCTGCTCGATATTGACCTAACCCTTTAATGACCGAATTCTGTCAAAAATATAAATATTTGCTTATTGGATGCCCATTTACAGGCCAAGACAAGACTATTTTTGAAATTTTACCACTGGAATGGCTGGCTCGCTTATCGAGCCAGTCATTGCAGTGATAAATTTTCAATAATGGTCGTCTCTTGGCCTGCATGAGAGAATTCCGCAAAGCCACTATAGATGCCAGTTTTGGTCGGCTTCGTCTTAAAAGGGTTAACCCGATGTAGTATAATGAACACGTTTGATATTACATTTTACTAGACTAATACTTATTGAAAATCTCTCATGTATAATTTTAGATCTACTGTCGCGTGGTTTTAAATTTGCTATTTATGAAAACCCGTCATAGACCAACAGATCGAGCAAGCTGTCACGTGTTTACTGTTCAAAACATAGCTGGTGAATTATCGATCCAGCAGAGGAGGGTGTGTTTATCCGAACATTTCAGCCACCCCAGACAATAGATTAATATAATATGGCGATTGTAACCAAATCTAAGTCCGAGAGCCAATTTTCAAAAGACGCCTAGAAAATGGGTTTCGTGCAACACCCACTACACATTTGGTGTGTCACTTTATGCTGTTTGGGGAATGTCTCAGCAACAATTCTAGCCATGATGTACAGTTCAATTCTGGCAGCAACAAAATATGGCAGCCAGTTTTCTATCAGGGGTTTGGCAGCCGGTGCGTAAATCTGGAAAAACTCCGTATTTTCCTTTCTCTTCTCCTAAAGCTTAAATTCCTCAAATAAATGTTCCTAGCATGTTGATATGAGAGAGGCGTTAGTATTCTTGCTTCAATAGTTCACGTTTTCCAGAAAATAATTACGCGTATTGTTAAAAAACAGACAAAATTCCATGAAATTTTTTGTTATATTTTAATTTTCTAATATAATTCTTCAGTAGTCAATCCGAAAGAACAATCAGTGTGTAAAGTTGAAAAATCTGTTAATTCCATGTCTACAATTCAGAAAACAATAAAGTGTTGACATCCGTTGAAATAATCGCTAAATTATTGGCATTACCCTTCCCCTACCCCCAAATTACAAAAAAACAATCACAAGAAAAGTAGCCTAGATGGCCATATCTGCCTATATTATACTCTATATTAGCATCAAAAGTTATTGTTTTCAATGTTTTACAATGTCTAGATTAAAAATCAATACTAAAACAAGTTTTTGCTGACCTTCAAGATGATTGGTCAGTTCAAATCAAATCATCATTGTGTCTTTAATCTTCATTATCATCATCGTCATCGTCAGCCGTATCACATGCAAAAACATTGTTTTGATTTTTACACTGTTCAGCTGCGATGCCAGTACGGAATTCCGTGCATGACATCCCATTGCGCTGACAGGCACTGATTGCTCTAGTGCCATGTCAGTCCAGACACGACTGCATGGTTCATGTGATCGACAGACAGCATGGTTACGTTTCATGTGTTCTTCGTACAATTCAGGGAACTTCTCTGGTAGTTGACGCGTGTCACCAAGGTATACAGGAAGCAATCGCAAGCAATTTGGGTGGTCCATAGCGTAAAAGTATCGAGCCATCCTGGCTACAGTGGCTATGTGTAACTTCCAGCACCCATTTCTCTCGGCACGAATGAACTCGAGCAACAACTGTATCATCTCAATGTAGGTATCCTAGAAGGAGAAGAGTTGTGATGCTGTTTTCCCTGCGGTCCTGAAGCGTGACATCAAGTTATGGACATCTTCCATGTCATCAGAGATAGTCTTGTAACGCATGTGCAGGTCGTCTGCTTTCTGATTTACTGCATCTTTGCAAGCATGGATATGTGCAGTGATAGTCTCTTCGTCCACACCAGTATCTTCATGTCTTCTGGATAACCACTTGCAGTATTCCTTCCATTCTAAGCGCAACAAGGCTTCCATGACTAGCTTATGACCTCTGACTCCGCAGTTGTAGGATTTTCCATTCAGTAGGTTTGCTGCAGTGTTGACTCCATAGATTCCTGATTCAACAAGAAGATCTGACAGTTCTGACTCTTCAAATATTTTGCTAATCACTGTCAGGTATTTGAGTGCGATATGGAACCGACCCATTCTGATCACCATGTCATCAAATTCCTTGGGGTGGGGCCACTGTATTTCATTAGCCTTCGTATAGATTGCCACGTCGAAAGATATGACACTGTTTTGTTGGCCAAGGTTTGACATCATTTTCTGTACCTGCTTCATCACTGAGTACACGATACTAGACTCAGTCGGTGAACCATTGATCACTGGACAGTAACCACCTGCAATGATTGATGGCGACACACAGGATACGATTGTGTTGAACCCACTCCATCTTGGGATTGTTGGCCGATCAGCGTCCAAGGGCAGAGCTTAATTTCAAACAGCTTGGTTGGCAACATCCGGACGAGTGCCCATGCCATATCCATTCTGCTGGCACTATTGCCAAGTGAACTGTCACTGATATGCCACTCTCGCGTGACTGTATTGAGGAACTGTGTGACTGCTGGTTTCTTTCCGTAGATATTGCATTCCAGTATGGCTTGACATGCTGCTGGAGTATCCAATGCGCGCCGTTTTCTTGAGAGATCTGCATATGTCTTCTTCAGTGGATGTGGAGCAAACTGTCCCTGCTGATACAATACAAGAATTGTTGCGTGTGTAGTGTGCTTGCCATCTAATGTTTCCTCATTGATGTCATTGTTGTTCTGTATGAATACACCCGGCCAGATGTTGGATGGAATAACAATGCCCATCAGATTGGACTTTGCAACAACTTCATAGCCAGGCTGGTATCAACTGCTTCAGCCTCTTCACAGGATGAACAGTGGCCCATGCGGTTGAGTATGTGATGACATGTTTCGATCCCGTTAAGTGAAGCACTGACGTGGCAAGACCGACATGATTGGGTGTCTTCACTCGTCCACGTGAAGCACAGTGCAAAACGTCTTGGCCATGCATGATTATATGTCGTTCATCTGCTGCATTGTGGTTGTCATTTGCGTGCGGAGTTGGGCCTGAGGCCTGACAGAGAACCCAACGCAGGAAGTTGTATAGGCTTTCAGGTAGTAGATCCTTTGATCTGCTCAATTAAGAGCATGAAGGCTCAATGGCTGACTGCCAATACTCACACACTCATGCAAATCCGTCCTGATGATCTGAGCAGCATGGTCCGGGGTCTGTATCCACTCTGGGACCATATGTCGTGCCAGTAGTTGCGGCTTCTTTCTTTCTCATATAGGCAGCATTCATAATATCATGCAGTGAGATTTTGATAGAGTACATCAGTTGAGATTTGCTTTGATCATGTTTTTAATGAAAAACAATGATGTCCTTGAGTTGACTCTGGAGCCTTAATTTGGGATGCTGACTTGTATACCTCGCCGCTGTAGAGATATCCCTGTCCATCAAAATGGTCTGGCACTTTGAGAGAAGGCACATAAGCTCATAAGCTTTTCCTTGCTGGATGCCTACCTCAACTGAGCAAGTGCGGTCTGTAAAGGCATGTGAATAGACATCTTCTATTAGCTTCTATTAGCTTCTCTTCCTTGAATGCATTGTACCTAATTTAATTTGCTTGCGTACTGAGATTTGAATGGGTTGTGGTATTTGGCCTCAGCATATATAAGGTCAATACCATTTATCTTTGCTAGCATCTCTTCACCCCCTCCCCCTTGCATACGCTGATTGTTGTATTGCTGTACACGCATCGAAGGTTGAAATGTTGAACATTGTCTTGCTTTTTCTGTGGTACTTCCTTTGACAGAAGAGACATAGCGACCAGTCAATAGCAGGTGATGAACTTACTTTCTTACCTGTACGAATGCTCAAACAGAGCCTAAAATTACTTGCACTATGTTACTCTTATTAACTAAGGATAAGGATAGCTCTTAAGGTACACAAATGCTAAACATGCCATACGGCACAGCTACCCATATCCCATATCTTTCATAATTACCCTCAAATATATTGTTACCCCTACCCTGCCCCATAGCTAGCGAATCATATAACTAGCCATATGCATATTCCCATATCTACCATACATATAGCTACCCGGCACATGGCTCCAGATCCCGTAGCTATCTCAAGTCTATAACTACCCCTAGCCATCCTCAAATTCGGACAGTAAACCAAGCAACTATCATATGGCAGTATGTTATTCAGTTATGTAAGTCATATTGGCTAGCTGGATAATAGACCAGGATATCAGATTGAGCTAGTAGGCTAGGCCAGTATACAGGTATGTTAGAACAGTAGGATAGTAGATTATGTTAGTAGGCTAAAATAATAGATTAGGCAAGTGGTGTAGGCCAGTAGGCCAGACTGGGTTATTATGCAAGGAGAATAGACTAATATGTTAGATCAGTAGGCTAAGATATGAAGTAAGCTAGGTGAACTATTAAAGTGGCCAGCGGGTAGGTTATCAGGTTGTGCCATTAGGTTAGCTCAGTAGGCTAGGTCAGTAGGATATGTTAGTAGGCTAGGCCTGGTCAGTAAGTTAGCCCACTAGGTGAGACCTGAATACTAGGATATGTTAATATGCTAGACAAGTAGACTTGGCTAGTGGGATAGATTAGTAGGTTAGTGGGTGGGCCCTGTAGATTAGATGTCAATAGTTTATTCTGCTGAGCTCTGCCTGTAGGCTAGGGTAGATCAGTAGACTTGTAGGTGGCACCAGTGGGAATGGCAAAAGGGATAGTAAGCCAGGCCAGTAGGTTAGTCTAACATGCTACAACAATAGGATAAGCCAGTAGCCTATGTTATGGTATTAGGTTCGGTCAGTTGGTTAGGCCATTAGGCTAGTGGGTTCTGGAAGTAAGATTTGTCACTAGGTTAGTTGGTTAGAATAGGCATAGGCATAAGCACAGTAGGCTAAATTTGCCTAGTATGCTAAGTGAGTAGGCTAGTATGCGAACTTCCTATGTCAGTAAATTAGTCTAGTAGACTATGTTAATAGTCTAGTCTAGAAGGCTAACCTGGTTTGATGATATTAGGCTAGGATGCAAGATCAGTATGAAAGAACACTAGGTTCGTACGTTTGACCAGTGGGGCAGTAGGTTAGACAAATAAGATAGTAGATTCTGCCAGTAGTCTAGGTCAGTGGGTTAGTTGGTTAGGCTAGGCCGGTAAGTTGGTCAGCTAATAGAATAGAATAGAAGGCTAAGGTAATAGACTAACCTAGTAATTAGTAGGCTATGTCAGTAGTCTTATATGCGAGGCCATTAGCTTAGTCCGATAAGATAGCAGACTAGGCTAGCGCGCTAGCCAAGGAGGCTAGACTAGACATGGGCTAGGCCAGTAGGCTAATAGCTTATGCTAGACAGTGCGTTAGACCAATAAGCTATGCCAGTATGCCCGGGAAGGAGGCCAGAGTGGGATACTATTCTAGGAGAGTAGATGTGTATGTTAGACCAGTAGGATACGCTAGTAGGCATGTAGATATGGTTAAGCTGGTAATGTATTATAGGATAGTCAGTTGGTTAGTATGGTAGGTTAGTAGCGTATGTTAGGATATTCTAGTAGGTTAGGTTATGCTAGCAATATACGATAGTAAGCCAGTCAAATAGCCTAGCGTAGTCGGCCGCTAGGCTAGGCTAGTAGGTTAGGCTAAGATCGTGCTATATCGTACTGGTATCGTTAGTGGTGGTGTTTTCGCATGCTATGCTAAGCAATGGATGTATAGTTAATGGGACTATGGTGTATTGGTGTGGGTAGATATGGGTTTGTGAAGTTTTGTGTATTGCGTGGAAGAGATGTGGTTATTGTAACTATGTGTTTATTTGGTGCGGTATCTGTGGATGTTCTGGTGGCAAAAAGCTCACCACAAAATTTACTCGAATAATATACCTTTCCAGTTTTAGCTATGCCCCGCCCACCTCTAGCTAAGCTCTACCCATACTTCGCCGTGTTAGTATTGATCGATCCCAGAGTGCTCTGACTATCAATTTCCTGAAAACTATACAGGTAAGTTGTTGAATATTTTGTAACTAATTTGACTGCGTGCTGATGCTGCCTAATATTCAACAGGATATTTATTAAATAGTAAAAACATACAATTCATACAACAACACATAGTCTGTCTTCAAATATGCGTTCGTGACGTACTCATCTACGCCATTCGTGACGTTATAATGCCGTCATTGATTGTGATGCCATTCTACACGTCACGTAGTTGATTATGATGTCATATTATAGATAGATATAATGTAAATGTCCATTGACATAAATAAGACAAAAGAGTACTGAAGTACGTAAACATATGTTTGTCCAAATCGCCAAAGAGATAAAATTTCCTCTAACCAGTACTTCACCCAATCAGCATATCAAACGTGTAGCATATCAGGCAGGCCATCTTTCTGACCAAGCAACCATTACTTGTCCAATAGTTCCTTGTCCATCGGACTTGGGTTGTGTAACAGATGTTGAAGGTGATCAATGGACCTTTCCGGTTTTAGCTATGCCCCGCCCATCTCTAGCTAAACTCCACCCACACCTCGCTCGTGTTGGGATCGATCCATCCCTGAACACCCTGACTGTCAATTTCCAAAAAAACTACACAGGCAAGCTGTTGAATATTTTGAAACTAATTTGACTGGGTGATGTTACATGTTTATTAAATAGCAAAGAATTAGAAAGACATAACATTCATACAACGTGTCGGACTATTTGAGATTTGATGACGGTCTATACGGAACCCTTTGTGACGTAATGATTTTGATGATGATACACACGCTGAGCTGAGCATGACGTCATACGAGGTCAAATGATGGATGGATACTCTGGAAAGGTGAATGGTCTCAACTATGACTTTTTCTTCCAGAGACTATATGAAAAGGCACGAGTACTGAGTACATGAGTACATTGGCCCCACCCCTGCATATCACACACTTGGCCCAATCTATGGACAACTTGGCATTCTTCGTCTGCAAAGATTTTAAAAGATTGGAATGAAGTTCCTCTGCCATGGTGTTTTACAATTATCTTTAACCAATTTGCGGAGTAAGTGTTGTGGTTAGATTGCTTACAAGAGAGACAGTGGCATTCATTGGCAGCAAATTGAAACCAGTATGGTCTTTAATAGTACATATATAGGGGATGTTGACTTCGAGATACTATGATTTGGCTGTTATCGCATTCAAGCTAGGCCTATGGAATTAATGAGGAGAAATTAGAATTAGAATATCTTGTTTAATTTGGAAAAGCAATTTCTAGAATTCCGCCGGAACACCTGCTATAAATTTCTAATTTCAGTGCATTTACCGATTGTTAACTTGACATTGAAATTTCAAAGGAGGAAGCTGTTATTTTATTGTTTAACCATTTAATGGATATTATCGTTTATTTTGTACAACTCATCAAGTGTTTGTCGCCACATGTTTTTAGAAATTGAATCCGTGCTGCCATCTTCACTTGCTCATCAGGGTATAGTTCTTCAGTGACTTGAAGCAGAGCTTGGGGACATAGAGCGCCCTCATACTATGCCAGCTACATATCAGCGTAGATGTTGCCAAGCTTTCACTAATAAAAAGAACATAGCTCATGATATTTCCAAAGAAAATACAGAATATTCCGCATCAGAGCTTCCTAAGAAACAGGTCCAAGTTACGCGAGAACAAACACCCCAGCTGACAGACTGGTCAAAGTGTCTTGTTTGCCATTCAAGGAAAAGAGATAGCATTCATAAGGTTCAGACCAGAACTTGTCAGGCAAACTTGTACCAAGCAGCACAAGCTCGAAATAACTTATCTATGCTGGCCAAAACTGAAGGGGAATGTGTAATCACCTTAGATGCCAGTTATCAAAAATCCTGTAGGGCAAGGTATACCAGTAAACGCAACAGCAGTAAAGTAGTAAAAGGAGGATGAATTGGAACATGTACAGTACACAACTTTTTGGCATTGATGGCAGAGATTAACGAAAACTGTAAAGGGAAAGCCCATAAACTAAAAACTCTCTTAAGATAATTTTAGGATTTGTTGCCAGCGGAGAGTGCTGCCAAAAGCTACCGAGCTAAAAGGCATCAAGTGTGTTTGATAAAGCGCCATGGCAGCAAGATTGTCATACATACTCAGCGCGGCCAGTCGAAATCAGGCATTGTGATAAGTAGTAGTGCAACATTGTCAATAAACTGCCTTATTCTGCCATTGGCATGCTTAGAAATTTTATCACAAAAATAAAACCACGAAGTGATTACTACGCAGTGGCAGAAATGAATGTAAAATCATCTGAACAATTTGTGCCATGTCTGTTACAGAAAGCTTTGCTCTGGTTGTTAAGTGCATAACATTTTAATTCTCGTGAATTTACAGCATAAAGTATTAGTATTTACAGAGGGTGTTATACACTGATGGAACCAAAAGAGTAACACCCCTCTTCATCTATTCATCTTAGATTTGCAGTACAGCTTCATCAGTTTCCCGGGAAAAGATATATTATAAATGGTCTTCATTTACATCGTTTCTGCATCAGCTCTGATGGCTCAAGACATTTTCTAACTAGCTTGATTAATGAGCTGGAGAGAATGCTAGAGAATAAATACGTACCATGTGGTTTACTTTTGCAAGAGGACTGTGGTAAGGTGATCAAAAATGGAGATGACAACATTGATATCAACTGTGAAACCTTTGATGGAAAAGGCACATTCCAATCTATGGCTCATTTTAGCTTTCAGAATCAGTCTATACATAGCAGCAGCAATGAGGCAGTAGAAGCAGTGAAGATTCGGCATGAAAAGTCTGTTTCGCTTACCCGTGATGATGCTGTGAAACTACAGACATCATTGCATTATACTAGGCCACAACAACGCCCTGAACGGTCTTTTCATTGAAGTTGAAGAAATGAATGTACAAAATCTTACCTGGCTGTTTCTTAGAATGGCATCGCATAGTAGTATGCCATTTCCTACAGCTATACCTAAGACCACCGTTCACATGATACCATTCTGGACTGGCTATAATAACGCCTATGATACATCGCTAACCAAAAGGAAAGACGCTCAAACAATAGCAACACATGCCCCAGTGATAGATGCGAAACCGGCTGATCCAACAACTATCTACACAGCAATGGTCAGAAGCCAACAAATGAGTCAAGCTTTATGCCAACAACAAACAATCCAAACTATGGGCCATCAAATCAATGCAACGGATCAACAGATAAGATGGGGCATGCGTTCAACGGCGAATTTGGATGCTATTAGTTACACCAGTGTTGCAGTGGGGGTACAGGCTGTTACCACAGGTGCACACACAGTATTTCTCGAGCGCAGTGAGGGAAATACATTTTATATTTCCCAAGCGTAGCGAGGGAAATATATTTGTTTTTACGTGTGTTACCAGCCTATACCCCTGCCAAAACACTGGTGCAATGAATTTATTACCACTCAGACGTCAGCGAGAGATTACGAAGAGAGAGGGGAGAGAGAGAGGGGAGAGCAAAGAGAGAGAGAGAGAGAGAGAGAAAGAGAGAGAGAGAGAGAGAGAGAGAGAATTTTATCTTATCTTAAATATTGCCAATTTTCAACACTCTATGACGTCATTTTCAGAATGCATCACCACGTATGACGTCATGACCTTCGTCATTGGCTATTGTTGCGTCATAATTAATCTGCGCACTAAGACCTTAACACGATGTTCGCGCGGAGGATACTGTGTAGTATTGCCCTCGCGTGAGGGAAATACCAGATCATACATCACTGATCTTAGCCAATCAAATAACAGCATATGGTCATGTTGAAGATTTTCGATCTTCGGGTCTAATTTAGAAATATATCTACCACACTTCTGATAAGAATATGATGTAACGGTTGCTGCGACAACCGCTTATCAAAGATGCAGTAGCACGATTATCTGCTCGCCTCGTCGACGGTGATGGTGACGATATTTATACTCGATAATCTGGGCCTGATCTGACTTGGGTAAAAGATGGTGGCTCGGGACAGTGGTCTTCCGTCGCTTCCAGACTGGACAATAAATAACCCAAACTCTTGCTTCGAGGATATCGAAGTGATAATATATTCTCTGAAGTTTGACTGTCTGATATGACCATGAATATGTGTGACTTATGCTGTCACGATAGAAGTTAAAATAAAACTCTAAGTAAATAAGTGGCTTATACTGCCACCAGCGATGTTAAATAATTAATATTGTACTTATACTAGCCCGACTACTTTGGGTGACTTATACTGCCACCAATGACTACAGAAACAACCGATATCTACGCGATACGAATACTGGTTATTCTATCATTTAAAAGTTGCGTTTCACGATTCGCTAGGCAGTTTCGTCAAATACTGTTCTTGGCTACTTAAAGCCATTCACCAAGAATTCATTTGAATCTCGACAAAATCAGTTCCACGGAACTATGCGGACTCGAGGCTAGGCTTTCTTCAAACCAATCTTTTTTTTTTTTCTGAACCTTCAACGTTAGAGACCGAACCGAACCCCGACTGAAAGTTAAAGTCCCGCTTATATACAATCTTAGTTTTTTATATCTTGTTGTTCTCTAAAATTCCAGCTGCCTTTTATGACAGAATGACTTATCTTGTTTGACGACAAGTCTCGATTTGTGTATCTACGCCTATGAATCTGTCCGAATGACGAATGGTCGGTTTGATACCAAGTATCGATTTGTGTACCCAACATCCATGAATCTGTCAGAATGACGAATGATGGGTTTGATGACAAGTTTTGATTTGTGTACCCAACATCCATGAATCTGTCAGAGTGACGAATGATGGGTTTGATGACAAGTTTCGATTTGTGTACCTAACATCTATGAATCTGTCAGAATGACGAATGACCGGTAAACAAGTTACCATTCTTCTTAGTCTTGAGTGATTACTTTTCGGCTACTGCTTATGAATCTGTCCAAATGACGAATGATCGGTAAACAAGTTACCATTCTCCTTATCCTGATTGTTTACTTCTCGGTTCATTTTCTCAAGCTTTCGTGAGAATATAGATCGCCATTGTAACTAACTGCTTCCGTATGTCATATTTCATCTGATTCCGGCTAGACGCTAATTATCTTGCCAATTTTGATAATGTACGTACACCGTCTGACAATGTATGCATATCCCACGCTGATAATGTACGTATTCCTCTTACAAGGACGCTATGGACGGTACCAGTTATCCAGTGCTAATAATATATATCCAAATAATAAATATATATCCAAATAATAAGATGCTGGTAATGCATCTAAGTATAGATGATGATGATCATTGCTAGTAACCGCTGATCGGTACATCTTAATATACATGGTGACATAGTCTATTAGCTCGCCTGGTATTCACATCTGAATTTTGAATTTTTACTCGGGACTTACTCGTACATATAAGATGTCCAGCGGGGTCATGACTTCCCACAAGACAATCCCATATCTACACATGCCCCTCAACCGAAGTTAATTAGCCGTCTCTTGAGGCCTAAAGAGAGTGATAATTAACTCGTTGTGCACCATCAACAACCTAAACCACGCCCTACTAGAGTCCTCCAGACCATGTCATACATCCGACTACATCATATCTTAACTCCAACAATGTTAACTAAACATGTCTGGGTAACGGAATATCGGGCGCAATCGACTGTCCCCGGAAACATAGGAAAACAGCATAATTCTATACAAAATGCAAACTTGTCCGGGTAATGGAATATCGGGCTGAAATTACCATCCCCGGAAACACATTAATAGCATCATTAAACCATGGTCGATAACCTCGATCCACGCGTAACTTAACATAGAAAACAATACGATTAATCAAGCAATACAATAGTATAATACACCACAATCAATTGTTCTAATGACGCCATCTAATCGTGACGACGTCATCATAAATGTAAATCCTTAATCCTACAGTGCAAATATCATTACAGATCATGTGAATTTTTCCTATTTAAACAAAACAGTACACAGTATGGTATCATGATAAAGTTCGTGCCACAATTATTAATAGTCACCAATTACTGTTCCAGTAGAAACACATAAAGTTAGTGCCAAAATGTCACGGTGATACCTTCAAGCGGTCTATGCTCACGTTAGGATCCACCATGTCAACGTATGCCTCCATTTCTATCCAGTCGGCAGCCGTCGGGTCGATCTCAGTCCTGGCATTAGCATTAGGCGACGACCCGGCTGCTAGCAGCAGCGGCTCCAGTAGAGCTGCAGGACTCCGGGGCTGCCGGGTCTGAACAGTTGATGCAATGCTATGCGATTCACTACTATGGGCCGCATGTGGCTTGCATTTATGGGCCGCATGTGGCTCGCATTTAAGCGCATTCCACATGCGTGATAACACGCCACATTTGTATAATATAAGCACAATTACTAACACAACTACGAAGGAACTCGTTGAATATGATACAAAAGAGCGTACCCCAATGCCATCGACCGCCACTGGGTCGATCATGGATAACGGTGCTAGCGGCACATACTTGGACTTTTGTAAATGGTTCCATGGTTGCATTTTCAAATGATTCACAATCATGGACTGGTTAAGAATTCCGGTCACATCCAATTGGCCAGGCTAACCCGAGTGTACGTCCGACTGTAAGACGCAACAGGCTCGAATCGCCAGCCCTTTCCACTATAACCACATTCACCCGACATTAGTGCATACACTCCATTACTCACCACACACTGGTCGGTCAGTCGTCCGTCGCAGTGTACATCCATTGTTTCACCGAACGTTTGCAACACAACGCCTACTTTCTTATGGGCGAATAATTTGCTAGCGGTTACGTTGGATTCCGAAAGATGCACGCTACACGTACCATCGGTGGTGTTTGTTAACAGGCTCACTATGCAGGGCACGTGGGTCTTATCGACCTCTAACTGTCCCTGACATACCCTAGGACCGGTACCGCGACACCCAGACGTCGTGAAGTACCATCCAGTCTTTGTATCGAGACCAATGCTAGTCCGGCCTACCACTATTTGCACGTAATACCCCACGGTAGCTAACGGTTCGGGCCATGAATGAAACCGTACTCTATATAATTGCCATCGTCGATCAACGGCAACGTCGCCACGTAGTGTAACATATTGTCGTTCTCCCACCACGGGTAAACTATCACATTCCGGTAGTACCACTGGTACGGACGTATCAGCTGGTTCCCTACTCTGACGTGTTCTGATACTGATGTCAGATCGGCGGGACCGAATATTTCCTCGGTTAGTCTTCCTAACTCTAGGGACGCAGTTTGTCTATGAAATCGTGCTGCTGCCTTCTGGTAACTATATACCACACTCTCGGCAGAGTCAATAATATGCCCAAGCCGTACTAAAGCGTACAAATCGGCTTGTCGGGCGGCGTGCGCTTTAAATATATTGCTCACATTCCTAGTTAATTCCACTAGGCCGGTGGTAATTTCGTTGATACGGTTAACGTTGGTATTGATGCCTACGAATGCCAGTTTCACGTGAGAGGCTAGTTTGTTGGAGAAATGTACCAAACGATTTACGTTCCTTGAAGCAACCTCAACCACCTCCTTAATTGCATCTATATCACCAGAGGTAGCGGTACCAAATAGAGACGAGGCGATATCCCCGACAAAGTTAAACAAACCACGTTTGCGTAGTATACTGTCCTTACGCACCATAGTTTGTTGTGTCTCAACAGCGGTTTTCTTAATGTTGTTAACACGATGTTGTAAACCAAAAATGTCTTGACTGCTTAACGAAGTCTTTTGACCGATGTCCACAATCAGAGCACGAAACTGCGCTAACCATTCAAGAAATTATGGAGGTAAATAAGGGTGGTCAATAGACACCACTACAGTCCATTCAGCCCGGATAATGGATATATCCTCTGGTTTAGTTGTCATTACCCCGTTTGGTAATCTATGTACACTAGACGTCTTACACAATCCGTTTATTAAACATACTAGGGTTACTACCATACTTAATCGTAAAATATACATGATTCCACACTCTGTGATGCTTACTGGTACAAAGCTAAAACTCACAATTTAAACGAATAAATTTTTGTATCTTGCGAACGAATTTAGTTTTAATTGTTATGATACTTTACGTATCGGCTATTCGCGATGATATAGTATAGTGATACAATACACACTACTGGCAGCTGTGCCGCCGAATAACGGCATTTATACGACTGATGAAATCAGCGTATAGCACGTCATCGTAAAGGGTGGAGTCTACTATGCCAATACGGAGTCGCTTGTTACCCTCTTCGTCCTCCTGCCTATGCCCGTGTTTCCGCTTCATATCCAGCCGGAGTTGCTTGCTGTCAAAATCGTCATCCTGCGTATGTCTGCGCTTGCGCAGCATATAAGGATGTGATGGAAGCGTCTCCATTGGTTCAGGGGGCGGCTCTGGTGCCGCCTCCGGAGCATCAATCACCATGGGCCTAGGAGTTTCGATGACGTCACTTGGTGACTTATGGTTTCGACTGCGATTCGTACTGGGTTGCACCCTTTTCCGGGCAACCCTCTTACGCCCTGTACGCACCTCTGGCTCTATATCCGAAGCTGGCCGCTTCTTACGAGCCTGGGGTGTCGTATCGGCGTCGGTGACCATTGGTTCTGGCTCGGGCAACATCGCCCTGGGGTGATGGCTAGCTTTCGTCCCCTTGGTAGGGTTATGAATGGGGCGTGGTCGCACCCCGTCCCAGCACATTTCCGAGTCGACTACGCGCAGCTTACATATATTAAGCACACGCATTCTCCCGGACCTTTGATGGCGGACATGGGCCACAGGTCCGTTAATTTTGAAGATCTCATACTCGGGGTCACTGCGAGAGGTCAATTTCATCCTCTCTTCAGCTTTGACGACCACCGAATCCCCCACTTTAAACTCACCAGCGTTCGCACGCTTATTAACCTGTTCCCTGTGAATCTCTCGAGATCTAGCTGTTCCCTCCTGAGCACGTAGCAAGGCGTTGTTGAGATACGTTAGTCTCTCACCAAGGTCTTGCGACGCATCGATTGGAACGGCCATTGGCAATCTCGCCCGTCGACTATTCGTCAAATAAAATGGCGTATATCCGATCGTCGCATGACGAGTACTGCGGTACGCTGTCAAAGCTGCTCCCAACTCGTCTTCCCACGCCCGCGAGGCGTTGTTCACCCCTTTCTGGATCAACTCCTTAAGAGTGCGGTTGAATCTCTCGGTACGTCCATTGGTCTGCGGATGGTATGGGCTAGACCGTCTATGGTCGATACCGTGTTCCTCAAACCGCTCCTCCAGAGAATGGGAACAAAATTCTTTACCCTGATCGGTTATTACAATCTCAGGGACACCATGACGCGCGATATACTCGTTGAAGAATTTTTCTTCCACATTTTGAGATGTTTTCGCAGCGATTGGATATGCTTCTGCCCACGCAGAACAGTGATCAATCACCGTCATGATATATACGTTACCCTTACCCGATTCTAATAGTGGACCGATCAAATCCATTCCAATTATCTGACCCGGATAATTGGCCATGGGCATTTCACTATACCTGGCTCGGGTAGTGACAGGTCGGTTGACCTGGCACTTCGTACACGTTTCAAGCATACGAATTATGTCTTTTCTTAAAGACGTCCATACAAACGAATCTCTTACCATGCCGATGGTCTTCTGCAGACCTTGGTGACCAGCTCGTTCATGAGCCATCTGGAGCACTTTCTCACGGAACAGGGTGGGTAAGACAATTCTGGGGTACTCAGCGTCCAATGCTGAAGGCGTAATTAAAGAATATAAAATACCGTTCTTGACCATGTACTCCTCCGGGATGTCCTTGAACAACTCCGGCTATTCCTTGGTCTGCTCGGCACACAATTCGTCACATGGTATGTCGAATGCTTCCAGAGGGATGTGAGGTAATACTCCCTCGTCGACGTCTGGTATTACAAAGTCGCCCGTATCCAACGTCGCGACTTCCACCGGACGACGTAATCTGGACAACATGTCCGCTCGAATATTCTTCGAGCCTTGGATGTATTCAATCTTACATCCGTACTCGGCAATCAGTACCGCCCAGCGCTGCACTTTCGTGTTTTTAACTTCGCCCACAAACAAACTCTTTAGGGGTTTGTGGTCGGTATACACGGTAAACTGCGCGCCAAATAGATAAAGTCTAAGCTTCTTTAGCGTGTATATTACCGCATAAGCTTCCTTTTCTATCACAGGCCAATTCAACTGACTGTCTTTAAGAGTAGAGCTAACATACTGAATTACCCGCTCAATACCCTTGTCATCTACCTGTACCAGTATCGCACCTATCGCATAGCTAGACGCATCAGTATATGACTTATATGGAGCATTCAAATTTGGATATGTGGGAACCGTCTCACTACACAGCAAGTTTTGCAATTTCTTAAACGCTTGCTGTTCCTCCTGACCCCACTCAAAACGTTTATATTGCTTAGTCAATTCTATCAAAGGCTTAGCAATTTCGGCATAGCCTTGCACACAAGAGCGGTAATACCCTGTAGCGCCCAGGAAACTTCTCACCTCACCCACGTCGCGTGGCGGTGACATTTCTCTTATGACCTTGACCTTCTGGACCTGAGGAGCCACTCCCTGTGCTGAAACACGATATCCTAACAAATCAACTGATGGTTGGGCGAAATCGCATTTCGATTTTTTAACTTGCAAATTATATTCTTGAATTCTACGCATAACTGTACGCAAATGCTGTGCATGTTCAGCCGGGTTTCTTGAATATATGACTATATCGTCGACAAAAACATGCAGACATTTCCCCACGAATTCTCGGAAAATATCGTTCATTGCCCTCTGAAATACGGCACCTGAGTTCGCAAAACCGAACGGCATCCGAAGAAATTCAAACAAACCTTGACTGCAAACGAACGCTGTTTTCGCTATGTCTTGGCTGTCCATTGGTATCTGCCAATAGCCAGACTTCAAGTCCATAGTCGAAAAGATCGTAGCGCCGCCCATAGAATCAAAAATGTCCGATATATTCGGCAAAGGATAGCTATCCTTACGACAAACGGAGTTCAATTTCCTATAGTCAATACAAAATCTCGTCCCCCCCCTGTCCTTCTTAGGAACCAATGTAATGGGTGACGCCCATGGGGACGACGACGGTCTTATGACGCCCGCTGCCAGCATTTCAGCCACTTGATTCTTGACTATATATTGCTTGGCTAGCGGTAGACGGTACGCTTTCTGCCTAATAAGATAGGCATCCCCTGTCGGTACCGTACACTTGACTTTGGGAACCAATCCTAAAGTGTTTGGACGAGCCGTATCAAAAATATCTGCAAAGTCTGCCATGACTTTGTCGATATCCTTATAACCGGTCGTTTCCTTACAGCTTGCATAGACATAATTTGTCTGTTCTCTATGCGGATATTCAAAGGGATATATCTGGCCAAACCATACTACAATTTTGGCCTGATAGTCAATCTTTGCATTTCCCAGGTGCAAAGCGTCCGCTCCAAGTAAACATTCATGCCTCATTCTGGCCACAATCGTACTAGGGATGGGTCGGGCGATCTTGAATTTTACTTGCGTTTCCCCCAAAAGTTTTATTGGGGACCATTTACAGCTAAGAGCGTTTTTGCTCTTTTCAATGGCCTAGCATCCAACATGCTACGCCATATATCTTTATGAATCAAGGATGTGCTAGCACCAGTATCCACTAAGGCATGCAGGTACTCACCCTGATCCGTTGGACCGTTTTTATCTATACGAAGACGGATTAAGAACCGCTCGGTCAGTGATCTCACCAACGGCTCTCTCCGTCGTCGTTTCCCGGGCTCCTTCGTCCATTAACCACTTCGGCGTAACTGTGCCTATGATTCGATGCATTATTTCTGATACCGTCTGAATAACGGCCATGTGCATCGGTATTTTCACTCGCTAAAATAAAACCGTCACGATCAATATAATCTTCTCCCACGCGCATCTGATTGTTTATGTCCTTTCTGTAGTTGCGGGAACATTCTCGTGGCGTCGTTCATACATTCGTCTGTCGGTCGTTTATTGCGTCGATTTCCATGTCCCAATTCTCTTCTTCACGTGGACGCTTCACCGCTCGTCGTTCCAACGGTCGATCTATCTGTCCGGTCGGTGGTTCTCTGCGCTGGCCGCGCATGCCATGCGGACAATCCTTAACGAAGTGTCCATTCTGATTACACCCAAAACATTTCGTCATTACGGTCGGAGTCGTCTGTCGGGTCATGTATACCCCAAAACAATTCTGGGCCATGTGTCCTTCTCTCCCGCACTGGGAACAGGTCATGGGTGGCCGTTGTGGTCGGGGCTGTGGTCGCGGTTGTAGTCGTCGTGCGGTTGGTTGATCTCGGCGATCTGCGTCCCGCTCCCGGATTAAGTTGCTTGGGTGGTGGGGTTGCTGTTTTTCGCGTGGGTGCAGCGCGTTGGGCTGCCGGTTTAGGTCCTTCTTGCGCTGCTTGCAAATCCTGCACCAACCCGCACAGCTGCTCGATCATTTTATCCTGCTGCGCCATTTGGCTTTTTAACTACTTTCCACACCTCTTTTTCCTCCGCTGGCTCCAACATATCTATCTCCATCCGCTCTTCACGCCTGCCGCCGTCAATTTTCATTGCCCGTAACAGGTCGTTGCAGGTCTCCTCCTCCTCGGCAATTTCGATGGCCCGCGCCAATGTCGTCGTCCTTTTCCGGATGATGCGTTTGCTTAAGTTTTTATCGTTCAGGGCACGTAAATAAATGCCCAGGACGGTGCGGCGATTATCTGCGTTCGCCTCAGGGTAGGCGCGCACGCTTGCCTCCAAATACCATCTGTTAAACGTGACCACTGTCTCGTTTCGGCGTTGATGTGTCCCCTCCAAATCGAATTTGATCCGCTCTCCTTCATTTGTGGATATAAAATTTAGTGTGACGTATTGCCGCAACTCTTCGAAGGTGACGTCCTCCCTCGCCTTCCCCGCAAGGAATCCGTCCAGTGCCTGTGCTAATGGTCCCCGGGCTGCTCGGGTAACGACGTAGACAGGTACGCCTTCAAGTCGCCCCTCGTTGGCCGCCCACGCCCTCCTTGTGGCGTCCAAAAACTCTCGTACCTCTTCCGGTACCACTCCGTCACAGGGTTGGATGCGTTCTATAGCATCCCGGATTTCTCGCCTGTATATTCTCTCGGTCTCGCGTCGGTCCCCGCCTTGTACTATGGCTCCCGCCATTGCCGTCCCCATTTCCCGCATGGCTGCCACTGTTTCAGGTCTCATTTGTCGGTCGGTTGGCGGTAGTCCCGGGTTGGTAGGGTTTTGTGGTTGGGCCATTCTGGGCAGTCTATCTCAGTCGTTACTTTGATATATTGTACTCACGGTTCACACAGTGTCCAATCCTGGAATATATAAATCCTGGCACGGCGAAGCCACTGAAGATTTTCGATCTTCGGGTCTAATTTAGAAATATATCTACCACACCTCTGATAAGAATATGATGTAACGGTTGCTGCAACAACCTCTTATCAAAGATGCAGTAGCACGATTATCTGCTCGCCTCATCGACGGTGATGGTGATGATATTTATACTCGATAATCTGGGCCTGATCTGACTCGGGTAAAAGATGGTGGCTCGGGACGGTGGTCTTCCGTCGCTTCCAGACTGGACAATAAATAACCCAAACTCTTGCTTCGAGGATATCGAAGTGATAATATATTCTCTGAAGTTTGACTGTCTGATATGACCATGAATATGTGTGACTTATGCTGTCACGATAGAAGTTAAAATAAAACTCTAAGTAAATATAAGTGGCTTATACTGCCACCAGCGATGTTAAATAATTAATATTGTACTTATACTAGCCCGACTACTTTGGGTGACTTATACTGCCACCAATGACTACAGAAACAACCGATATCTACGCGATACGAATACTGGTTATTCTATCATTTAAAAGTTGCGTTTCACGATTCGCTAGGCAGTTTCGTCAAATACTGTTCTTGGCTACTTAAAGCCATTCACCAAGAATTCATTTGAATCTCGACAAAATCAGTTCCACGGAACTATGCGGACTCGAGGCTAGGCTTTCTTCAAACCATCTTTTTTTTTTTTTCTGAACCTTCAACGTTAGAGACCGAACCGAACCCGGACTGAAAGTTAAAGTCCCGCTTATATACAATCTTAGTTTTTTATATCTTGTTGTTCTCTAAAATTCCAGCTGGCTTTTATGACAGAATGACTTATCTTGTTTGACGACAAGTCTCGATTTGTGTATCTACGCCTATGAATCTGTCCGAATGACGAATGGTCGGTTTGATACCAAGTATCGATTTGTGTACCTAACATCTATGAATCTGTCAGAGTGACGAATGATGGGTTTGATGACAAGTTTCGATTTGTGTACCTAACATCTATGAATCTGTCAGAATGACGAATGACCGGTAAACAAGTTACCATTCTTCTTAGTCTTGAGTGATTACTTTTCGGCTACTGCTTATGAATCTGTCCAAATGACGAATGATCGGTAAACAAGTTACCATTCTCCTTATCCTGATTGTTTACTTCTCGGTTCATTTTCTCAAGCTTTCGTGAGAATATAGATCGCCATTGTAACTAACTGCTTCCGTATGTCATATTTCATCTGATTCCGGCTAGACGCTAATCATCTTGCCAATTGTGATAATGTACGTACACCGTCTGACAATGTATGCATATTCCACGCTGATAATGTACGTATTCCTCTTACAAGGACGCTATGGACGGTACCAGTTATCCAGTGCTAATAATATATATCCAAATAATAAATATATATCCAAATAATAAGATGCTGGTAATGCATCTAAGTATAGATGATGATGATCATTGCTAGTAACCGCTGATCGGTACATCTTAATATACATGGTGACATAGTCTATTAGCTCGCCTGGTATTCACATCTGAATTTTGAATTTTTACTCGGGACTTACTCGTACATATAAGATGTCCAGCGGGGTCATGACTTCACACAAGACAATCCCATATCTACAATGTGACAATACTGACATTACTGAGTGGTAATAATGCCTCACATTAGGAAGCCAAACATAACATCACCACACGCAACTGAGGAAAACATGCCGAAATATCATCTTCTGTTTGTAAAGGTCAATTTCGGACATGTTTTATGTTTCTGTCCAGTGGGGGATTTAAGTCCAAAAATAGAACCTTCTTTCGATTTTGACGTTCACCTATTAAGAATGTCTCGCACGAGGTAACCCGTTCTTGCGAGTACCAGCAAGTGGTTGAAACATGTGGTCTCGTGTGAGTGAACGCGATTACTCGTGATAGCATCAACGATCAATGGAGGAATACAGTTTAAGCTCTTCCCCACCCATCTCTAGCTAAGCTCCACCCACACCTCGTTTGTGTTGAGATCAATCGATCCATGCACTCCTCGAATCTCAATTTCCAGAAAACTATGTAGGTAAGCATTTGAATAGTTTGGAACTAAATTGAATGGGTGCTGCTGTTGGCTGCTTATGGCAACAACAGCACTCAGTCAAATTAGTTTCAAAATATTCAACAGAATATTTAGTGAATTGTAAAAACATACAATTCATACAACAACTGTTAGTCCGTCATCAATAAAGCGGTCATGACGAACTTATCTACGCCATTCGTGACGTCATCGATTATGACGTCATTCTACACGTCACCTAGTCAATCATGACGTCATATGATCGATGCATAAACCAGAAGGTTCCATTACCTGAAACAGTGAGAGACTTCTAGCAACATATTCATACACTACAAACGCACATGATTGATTCCAACGTGCTCGCAATGTGTGGGAAGGACGATCATGCGAAAGGGGCATTCACAACCATTCACACGCACCCACATGTACTCACAAGGAAAGGGTCGCCTAGTGAGAAGCAATACTTAAAGGGATACTAATCTCCTCTCAAATGTTGTATTGCACCGATAGATTATGGTGTATAGATTCCATATCATTCATATCCTGTCACATTCCCTTATATGTTTCATAATTATGCGCTTTGTAATATCGCGTAAAAGTTGAACAGTGGTCTCCACCATTTTGTCTCCTCTAGCGATTGTGATGTGATGTAAGTGGCAATGCATTACATTCTTTATTACGTACTAATCATCCTGCTGAAAATTTTGAACATAATTTGACTCGTAGATGTTGCTGCAGAAACAACTTCAGTCAAATTAGTTTCAAAATATTCAACATGCAGCTTACCTGTATGTTTGCTTTTATACTACATTTTCAAGCTATATATGGCACCTCTACGACTGAGCTCATATACCGAGACATACAGTCTAGGTGTTTTCTGATTGGTTGAAAAGTAAATCTGGCAGCCATTATAGGCTGAAGAAATGTATCAACATTTAGCTACTAAAGCCTGAATATCTTTCTTTGACAGGATGATAAAATGCTTAAAATATCATTCATATTTTACTAAATCATGTGCATAGATATCATGAAATGAGGTTAGTTATCCTTTAAGTTTAACACATGTTTGGCTACTAGAATTAGTGAAATGTCATCTCAGATGGATTCTCCTGAAAATATCCATTTGCCGACCAAGAGATGACTATTTTTGAAAATTTACCACTGGATTCCAGTGATACATTTTCAAAATAATCTGCTCTTGGTCTGCAAATGGATATTTTCTCTAGGAAAGTTGAAATTTTCTTGAACAAATTTAAGGGTTAAAGGGTTAGGCAATGCATTTTGTTTCTTGACAACGTAGACTTGTAAACTTAATTTCGAAATTGTACTCAACTGTTTAATTAGAAGTGCTAATTAAGAGTAATTAACACCGTTCTTAAGGCTACACTCTAATCTTAAGATTCTAATTAAAAGTACTAATGGATCGTTCCACTCTATCCATAAACCATATGACGTCATGATCAACTACATGATGTATAGAATGACATCACAATCAATGACGTCATTATGACGTCATGAATGACGTAGATAACTACGTCACGAACGCATAGTTGAAGACGGACTATGCGTTGTTGTACGAATTGTATGTCTTTACTAATTAATAAATATCTTGTTGAATATATTGAAACTAATGTGACTGGACACATAGGCAGCAACAGCACCCAGTAAAATTAGTTACACAATAGTCAACAACATACCTGTATAGTTTTCAGGAAATTGATAGCCAGGGCATTCGGAGATCGATCAATCCCAACAAGGCAAGTGTGGGTGGAGCTTAGCTAGAGGTGGGCGGGGCATAGCTAAAAGTGGAAAGTTCCATTAATAGGCCATGTGACTGGTGACCTATAACGTGTTCTTAAGCATAAAATGCACAATAAAATGTGTTCCTAAGCAATGAATTTTGGGCCTTGGTAACGTAGACTACACTGTAAACTTAATTTCAAACTTGTATTCAAAAGTCTGATTAAAAGTGCCAATTAATAGTAATTAGCACCGATCTTAATTAACACTGCATTAGCTTTTTCATTCTTAAGTTACAACATTTTGCACATTTCGTGGCCACATTAAATTCTGAACGCAATTACGCTTGTGCATAAAATTGGATTAAAACAGGTTTGTGGTGGGGTTGGGTGGGAGTGGGTGTTCTAGAGGCACCCCTACCTTAAGCACCAATTCTGAAACTTGAATGGCCATTTTATTCCATAAACTATATTTCTGCCATCAAACCTTTTGTACTCAAATGTCTAATTAAATGTCAGTGGGCTCTCAGACTACTCACTTAACGTTGTGAATGCGGAAGTTCGAATTCGAAAACTTATTCACAGCTTATAATTCTATTATGTTGAAGATTTTCAACCTAAGTTGCCCGAGAAGAGTTGCTGCAACAGGCGCAACAAGATGCTGTTAAAGGATAACTAACCTCATCTCTCGATAGCTATTCAGGTGATCTAATATGCCACTCATAAACTATCTAGGTAATTTTAAGCTTTTTATCATGCCACTTAAGAAAGATATCCAGGCTTTAGTAACTCAATGTTGGTACATTTCGACGCCATATAATGGCTGTCATGATTTACTTTTCAACCAATCAGGAAAAAATTGGCGTGCCTGCCTCGGTGTATACCATCGGTCATAGAGGTGCCCGCTATAGCTTGGTAATTTCGTATAAAAGCAATCATACAGGTAAGCTGTTGAATATTTTAAAACTAATTTGACTGAAAGTTGTTGCTGCCATAGGCAGCAACAACTTACAGTTAAATTAGTTTCAAAATATTCAACGGGATAAGGATTACATAATAAAAAATGTAATGCCTTGGCACTTGCATGACATCATGCCCTATCGGTTAAGGAGACAAAATGGTAGCGATCACTGTTCAACATTTACGCGACACAACAAAGACGATAATTATGATACGGCTAAAGGAATGTGACAGGATATGAATGATATGGAATCTATAAACTATAATATATCAGTACAACAAAACATCTGAGATGAGATTAGCATCCCTTTAAATTAGTTACAAAATATGCAACATCATGACTGTATAGCTACGCCGGCCTTGAAATTGATATTCTGGGAATTTATTATTCAAATGGTTAAAGCGCGAACAGGCCCGGATGTCGCCCGGTTTTCCCCCAACATATTGCTGATAAACGCTTTTATAATTGTATATATAATGCATATACCGAGTACCACTTCAACAGAAAAAACCCCACCTCTGTTGTGATCTTGATGAAAAACCATTTTCACGCCAAGATAAGGGTTTTTTATTTGCCACTGGAATGACAGGCTAGGTCATTCCAGTCGTAAATTTAGGAAAAAAAGTCTTCAATTGGCCTGCAAATGAGCATTTAATAAACAGGTATTTGATGTTTATTATTTATTTATTTATGTATTGGCTGTATATACACAAAGTCATGCCATTTTCATAATGTTGGCCATATAATACCGAACCATCCTGCGTGTTACAGTTATCGTCTGGGACCTATCTCGTATCTCATCTGTATTTCAAGGACAGATATGTATGTTACCAGGATGCTTTTACAATGTATCAGCCTTCTCAACCTGTCTAATACGGACACCTAAACGACGGTTAAAGACCATAAAATAATGATCGCAAAAGACAGCCTATGATCGATGAATGCAAGTCGGTTATTACAATGGAGCTTTCCAGTTTTAGCTATGCCCCGCCCATCTCAATCTAAACTCCACCCACACAATGTCCGTGTTTGGACCGATCGATCTATGAACACACCTGACTATCAATTTCCAAAAAACTATACTTATAAGCTGTTGAATATTTTGAAACCAATTTTACTGTGTGTTGTTGTTGCCTATGACAGCCAAATTAATCTCAAAATATTCAACAGAATGGTTATTAAATGGTAAAAACATACAATTCGTACAACGTTTCTGCATTAAAGACGGACTATTTCGAATCATTCGTGAAGTCATGATTATGACGTCAGCATACACGTCACTTAATTATGACGTCATTTGATGTCAGACGATCGATGGATACACTTAGAAAGGTCCATTACATTTGCGGCCACAAAATGGTGGTTCTTTAAGAATGTATGACCACACGCCTTCAAAGAGCATCCATCTTGTGACCCAAAAAGCAGGTGTCTGCTATAGACAGGTTCTAATCAGATCGTGATTGCTATCATAATTGCTTTTAATAAGTTATAAGCGGGAGCGCAATAAAAGCTCTGAATAAGAGAAATACTTCTATTCGTGCGATATTCAGCATCGGAAATCAACAGGTAATATACTTTTTTCTATACAGCATTTGTTTCATGAGATCCCGTGTGTTGAATTGATTTCTCAGTTGTAGCTAGAGTGTTATGCGTGGTATTTTCTGAAGGCGGAACACGACTACTATACATGTACACAATCACTGGTGATGTGATGGTCATACAGAAACCGAAAGCGCACGCTTTTATTCGTTGTGCTTATTTATCGTGTAGCTGACTAGATGTGCTGTGAATGATAGGTCAAATATCAAAGAGATGCAGAATCATCACACTCGGCACATACATTCATATTACAACTGCTTCGGACTACTTTGAGATTGTGGTCAACGGGTCAAATATCTAGGTCTCGGGACCAATGTGTGTATTGGCAATACAAAGCAAAAAGGCACCTCCCTAGACTTCAGTCTAGTTCTTTCTGTTGCTGTTGCCAGTGCTGCTCGTGTTGTTGTTGTTGTTGTTGTTCTTCTTCTTCTTCTTCTTCTTCTTCTTATTTTTCTTCTTCTGTTTCTTCTTCTTCTTCTTCTTCTTCTTCTTCTTCTTGCCGTCGTCACCAAAGGCGGAGGCAGCCGCAGTGACAGTGGCAGGGACGGTGGCGGCGGCGGAAGCGGGTGTTGGTGTTGGTAGTGTTGGTGGCGGTGGTGGTGGTGTTGGTGGTGGTTGTGGTGGTGGTGGTGGTGGTGGTGGTGGTGGTGGTGGTGGTGGTGGTGGTGGTGGTGGTGGTGGTGGTGGTGGTGGTGGTCGTGGTTACCACCATTGAAGGCGCTCATTCACAGCTGAATGCTTGAACAGGTGTGTACACCTTTAGGGTAAGCTTATATGCTTACATCCGTGCATTGAAACAGAAAACATCTTAACAAATCATGATTTACCCCATATAAATTAATATGAACTTTTAAGTTGTAAAGCTGAATTAAAGACACGCATCCATAATTCAACATCACATCTTAATGAATATTGATTTATATACAATCAATTCATCATATCTTAAGATTTAATTTGTTTAATTAGATTGAGCCACATAATTCGAGCCTTTAAAATGTGAGATTTTAACCATTTTTTTTCTTAGCGTGCTGATGTGAGCATTTCATTTTTATTTCAATTCCAGGGTAAATTATGGAAAATAATGCAACCGTCATCGTTACTTCCGAGATGCCACAGGAAACGACGCCTGAGCAAGCCGACCAGGGATGGTTACACGTGTACCTCAGCACAACACAGGTTCTGTTTCTCTGTATCGGGCTGCCAGGAAACTGCGTGAGTCTAGCTGTTCTGGGCCGTGAACGCATGCGTAGACATACTACAAACATATACCTGGCAGCAATAGCATTAAGTGACAGCTTCTACCTTCTCATATATCTGCTTCCTTTCTTGTTGTTTACTCTCAGTTCGGGAAATATTGATGTCTGGAGAACTGCTCACTGCAATGGTCAACAGTTCTTTGTAAGAATGATCGTCACAAATTCTAACTGGCTTGTCGTTGCTGTATCCACGGATCGACTAATAATGATAATGCGGCCGCTAAAATCCCTTGCCAAGCACAATAAAACAATCATCGTTATCGCAGTTGTTTTTGTGAGTTCAGTTATCGTTCACGTCCCTACAACATTTCTCAGGAAAGATGCGCCTTATCCTGAACACCGATGCTTGAATTTGGGAAACTCTACATATTACATCCTCTCTGTGAGGCCATGGGTTGACATTATGGTGTATAGCTTAATCCCTTGTATAGTCGTTATCATAGTGAATTGTGCTTTAATAACTACCTATAGACGAGCAGCGTCCAAGCTTATATCTGTTACCTCAAACCAGTTAGCCAAACGAAAGCGAGAACAGAAGATGATCGTTATGCTTCTGGCGGTATCATTTCTTATGGTTGTATGTACCTTACCTATATGCGTTACTCAGCTAATACCGGAAGTAACCGCTGGATACTCGACAGTGTCAGAAAGCATGATGTTTGTCAATCACTCTGCCAACTTTTACTTGTATTGTCTTACTGGGACAACTTTTAGGCAAGAAATGAAAATTATGTTTTCAACTTTGTGTTGTCCAAGAAACAGGATCTTTCCAGAAGCTACGGCCTCGTTTGTGATAGAACTTCATGATCGCCGTGGAACCAAATCTCTTGGGCCCAGGAAACAGAAATCATAGAATTCCTCGAATGAGCACATTTGATTTTAAATTTTACCAGACTAATGCTTTTTGAAAATTTCTCATTTATAATTTTTAATACACGTCCAAGGCTAACAGATTGACCAAGTCGTCATATGTTTACTGTTCAGAACATAGCGTGTGAATTATCGAGCCAGCAGAAGAGGAGGCTGTGTATATAGGAGAATAGGGTTGGGTAATAGGAAGGACTAGCCAACCCGGAACCAGCATAAACGCCACCTCGGCCTATGCCACAGCAAGCCCTCTTGAATTGAAATACTCTGATGCAAAGACTCAGGCAAACGTGTCTAAGACCCGCCTTGCACACGTGTCTGGCCACTAGGAGTACGACCACCCACCTAATAGCCAGGTTTTCTCATAGGCCAGGACATGGCCACGTACGCGTGATGTCATTGACTGAGTAAACACTTTTTTTTAGATTTGCCTATCATCTTTGCACGACTTCTTCCGCAGAAAGATGCCATATGATCGCAATGTCTCTTGTAGTGCTCAGTACTGCTGGAAAGCTTGAGTATTTTGGTTTCCAAAAACAGTCAGCTCGAAGTTGTTCAAGAAGAAGGCAGCCATGAAATCGGCACATAACGTAGACTGGCCCGAATAACATAACAAGTGACGTAGCCATGCCATTGATCACCTGCCTCTAGCTTGGAGGCTGCTAAGATCTCCTCGCCTACCTAGGCGACTTCTGATTAGTCTAGAACAAACCCAGGGCAACAGTCATTCGTCAAAAGATAATGAGATGCAGGACTAATCAGTATAAAAGCAGCTGGCTCTGCGCCGATCCTCAGCCGCATCAAGGTCTGAGTGCAGAGAGATTCGATAACGACCCCAGTGGACGGTTCTGTTTCACTGTTCCTGCTTCGCCTAATTTGCTTATGAATTCCACCGCAGAACTTTCTAATGCTTTGACAACTCAGTGTGGGAAACATTTACATAGCCTCCGTTTGGGCCAATTTTGGGGCGGACACTAGGAAAAATGGCCAAACTAACAGCCTAAAAAGAAAACGGTAGTTCCGAACTGCAGAGAACCTTCCGCCGCTCTTTGTGTTTCACAAAGAGACTTATGTACAGAAATGCTGCGTCTTTCCCCTGATACAGAGGAGGAAGTGAACTTACCATGACTGTGGCCCAACATGCTCAATGCCACCCCGCTTCCATCCACGACCACCGAATAGAAAATTTTGCCTCCAGCAGAAGGGCTGTGAGACTCATTTCGATACTTGCTACCGACCGAGTCCCACTTTGTGTTGCTGAATTCCTGCTATCTAAAGGTTGCTTTCCAATTCAACTACCTACCAACGCGAATTTTCAACACCGCCGCTTCTATGCTCGCTTTCTCTCAAGGACCAGCCCAGACTCTCTCCATTCCTAGAGTGCCACACCTCCGCCTTTGTGATCTCCAGCAACTAAGGACTAAGTCAATATATGTGGGAATATATCTAGCAAGGCTGGATCGAAACCGACAACATCCGCATTAGCAAAGGCTAGACCCCGCAACTGCGGGACTTTTTGTGACTTTGAATTTTGTACCACTCTACCAAGATTTGCAATTGTGCGTTAAATCTTAAACGCAATTTACTAATCTAAATTTTCTATTCTTTACAAATCCTTAGATATACCGCCTTAAGCGCCAGTTTTCTTTTTCCTCCCACTCTTCTAGTAGCAATTTCTTTTCCACTTAAGAAACACTCTCAAAGGAGATTGATCATTTTAGCCTGCACTCGACGTGAAGAAATAAGATAGCGTCATCAGTGGTGTCACTCTTTTGGTAGCTTAAAAAGATTCACACTTAAGGACATCCACCTTAGTCACCAAATTTGCGAGCGGCATCCTTTGCAATTCGCACAGCATGAAGACTCTGAATAGCACTGTGAGGGAAGACACCTGCCAAAAAGACCTTTTCCCCACTTGCTCAAGTAGGCCTCCGGATCTGGAACCTGGAACCACCCCTAAAACGTAAGAAAGTCAGCTGCGGACATTATCATTGCTGCCTCCCGTCTAGCTTCCAGTTGATGCTACTACGATCATCGCATGTCTCAGACACATCGATTCCCGCTATTTCATCTGTTCTAGATTAGCAAATTTTCTTAGAATAATAAAAGCGGAGTCTCCTGGTTCACAGATTTTTTTTCAGCTCACCTTCTTGCACGTGATATACTGTCACCATCTTCCCGCACTATTGCGAATGATCTTAATGCTGCGACATAATTTCGTGCTACATAAGACCGCTCAACACGGCCGTGTTCTTCTCGAAGGCTTCAGAAACGTCCGTCCTTCTTCCAACATGTTTCTTTGGGACTGATGACCCACGTCCCAATTCTTCTTAAAGAAGGTCTTGCCACCTAAAAATACCACACCACCTCACTAGGATGCCTTAATAGCATCCTTGAAGAAAGAAAACCACCATGACTCGATCTTCTCAGTCGGCTAGTGACCCCTTTTTTCTTTTTGAAACCGCCTGGCACCCGTTCTGCATAAAAGCTTTTGAGTTAAGCGATCTTGCAGTTATCATTATTCAAAGGCGACCAAATCATATAACCGTCGCATCATGCCGGATCTTTTTTCAGTCCACTGAAGTCGCATTAGGCCTCAGAGGTGCTGACAACTGGACAGAGATTCCAGAACATTTTTCCGCCTTCATTTAATTACATGAGCCAGTTCCCGTGTCTGCAACTGGAAAGCCCATTCCTTGAACAGTGTCAATACATTTTTGAATTCACTCAGGCCGCTCATCGTCTCTGAGTGAAAGCTTCGACTGACTTTGCGAGGGTAGAGGCTCTCGTTTAAGCTAACCAAGCAAGTCCTTCTGCGGCCGCCTACGGTATTAAACCACAAATCCTCTAAAGGTTCGCGAAACTACTGTCTCACACGAGATCCCACTTAAAAATCACTAAGTTTAGGAACACAGATGGCCCACCCCTGGACGTCCCCTGAGAACATCGGATCAACCAGGCGGTATCTACCAAAAAGCTTGCAGCGAAGATTTCACTTATCCCACGATCTTTCCCTCGTTAATGTAGAAAGCTCACCCCGCTCCACCTTAAGCAGCATCCACTAAAAGGAAGCTACTTCTAGTACCAAAGACTTTCACGACGGACTAACTAACACCTTATAGATTAACGGGATGAATAGCTATCGATAGCTACCTAACGTGTGCTAGGACTAACCTCAGCTGTCTTTGACTCCCCCCCCCCTGTCCCAGTGAAAAGGACACACCCGCAACGACCGCCAATTCCCCCCCCCCTCCAACCCCCCCCCCCCCCCGCCCCACCCCACCCACCCGCCCCACATAAGAAGTCCCGCTCCCGAGAGACAGTACCCTCACCACCAGACATGCCATTCTGCCTTTTGAGCGACGACCTTAGAAATTAGGGCGACGTTTTAATCGGACGCCGAGGATACAAATTGGTCCTCTTGCAGCCCTATAGCCCACCTTCTCGGCCGACTGACAATGCTGTGCTCGGAGCCTCTGAATTAAAGCCTAGAGTAAGACCACCGCCCCCACGGCTCCTCTCTTGCCTCTCCCCCTCCAGCTACACTGTCACCTGAGAGAGGACCACCCTAAAATAACTCGGCTTGCATCTGGCATTCACTCCACCTGCACGCACCTCCCTCGCCTTCCAAATAACCCGACATGACTTCACCATCTCCAAAAGGAAGAAAAGGCTCACCGGCCTGGGAGCCCTCCTCTGAACACGTGGACCAAAATCTACCACCACCACCATGGAGGGAACCACCACTGCTATTGCGTCAATGACTGACAGCATTACAGCCGCCGCCACCTCCACTACCACTGCTTCTACAATCGCCGCCACCACCTCCACTACCACCACCTCAAGAAACACCTCAACTGACACCGCCGACCTCCTCCCCTCTGACTAAGGAGAAGACTACTATACTACGACCACCGCACCACCGACCCGGAGACGAACAACGAGATCTTGCTAGATGCCAATGGTTAAGAGGATGCTATGGAGATTAACTGCTGTGGACAACATGATGCGCATTCGCTAAGGAGCTCTGGCGTAAACAACCTCAATTTACTCCAAAAGGCACGTGGCATATCAAGTATGTATGACTATATCTATCTACTTTTATCTTGTGGTAGAATATTAGCTTCCAAATAAAATGACAGTGAATTTAAATGTACACATAAATTTAGTAAAATCTTTACCATATATAAGAGTTCCTGAAAAGGTCGGTCTTGTCACTAATGCTCATCTGCTTTCACATATTGGGACAATTTCCTTTCCAGTCCTTTTGGAAACTGTGAATCCGTGTATCAAGGATCCATCTGGCCAGAGAACTACGCTTCTATGACGCGACATGTGTCTTACTGATGGTGTACAACTGTAGCAACTGAGAAGCTCAGAATGCAGTTCTGGATAAGCTCGTGATGGTTGGCCAATACCGCCCTCTGTCGGTGATGGTGGGCAATACCGTCCCTCTGTCGGTGATGGTGGGCAATACCGTCCCTCTGTCGGTGATGGTGGCCCAACAAAAATTGTCTATGTTTTGTCCATGTTGAGCAATGGACCTTTCCATTTTAGCCATGCCCCGCCCATCTCTAGCTAAGCTCCATCCACACCTCCTTCGTGTTGGGATCGATCGATCTCTGAACTATCTGAGCATCAATTTCCAGAAAACTTTGCAGGTAAGCTATTCAATATTTTGGAACTAATTTTAATGGGCACTGTTGCTGGCTAAATTTTCAAAAATAGTCTCCTCTTGGCTTGCAAATGAATATTGATTATGCACAAATTTGAATTCTCTCGCCCGTTATAATGTTCAAACAGCCTTCATTTACATGACACCTGAGACATTTTTTTGTAAATTCCATTGGAAAACGTTTAAAAATTGTCTTCTCTTGGCTTGCAAATGGATTGCATTCGATGAGCAACACGTTCTTCTTTTTACAAATCTTGACCGTTAAATGGTTAATTAATAGGCCTATATAAGTGGTATATTGAGCGCTTTGAGGCGCTGTTGACACAAGAGGGACTTAGACCGTGTTGTCACTAGAGACTATATCCTGAATAACGTCATACTGAAGTATGGCGTTATTCCTGATTAACTCTCTAGTGAGAACACGGCCTTAGAGACAGAGACTGGGAGACCCGTAAAAAACACATTCGATGGATGGTTTTTTTATTAAAAGCAATGCGTATTTTCCTTTCTGATTGTGCGGATTCTAGGTCTAGTTCTATGATAAATAGTAGTACAACTGTACGCAAACATACACGGCTTTAAGATGTGTTTGTAATAACTATCTTCTAAACTGTCGAACTCCACACGTAGGCGGGAAATTTCGCTAATTGTAAGAAATCGAACAATTTAAATCTTAAAATCCCTCCTCCTAACGGCCCTCTGTAAGTTCAAGATTAAAACCAGTCTATTTTGGCCTATGCCAAAGTTAAATCAAATTAATTTCAAAATACTCATTCGTGTAAGCATGTATTACCCTCGTCTGCTGCCCGGAGTGCTGGCCCGATTTATTCCTAACCCTACAGGAAATAGAATAAACGTCCCTGGCCACGAAACCCTACCCCGTCTTGTCTCAACTGAGCATTAAAGCGCTCAAAATACTATTTATTTCAATTAAACCATTTAATTGCCAATACTTTTCAAGGAAATTTTGATTTTTGCAGCCAAAAAGGGTATTTTTGTACATTTATAACGATAATTCACCAAAAAAAATATATTCCTGTTATCCTTCAAAATGGACATTCATCAAACGTGTAATTGTCAAGAAAATTCAAATTTCTGATTATCCGGTGGCCAATTGCAGACCAAGAAGAGTATCTTTGAAAATTTAACGCTGGAATGACTTGCTCAGTTACCGAGCCAGTCATTCCAGTGGTAAATTTTCAAAAATATTCTTCGCTTAACCTACAAATGAACATTTCTCAAGATCACTGCAGAGGTCGTTTTTTACCAACGTGACCATTAAAGGGTTAAGTTGACACAAGAGGGGGGGGTGGGTAATATCAAATATAGTACTCTACAAACCACGTAACACCAGCGACTGTCTGTGAGGGGTAGCGTAACAGCGATGTCTATGTGTCATACATGTTCATCGAATGCTGGCAAATACGCATACTAAGAATGCACTAGAATTCACCTTATCAACTCTCGTATGACGTCATAATCAGGTCAGCGCGTGTATGATGACGTCACAATCATCGCGTCACAAAGGGTTCCATATAGACCGTCATCAAATCTCAATCAGTCCGACACGTTATATGAATTGCATGTCTTTGTAATTTTTTGTTATTTAATAAACATGCTGTTGAATATTTTGAAACTAATTTGACTAGGCGCTGTTGCCTTAAGCAGCAACAGCACCCAATCAAATTAGTTTCAAAATATTCAACAGCTTACCACTGTAGTTTTTTTGGGAAATTGATAGTCAGGTTGTTCAGAGATCGATCGATCCCAACACGAGCGAGGTGTGGGTGGAGCTTAGCTAGAGATAGGCGGGACATAGCTAAAAACCTGAGCGGTCCATTTGCACTCGTCGGTCGCAACAGGTGTCAGGCACGCAAAAGATGTCACAACATAATCTTGCTAAGTATTTTACGATGACACAACTCAAAGAACGTATTCTAGCAACAGCACCGAGTCAAATTAGTTTCAAAATATTCAACAGCTTGTTGCGCAGCGCAGCAACAGCGCCTAGTCAAATTATACTGAACCAAAAAAGTTTAGCAACACTGAGAATATTACTGTATAAATGTTATTTAACAAAAACAGTAAATTGATTCAAATATATTATTTAATTGATAGGTCATTTTCCAATTTGAACAACAGTCTCTTGTTACTGTAATGCTAGCATCGCGCCTTTAACACGGCATCATTCAACGGAAGCGTCCAATTTAAATAATGACACTGAGCTGTCAATACCTGTTGTGACCCCCGCGCGCATTAACCACCGCCGTACATCGCCTTCTCATGCTTCGAATTAAGCCCCTGATGTTACGAAGAGAAATCGCATCCCATTCCTGGAGAAGTGCAGCTTCCAGCTCCCGCACGTTGTGAAGATGTGGATGGTTCTCACGCACCATACGGCCAAGAATGTTCCACACGTGTTCGATAGGAGACAGGTCCGGTGATCGCGCTGGTCAGGCCAATACCGGAACGTTGTTAGCCTCAAGGAAATCGCTGGTGACCCTAGCTGAATGAGGACGGGCGTTGTCTTGCTGGAACGTAAAGTCTGCATGATGCTGCATAAAAGGGATGACAACAGGGACGACAACTTCTTCACAGTAACGTTGAGCCGTTAAATTTCCGCGAATCACAATAAGATCTGTTTTGCCATTTTCATGGATTCCAGCCCACACCATGACACTGCCGCCACAATCTCTGTCGTGCTGAATGGTGTTGGCTGCATCATACCGTTCTCCTAAACGTCGCCAAACCCGTTACCTACCATCCGCCACATCCACACAAAACCTCGACTCATCGCTGAACAAAACGTGGCTCCATTGTTGAGCACGCCATCGCTGATGAGTTCTTGCCCATGCAAACCGATTCTCGATGTGACGCTCTGTAAGCGGAACAGCATCAAGTGGACGACGGGCACAAACCTGTCTCAACCTGTTTGAAGGATAAACTGTAACGGTCCCTTTCCAGAGTACCCACCCATCATATGACGTCATAATGAGCTGCGTGATGCGTACAATGACATCATAATGAATGACGGCGATAAGTACGTCACGAACGCATATTTGAAGACAGTCTGTGCGTTGTTGTACAAATTGTTTGCTTTACTATTTAATAAATATTTAGTTGAATATTTTGAAACTAATTTGACTGGGTGCTGTTGCTGCCATAGACAGCAACAGCACCGAGTCAAATTAGTTACAAAATATTCAACAGCTTCCCTGTATATTTTTCAGGAAATTGATAGCTAGGGCATTTGGGGATCGATCAATCCCAACACGGCGAGGTGTGGGTGGAGCTTAGCTGGTGATGGGCGGGGCATAGCTAAAACCGGAAAGATCCATTAACGACTCTTGTATAAACTTAACCTTTTAATGTTCAAGCCCGACAAAAACATCATCTGTTATGGTCTTGAGAAATGCCCATTCTTAACCCCTCTTGTGTCAATTTAACCCTTTAATGGTAAGATTGATAAAAACGAACTCTGCAGTGATCTTAAAAAATGCCCATTTGCTGGATAAGCCAAGAATATTTTTGAAAAATTATCACTGGAATGACTGGCTCGGTTACAGAGCCAGTTATTCCAGTGGTAGATTTTCAAAAATACTCTTCTTGGTCTGCAATTGGACACCGGCTAAGCAGAAATTTGAATTTTCTTGACCATTACACTTTTGATGAACGTCCATTTTTTTAAGTATAAATTTACAAAATACTCTTTTTGGCTGCAAAAATCCAAATTTCCTTGAAAAGTATTGGCAATTAAATGGATAATTGAAATAAATAGTATTCTGAGCGATTTAAGAGCGAATCTATCAAAGGCATACAATTCGTACACGTGACGGACTATTTAATGTTCATGAGGGAGATACATTTTGATTGTGACGTCAACATACATGTGACGTAATTGATTTTGACGTCATATACTTTAGTGACAGATGGGATCCATCCATTCATTTAAACAGAGAACGCCAACTATGGTTCACCAAACATTACATAAAAATCGCTTCTTGAATTCCAGCAGCAGGATCGTACCTAGTTCTGCCACCACGGCCAGTGAAGGACCTTGTTCCTTGTTCCACAAGCCATCGTAAATCTGATAATAGGACGATCAGTTACTGGAGGTGGCAGAAGCAGAACTTGGTTGCAGCCAGCATTCGCTTCCTGTGTGTTGGTACGACGAAAGATGAGAAATCAGTGCCATAGGCGGCATACCAGGCATCACGATATCACGATGTATCCCTACACGATTACATTAAAGTGTACATGCCATGACTGGTATAACTTTACATAAATAGATTACACATGTGTTAATATTTCATAAAATACACAGCAAGATTTGTGTGATTTTCCAGCACCTCTTTGATAACCAATTTCGAGGAAATCAGTCTGTTTAATAAGAAAAGATGTACGAGCGTATTCAGCATGAGAAACTGTACTAGAACCGATTACAAATATCACTTGCACTTAAGGTAATTTCGCCACAGTGCTTCTCGGTCTCTGCCTTGTTTACTATTGATTCATATCCAGAACTATGCCGTAACTAGAATCACGCAGATACAGTTGTCTTATTCATTACAGGAGTTGAAGTTGAGGTCAGAATCCCGGTTTTGCGCGTTTTCAAATGTGCAATTCTTGATTATTTGTTACTGTATGATCGCACAATTTATATGTGAGAGAATGAGTTTGATTGTCCTTCAACTATATTGTATAATTGGCTATTGAAATTGTGTTTTCACACGGACTTTAAGTTCTTGGAGGAGCCTACATAGTCTGGTATGGCCAAGCATGACAATCAAGCTATCCGTCGCAATTCACGGGTAACAACCGGCAATAGCAAACGACTGCGTTATCTTTGCTCTAACAAACGCATTCAGTGGAAATGGCGGGAGACGCGTTAGGAAGACAAAATGGTCATCATATTTTGTGGGCTTCATTGGATACTTAAAACTAAAAGTCTACGGCTGCGTATACACCTGGGAGGCCTACAGCGAATGCAAACGCAAAGACGTGTATACACAGGCACGGCGGTGCAATGGATCTTTCCAGTTTTAGCCATGCCCTTCCCATCTTAAGCTAAGCTTCACCAACTCCTCGCTCGTGTTGGGATCGATCGATCCCTGAACTCCATGAGTATAAATTTCCAGAAAACAATATAAGTAAGATGTTGAATATTTTAAAACTAATTTGTCTGAGGGTTGTTGCTGCCTATAGCAGCAACATGACCCAGTCAAATTAGTTTCATACAGACATACAATTCGTAAAAAAAAAAAAAGCTTAGTCCGTCACCAATTAAGCATGTGTGACGAACTTACCTACGTCATTCATGACGTCAATGATTATGACGCCATCTTACACGTCACATAGTTGATTATGACGTCATATGATTGATGGATAAACTGGAAAAGGTCCATTGGTCTCACCAGAACCCACTAGCGTTCAGACGACTAATGTTAGCTGGCTCTGGTAGTCATCTCAGAAAGGCACATCTCAGTAAGGGTCTAAAATGGTTTGGCTACACCCCGTGTGACTACGATTTTACGCTATCATTTTATCCGTCTGAATCTTTAGTTTAAGAATCTGTATTATTGGCCGTTGAAAGACCTCTCTGTTGCCAGGAAAACTAATGTGCATTGAACATTTTATCCCCCCCCCCCATCCCCACCCCCACCCCACCCCATCCATAAAATGAGATAATAAATATAGTTTGTTGCTGATTAACTGGTTTCAAAACATGGAAATCTGTGAAAAGCATTCCCTGAGGACAAGTACAGTCTATTTCATTCTGCAGAGGTTTTGGCCAGCGAAATCAAGTAAATCAGCTATCGTAAATCATCATTTCCTGTGACAGAGGTTCTTTTCATGTGGTCTCGCATCTGTGTAATATGTATATAACCTGTAGTCAGAAGAAGGTGATAGTGCTGAGAATAATGGATGACTCCGAGCTGTCAATCAAGTATATGACGTCATAATCAATTACGTTATGGTTAAGCTGAAGTCATAATAGTAATTGACAGCAATACGCCGATATGAAGCTAGAATAGTCCGTTAAATGTACGAATTGTTTGTCTTTTGATAGATTTATAATTTAATAAACATTAGGTCGAAAATATTGAAATTAATTTGACTGGGTGCTGTTGCTGTCATAGTGTAGCTCCCGGGGTAGTGTCGGGCTGTTCCGGTGTCTGGTGTCGACTCGCCGCGCCGCATGTGCACGGCGAGTGAGGACGCTGGTTAGCCTCCGGTCTCGGGGTTACGGATCCCGTGCGATACTGCCCTACAGGTAACAAAGACTGGCTCCGAAAGCTGGTGGAACTCAATCGGTCCGGTGGAGCCATGCGACCATCGTCGCGAACATTAAACACTACAGTCTCATCCCAAGAGTTTGTGTCACCAGTATGCATGTCCATAGCAATTTTGTGATATATGGACTTACAAGATTTGATTGGTGACCTAATTAAAATAAGTCTATACAATGATTTTACCTAAAACAGACCGTCAAGTATGCTAGATAAATATAATGGGCATATGAAAATACAAGACATAAAGACAGCCTGATGAACTTTTAAACGTGGGGCTCCCGCAGGTACCACACAGACTCGTAGGTCCGCAGAGGTATCCCCGTATGGGAGGCTCCCGCACGCGAGATAACTAATGAACTTAATATAAGCTGTTATACCTCTAAGCTGAAAGGAAAGAAAATTATCTTTGATAGTGTCGAAAAATCATGTGCCTCACGGGGGTACTACTCGTAGTGCTAGTTTGGGTGAGGAGTATTTTCCTCGCGTGGGCTGTCGCCACTGAATTATTGCGAGAGGCAAGTGGCTTGATCGGGCCTCCGTCACAGAAAAATGTCGCCATCGCTTAAATCGGGAGAAGAGAATTGGCCAAAAAGGGCTTACTCTAATATTCAACCAAAATGCTGTAAAGAAAAGACCATACCTAGTGAAATTATGACTATACGGTTGCGTGCTGTTTTACATGAAGACGGGATGAGCGATTCCCGAAGGGTTGCCACGTCACCATCTTATGTAGTTTTCAATATGCTGAATTAATAGTTGCCGCTTTTATTTATGCAGGCCTTCTTCTATGCCTAACCTAATATTTAGTTTTTAGAGACAAGAACTATCTCAGGCCGCAAATGGCCGGCGCCTACCTAGCCTTTAGATACGGCTGTCATTGAGAACGGATGCCCTAAGACATCAATACTGAAGACAGCCTGCATACATGTTACTTTGCAAGATCTCTGAACTGGGTAAGAATCTGGACATCTTGCTCCATAACCACATAAAACGTCACAGGACATTGGTTACTTTTCACAAAAGCATTTTTAGGCAACTGATCTATCGTTATGGTTGGGGCAAGAAGACGAATACCCACCGTGAATGTCCTCCCTGTGAGGGCGTGGCAGATCTTAATATAATGCCCAGACATTCTTACGGAATTCGGTGGGGATGCGCATCTCGCCCATCACCAGGTCCTATGGAGCTATCTTTTTAACCTGACGTTAGGTTTAAATGCAAGGTGCCGAGTTATGCATGTATGCAGTTATGGAGGATTGTCCAGCAGATAAAAGGAAATAATAATTAAGATATGTTTTCGCAGTGCTTCCTACATTGGCAAGGTTAACTAACTACTAGGTATCAGATGATACATGGGAGGCGTGTGTGACACCACACCCTGACCATCACCGCTCGGAAACCCCATTAGTTTCCCAGAGTCGGATCAGTCCATGGTGCGGATAGGGACATCCAAACAATTAAGAAGCCATAAGTCTTAGTGGAACATGAAGAGAGACAATAGCTTAGAAATATGAGGCCCATTAGGTATGTTGGCCAATCTTACACAACCTTGCCGGAGTGCGGGGCTAAATTATCGTAACTACCGGAAAAGCAGCGTACACTATGTGTCATTTCTCCTAACGAATAAATTGTCTCTAATCATATTAAACCTATCCTATCTAGCTGAATAGAAAGGCTTTTAGTCGGTTGCATGCCGGGCTAAACAGAGTTATAGCACGGACAGCGCCCTCAGTGAAAAATTGTTGGTGGCGGGAGAACGTGCTGCATATATAAATGTTGATGTATAGTGTTTCCTACGTGCACTGCAGTCCTATATTTTTTAAATAAATAAACAAAACATATAAACTGATGGCTACTTGCCATATATAAAACTAACCAGAACAAGTAATACAATGTGAAATGAGTAGAATAATATATAAAGTACAGTTTGAAAAACCTGCTACGGTGCGGTTAGTAAAAACACCTTACAGAAAATAAGAATAACTATAAAACAGATACAAGAATTATAACTAGCGGTCCTAAGACCTGTACGGTTCCTTTTAGTCATTGGAACCGTTTATACAGACAAAGTATAATTATTAAAGCTGTAATTAACGGAATAATTAAAATGTTAAGTATAGTTACTTGAATAATCGGTAGCCATTCTTAAGCATGGGCTATCATGTTACTGAAATTGATACGTCATCCTTGGTGTGACATGAGTTGACGCATTCTCCGGAATCTGGAAAGTTCCCGCATGTCGGTTCCCACAAACAGGATTTCCGCATGCAGTCCAGAACGGGAGCGGATCGAACTCAGGACTGTAATCACAATATAGAATGTCTAACGAGTAGTCAGTAAGAGATACAATAACTTTACTGCTAAGACGAAAGTTCCCGTACATCGATGGTATGGATGGAAGTTAATAACAACCCAATCATAAGCGGGGTTGTTTAATATGGATGAAGATACATAACTAAGCTTAACGGTACGGGGTATGTCAGTTAGCTCTTAAGACGTACCAGGCAAAGTTTACTTGCTGCGGTCAGAAAGTTTAAATAAACCTGCACGACATCAGTGCGGGGACGGTTGAATAACCACTTTTTGGCGTGGCTGGCAGATCCGGCAAGTCATCCACCAAAGAACACCGCTTCCTCTACATCTGTAGAATCACATATTCCAGCCGGGAAAGGCCTCATCGCAAGTTTTGTGTTCCGGGTTAGTTCTTGAGATATTCGTGAACAATATTCAAAAGTTCCAAAAATGCTCCCGTACAATCGGGAGATACAAAATTGATTTAGTGTGGTGGGTTGGATTGCTGCTGGATACGGGAGCGAAACCGACGGAGACTGAAGTGATCTATTTAATGCCCGTCTTGCTGATAGTAGCTGCATACAGATCCAACCTATTCGGTCGAGCAATAGCCAATCAGCGCGTAGCTAATAATAATGCAGTCGAATGTTCTAGAACATTCTAGAAGTTCGGCGTACACGTGGTCACGATGCAATATTGTGAAGATAATCAAAAGGGATTTTCCGTGGATAACTCAGCCATTTCTTAAGTGATTTTGAAATGGTTTACAGATTCGGAAAGCCCGTCGATTAATGCCAGACTCGGCGGTAACAAGTAATGAGAAAGGATTACAATGTACCTACTCAGTACACTAAAAGCGCCATCCTATCTTGGTCATGAAATACGCGCTCTGTCAGAATAGTATTAAGCGCGAGCATGTGCGCTATGCGCTTTAACGAACTTAGTCGTTTATACAACACGATCTCTCTCATAGGCCCATATACGCTTATAGCTCTACTCAGGGGGCCGTGTTCAGGGAACGAATCCAGGATGGGCGGCTCATACCCAGCTTAGCTGGTATGGCCAGCACTTACTGGTCGATCCGAACTACACCACCCCCTCCTAGTTTGACATCCGTAGCAAATGATCACACATTGCGGATCGACACACAGATGTACGCTAGGCGGGAATTCTAGACTTCCCGGGTAGGCACGTGGCCGGAGAGGAGTAGCCACGCAATAGACGCGCATTTAAGAGACAGAGCACATAGAGGTACCAAAGAGGAAAGGGGAGGCATACTTTTAGTTTTAAGTTTTGACCTGAAATTATTTTTCCAGGTCCTTTCTTTTTTTGTTTTTTAAAAATATTTTGGTGCATGCTTTTAACTTTATTTAGCCAATGATTTCTAAACAATAGCTCGCACGGGTGTTCTCTTTGGGTGCGAATAATTATTATCTCCGCAGAGAACACCCAAGCTTCAACGTACCACAATTTAAGTTAAGATATATAATAATATATATAGAATATTCGTATATAATTTTCACGTATCATACCCTTACGGGGTATTCAAAATATTACAACCAAAAACACACGTGTCATGC
>CM067364.1:6137088-6162088 GCA_034401795.1 Chaetoderma sp. LZ-2023a
ACGACACGACGATGTTCCACTGGAATGACTGGCTCGGTTACAGAGCCAGTTATTCCAGTGGTAGATTTTCAAAAATACTCTTCTTGGTCTGCAATTGGACACCGGCTAAGCAGAAATTTGAATTTTCTTGACCATTACACTTTTGATGAACGTCCATTTTTGTTAGTATAAATTTACAAAATACTCTTTTTGGCTGCAAAAATCCAAATTTCCTTGAAAAGTATTGGCAATTAAATGGATAATTGAAATAAATAGTATTCTGAGCGATTTAAGAGCGAATCTATCAAAGGCATACAATTCGTACACGTGACGGACTATTTAATGTTCATGAGGGAGATACATTTTGATTGTGACGTCAACATACATGTGACGTAATTGATTTTGACGTCATATACTTTAGTGACAGATGGGATCCATCCATTCATTTAAACAGAGAACGCCAACTATGGTTCACCAAACATTACATAAAAATCGCTTCTTGAATTCCAGGCATCACGATATCACGATGTATCCCTACACGATTACATTAAAGTGTACATGCCATGACTGGTATAACTTTACATAAATAGATTACAGATGTGTTAATATTTCATAAAATACACAGCAAGATTTGTGTGATTTTCCAGCACCTCTTTGATAACCAATTTCGAGGAAATCAGTCTGTTTAATAAGAAAAGATGTACGAGCGTATTCAGCATGAGAAACTGTACTAGAACCGATTACAAATATCACTTGCACTTAAGGTAATTTCGCCACAGTGCTTCTCGGTCTCTGCCATGTTTACTATTGATTCATATCCAGAACTATGCTAGCCGTAACTAGAATGACGCAGATACAGTTGTCTTATTCATTACAGGAGTTGAAGTTGAGGTCAGAATCCCGGTTTTGCGCGTTTTCAAATGTGCAATTCTTGATTATTTGTTACTGTATGATCGCACAATTTATATGTGAGAGAATGAGTTTGATTGTCCTTCAACTATATTGTATAATTGGCTATTGAAATTGTGTTTTCACACGGACTTTAAGTTCTTGGAGAAGCCTACATAGTCTGGTATGGCCAAGCATGACAATCAAGCTATCCGTCGCAATTCACGGGTAACAACCGGCCATAGCAAACGACTGCGTTATCTTTGCTCTAACAAACGCATTCAGTGGAAATGGCGGGAGACGCGTTAGGAAGACAAAATGGTCATCATATTTTGTGGGCTTCATTGGATACTTAAAACTAAAAGTCTATGGCTGCGTATACACCTGGGAGGCCTACAGCGAATGCAAACGCAAAGACGTGTATACACAGGCACGGCGGTGCAATGGATCTTTCCAGTTTTAGCCATGCCCTTCCCATCTTAAGCTAAGCTTCACCAACTCCTCGCTGGTGTTGGGATCGATCGATCCCTGAACTCCATGAGTATAAATTTCCAGAAAACAATATAAGTAAGATGTTGAATATTTTAAAACTAATTTGTCTGAGGGTTGTTGCTGCCTATAGCAGCAACATGACCCAGTCAAATTAGTTTCATACAGACATACAATTCGTAAAAAAAAAAAAAAGCTTAGTCCGTCACCAATTAAGCATGCGTGACGAACTTACCTACGTCATTCATGACGTCAATGATTATGACGCCATCTTACACGTCACATAGTTGATTATGACGTCATATGATTGATGGATAAACTGGAAAAGGTCCATTGGTCTCATCCAGAACCCACTAGCGTTCAGACGACTGATGTTAGCTGGCTCTGGTAGTCATCTCAGAAAGGCACATCTCAGTAAGGGTCTAAAATGGTTCGGCTACACCCCGTGTGACTACGATTTTATGCTATCATTTTATCCGTCTGAATCTTTAGTTTAAGAATCTGTATTATTGGCCGTTGAAAGACCTCTCTGTTGCCAGGAAAACTAATGTTCATTGAACATTTTATCCCCCCCCCCATCCCCACCCCCACCCCACCCCATCCATAAAATGAGATAATAAATATAGTTTGTTGCTGATTAACTGGTTTCAAAACATGGAAATCTGTGAAAAGCATTCCCTGAGGACAAGTACAGTCTATTTCATTCTGCAGAGGTTTTGGCCAGCGAAATCAAGTAAATCAGCTATCGTAAATCATCATTTCCTGTGACAGAGGTTCTTTTCATGTGGTCTCGCATCTGTGTAATATGTATATAACATGTAGTCAGAAGAAGGTGATAGTGCTGAGAATAATGGATGACTCCGAGCTGTCGATCAAGTATATGACGTCATAATCAATTACGGTATGGTTAAGCTGAAGTCATAATAGTAATTGACAGCAATACACCGATATGAAGCTAGAATAGTCCGTTAAATGTACGAATTGTTTGTCTTTTGATAGATTTATTATTTAATAAACATTATGTCGAAAATATTGAAATTAATTTGACTGGTTGCTGTTGCTGTCATAGTGTAGCTCGCGGGGTAGTGTCGGGATGTTCCGGTGTCTGGTGTCGACTCGCCGCGCCGCATGTGCACGGCGAGTGAGGGCGCTGGTTAGCCTCCGGTCTCGGGGTTACGGATCCCGTGCGATACTTCCCTACAGGTAACAAAGACTGGCTCCGAAAGCTGGTGGAACTCAATCGGTCCGGTGGAGCCATGCGACCATCGTCGCGAACATTAAACACTACAGTCTCATCCCAAGAGTTTGTGTCACCAGTATGCATGTCCATAGCAATTTCGTGATATATGGACTTACAAGATTTGATTGGTGACCTAATTAAAATAAGTCTATACAATGATTTTACCTAAAACAGACCGTCAAGTATGCTAGATAAATTTAATGGGCATATGAAAATACAAGACATAAAGACAGCCTGATGAACTTTTAAACGTGGGGCTCCCGCAGGTACCACACAGACTCGTAGGTCCGCAGAGGTATCCCCGTATGGGAGGCTCCCGCACGCGAGATAACTAATTAACTTAATATAAGCTGTTATACCTCTAAGCTGAAAGGAAAGAAAATTATCTTTTATAGTGTCGAAAAATCATGTGCCTCACGCGGGTACTACTCGTAGTGATAGTTTGGGTGAGGAGTATTATCCTCGCGTGGGCTGTCGCCACTGAATCATTGCGAGAGGCAAGTGGCTTGATCGGGCCTCCGTCACAGAAAAATGTCGCCATCGCTTAAATCGGGAGAAGAGAATTGGCCAAAAAGGGCTTCCTCTAATATTCAACCAAAATGCTGTAAAGAAAAGACCATACCTAGTGAAATTATGACTATACGGTTGCGTGCTGTTTTACATGAAGACGGGATGAGCGATTCCCGAAGGGTTGCCACGTCACCATCTTATGTAGTTTTCAATATGCTGAATTAATAGTTGCCGCTTTTATTTATGCAGGCCTTCTTCTATGCCTAACCTAATATTTAGTTTTTAGAGACAAGAACTATCTCAGGCCGCAAATGGCCGGCGCCTACCTAGCTTTTAGATACGGCTGTCATTGAGAACGGATGCCCTAAGACATCAATACTGAAGACAGCCTGCATACATGTTACTTTGCAAGATCTCTGAACTGGGTAAGAATCTGGACATCTTGCTCCATAACCACATAAAACGTCACAGGACATTGGTTACTTTTCACAAAAGCATTTTTAGGCAACTGATCTATCGTTATGGTTGGGGTAAGAAGACGAATACCCACCGTGAATGTCCTCCCTGTGAGGGCGTGGCAGATCTTAATATAATGCCCAGACATTCTTACGGAATTCGGTGGGGATGCGCATCTCGCCCATCACCAGGTCCTATGGAGCTATCTTTTTAACCTGACGTTAGGTTTAAATGCAAGGTGCCGAGTTATGCATGTATGCAGTTATGGAGGATTGTCCAGCAGATAAAAGGAAATAATAATTAAGATATGTTTTCGCAGTGCTTCCTACATTGGCAAGGTTAACTAACTACTAGGTATCAGATGATACATGGGAGGCGTGTGTGACACCACACCCTGACCATCACCGCTCGGAAACCCCATTAGTTTCCCAGAGTCGGATCAGTCCATGGTGCGGATAGGGACATCCAAACAATTAAGAAGCCATAAGTCTTAGTGGAACATGAAGAGAGACAATAGCTTAGAAATATGAGGCCCATTAGGTATGTTGGCCAATCTTACACAACCTTGCCGGAGTGCGGGGCTAAATTATCGTAACTACCGGAAAAGCAGCGTACACTATGTGTCATTTCTCCTAACGAATAAATTGTCTCTAATCATATTAAACCTATCCTATCTAGCTGAATAGAAAGGCTTTTAGTCGGTTGCATGCCGGGCTAAACAGAGTTATAGCACGGACAGCGACCTCAGTGAAAAATTGTTGGTGGCGGGAGAACGTGCTGCATATATAAATGTTGATGTATAGTGTTTCCTACGTGCACTGCAGTCCTATATTTTTTAAATAAATAAACAAAACATATAAACTGATGGCTACTTGCCATATATAAAACTAACCAGAACAAGTAATACAATGTGAAATGAGTAGAATAATATATAAAGTACAGTTTGAAAAACCTGCTACGGTGCGGTTAGTAAAAACACCTTACAGAAAATAAGAATAACTATAAAACAGATACAAGAATTATAACTAGCGGTCCTAAGACCTGTACGGTTCCTTTTAGTCATTGGAACCGTTTATACAGACAAAGTATAATTATTAAAGCTGTAATTAACGGAATAATTAAAATGTTAAGTATAGTTACTTGAATAATCGGTAGCCATTCTTAAGCATGGGCTATCATGTTACTGAAATTGATACGTCATCCTTGGTGTGACATGAGTTGACGCATTCTCCGGAATCTGGAAAGTTCCCGCATGTCGGTTCCCACAAACAGGATTTCCGCATGCAGTCCAGAACGGGAGCGGATCGAACTCAGGACTGTAATCACAATATAGAATGTCTAACGAGTAGTCAGTAAGAGATACAATAACTTTACTGCTAAGACGAAAGTTCCCGTACATCGATGGTATGGATGGAAGTTAATAACAACCCAATCATAAGCGGGGTTGTTTAATATGGATGAAGATACATAACTAAGCTTAACGGTACGGGGTATGTCAGTTAGCTCTTAAGACGTACCAGGCAAAGTTTACTTGCTGCGGTCAGAAAGTTTAAATAAACCTGCACGACATCAGTGCGGGGACGGTTGAATAACCACTTTTTGGCGTGGCTGGCAGATCCGGCAAGTCATCCACCAAAGAACACCGCTTCCTCTACATCTGTAGAATCACATATTCCAGCCGGGAAAGGCCTCATCGCAAGTTTTGTGTTCCGGGTTAGTTCTTGAGATATTCGTGAACAATATTCAAAAGTTCCAAAAATGCTCCCGTACAATCGGGAGATACAAAATTGATTTAGTGTGGTGGGTTGGATTGCTGCTGGATACGGGAGCGAAACCGACGGAGACTGAAGTGATCTATTTAATGCCCGTCTTGCTGATAGTAGCTGCATACAGATCCAACCTATTCGGTCGAGCAATAGCCAATCAGCGCGTAGCTAATAATAATGCAGTCGAATGTTCTAGAACATTCTAGAAGTTCGGCGTACACGTGGTCACGATGCAATATTGTGAAGATAATCAAAAGGGATTTTCCGTGGATAACTCAGCCATTTCTTAAGTGATTTTGAAATGGTTTACAGATTCGGAAAGCCCGTCGATTAATGCCAGACTCGGCGGTAACAAGTAATGAGAAAGGATTACAATGTACCTACTCAGTACACTAAAAGCGCCATCCTATCTTGGTCATGAAATACGCGCTCTGTCAGAATAGTATTAAGCGCGAGCATGTGCGCTATGCGCTTTAACGAACTTAGTCGTGTATACAACACGATCTCTCTCATAGGCCCATATACGCTTATAGCTCTACTCAGGGGGCCGTGTTCAGGGAACGAATCCAGGATGGGCGGCTCATACCCAGCTTAGCTGGTATGGCCAGCACTTACTGGTCGATCCGAACTACACCACCCCCTCCTAGTTTGACATCCGTAGCAAATGATCACACATTGCGGATCGACACACAGATGTACGCTAGGCGGGAATTCTAGACTTCCCGGGTAGGCACGTGGCCGGAGAGGAGTAGCCACGCAATAGACGCGCGTTTAAGAGACAGAGCACATAGAGGTACCAAAGAGGAAAGGGGAGGCATACTTTTAGTTTTAAGTTTTGACCTGAAATTATTTTTCCAGGTCCTTTCTTTTTTTGTTTTTTTTAAATATTTTGGTGCATGCTTTTAACTTTATTTAGCCAATGATTTCTAAACAATAGCTCGCACGGGTGTTCTCTTTGGGTGCGAATAATTATTATCTCCGCAGAGAACACCCAAGCTTCAACGTACCACAATTTAAGTTAAGATATATAATAATATATATAGAATATTCGTATATAATTTTCACGTATCATACCCTTACGGGGTATTCAAAATATTACAACCAAATTACTTGCGCACCCCAGGTAACTAAAGGGGTATGAAACACATATCTTGATTTAAAATATTTGCGGCCCATAACGGGCAGCTCTCGGTGACCCCATAGCCGTCCTGACATCTAAGACAAGGGAAAAATTAATAAGAAAAATAGAACATAATAATATCTTAAAAGTTAGTTTATCAGGCAGCCTCAGCATAGCTGAGCCTGCATGGCGGGATTATGACATTATTGCACTGCGGGGTGTTGTATTCTTTATGTCGCACATGACGTTCTTACAACACCAGAGTCCGCAGTGCTCATTTTGTGTGGGACACAGCTGGGCAACTTAAGTGCGCAGCTGTGTCGGATAACTGTAGTCATCCCAGGGACGGGATTCAATTGATCTAACATATATAATAAAAATAAAAGTATTTCAAAAATAAACAAATAAATAATAATTTTCCATGAGTCGCATCACTGCTGTAACACAAACAATCACATCTCTGCTGAAAAATTTCCCAACTGAGTCTGGGTCCCGCGACTGATGGTAGTAGGTCGTGGTGGATGAATTATTAATGCTGAGATGAGTTCACTATCACTGGCGCTTTCGGAAATGATATTTGCGGGAATATGAGCGTCTATAATGTCTTTCACAGTTACTGCTGACGCTAGAATGTTTGTTCGTATGGCAGCGGTAGTGCTAGTTCGTGTTGAGGTGGCTGATGCTGCGGTCTTCGTGATGGTCACGGTGACTGTGGTGGTTGTTGTGGTGATGGCGGTGAGTCGTATTGTAGGCCGAGGCAGTGATGCGGGAGCGGATGCGGCAGGTGATGACATCTTCCGTGATTTAGCGTACTTTAAAAGGCAATTTGCGGTGACATTGGGCACGGGCTGGATGTCCTGCGTGTGAGCGATATGTCTTTGTAGTGGTTATAGTTTTGTGGCTGGTTATGGATGCGGGAGCTGCCTGACTGGATTCTGCGGAGGATGTGTGCTTCTTGCTCTGCTTCAGGACGGGTGTGGATGTGGTGACTGGAGGTGGCATAGCGCTCCCTGATGCAACTGAGGGTAGAATTTCACGTCTGGCTGCTGGTATATTGGCTAAGGTAGCCGCGGGAGGACGATGACTAACGGGATGTCTGCAGGTAGTATTCTTCGTGCGGGCCATCTTCTCGGTTGGGAGAACTTTAACTGGTAACCGAGATTCAAAACGTGTGGCTAAAGCGACACAATCCTCGCTTTCTTCCCCAGGAATTAATGTCACCTCTAACACACGGTGATGATGACAGAACACATGGGTTACTCCGTAGCGGGTAGCGGTATAGAGATATTGACACATTACACAGAAGGCTGTCTGGAGGCAATGATCCTTGTTAATATGAAGTATGCGGTCGGAATTTCTCGTAAAAGTTCTAGTACAGGGTTCTCCGCTAGCTAATAACGAGCTGCACGGCAATGGTTTCGAAACTGGTACCGATTCTTCTTCAGATGAATCCGACAACGCTAAATCTTCAAGGAGTGACATCTCGTTCCCGCATGGTAGTTGGTTGCGGGAACCTAATTAAAACCTAAAACCCTATCGTTTCATTTTTAACTTTCCAGGCCAAGGATTATGATAATAAATTAATAATAAAGAAACAGCAGAATTTAGTTTTCGACACGAAAGAAGCCTAATGCCAGTTGTTCTTCCCTGGTGTCGAGTTTTGACGGGAAGACGAAATTTCAGATTGCGCTTCTCCTTTTATTCTATTTAGTGACGTCACAGACGGCGGATGACCACACCTGAAAGTTTGGCAGGTGATTCGGTCAGCCTTATATGGAAAGTTGTTCTTTTTCCCATTCTGATCGTTACAGGATTAATTCCTCCCGTATAAAGGGAGTACTTTTAATTATAAGGGGAATGGCTCACTAACTTAGTCTTACTGCAGCGCATTTAAAATTCTCCGATCAACATAAAAACAGGGTACCACTTATTCCCGTGGCGCATCACCTTTTAATTAACGTGATGCGGTTTTACAGATTGGATGCTTATAAACTTGCCTGTTTTTAATTTTAGGCTGGAGCGCCCGATGGGGTGTGTGGGAGCCTGGTGACGTCAGCGGTATTTACCCCGACTCACCCTCGGCACTCCTCCATCACGCTGTGGTAGTCGCGTATTTGGGCGGCTATTTTGTTTAAAGCATTTGATCCAATTTACTGGAAATAGCAGTAAAAGTCACGTGGCTATTGGAAACACGTGGTTGATCGGAAACATATGTGCTGTTTATGGCGATGGCCGAAATACTGTTGCTGAGGTGTCGTCTTTGCAGCTGCGAGATATGGAAATATATGTTATATCAAGATTCCATTAAAAACAATGTCCCTATTTGCGCGGGTTCTTAAACATGCGTCTTATACTTGTCTGTAAAAGGATGTTCTCAGCCCGTGTTGATTATGGACTGGAACGCGAAGAGAATTTTTGAAATTCTCTTTGTAATTATACTGTTAGATTTTTTATGCCGCTTTACCGGCCCGTGCACTAATGATTTGTAGCATGGTAGAGTAGTTGTATTCTTAATCAAAAATATAACAGTAAAGCTGTAGGTAATTTGATGTGTGGTTTAAACAGATCTATTCAGGCAGCAGATCAAAGTTACTGATCCCGACAAGATAGCTGCGGTTTCCGAGCGGGAGGGCTGCCAAGCATTCTCCTCAATGGGTAGAATTAGCTCTGTCGCTGTCTAGACCAGACACATTAATACCACTCAACAATGGCTAAATTACAGTACAACTCGGAAGTGGGTGCACACAGTGTTACAATTTACAATGCCGTCGTTTGGAGATTGTGAATACAGTCATCCTGAGTGTCTATGTTGCTGACATGTTGGTGATTTGAGTTTGATACGCATGGCTGGTTATCTGTGGATGATACTTGCGCTGTGGTGAAGGTGATGTTTTTATTGTCACCAGGTGCGGGGGGGGGGGGGGCGGCGTGATGTCAACTTTATCGAACCTTGATGGTATTTTGCTCTGTAATGGCCGAGCCCGTGGGCGGGACAGAGTTAATTTAGAGCGCAGATGACCTATCGGATACTGTCGTAACTTAGATCAATCCATTATCGAATTCAACTTTTCGGAAGCAAAATCCTACTCGTGACTGACGACAATGCGGTATCTTGCTCTCTCAATAATATCGACTGTTGTTACGTGTAACTGAGGTAGGTAGTCTTGGCTGTTTGCGTACGACGTCATGGGAGAGGAAAGGGACGTTGGACAAACGTTTCTCCCGTGACGCGTACTGTAGATGGCTGTAGTGTAATCCTTCTATTTACATGATCAGTTCTCCCATAACTAGATAAGAAGGTGTGTGCGGGAGATGTGCCGGCTGTTGTTTATTGACGATAATGTTGTTGTCGGGAGGTCTGGGCTGCTGTATAATGCCAATGTTAAAGCGAAGTGGGCGCATTCCAGGTTTCCACACTGGTGAACGCCGAGTCTGTTGTTATTGCGGGAGGTGGGGGGGGGGGGTGGGGTTGCGGGAGATATTATTTCTCCCGCGTCTGGTGCGGGTGGTACTGTTGCGGGAGTTTCTACGTCTCTACCGGGAATTAAATAATACCGATAGGTGCTGCTAAATGATGGTGTTGCCGGTGTTGAATGTCTCTGTTATGTTGAGTATAACCGAGTATGTATGTGATCTACGTGCAATGATGAATTGACGTATCCAGCTTTGAGGGCAGGTGTATTATGTATGTGATGACGTTCTGTTTGTGGTGTGATGTCCTGACTGCTCACGGAGGAGTGTGGTAGGCCTAATGGAGGGGGTGGCCTTTGAACAGGGAGATGTGGTCCTGTCATAATTTTTAGACACCGGGAAAATTCGAGCCGAGAGTCTGCTGAACAGGCTGCTTCCCTGCCCACCATGGGGGATATTGGTTGGTGCGGTGCGGGGTGCCACCTCCTCTGTAGCAGCAATTTCTCTCATATCTGAAGATTGACAGTCAACAGACGACGAGTGGAGTGTGAAATGGACTGGGCCAGTGATGTCCGAACTCGGTGCATAGATGAGGGACGCCAGTTGGATTTGGGGTGGTAGTGCGGTTATGGTTAAGGGTCCCGCTTGGTTGGGAATTGGTCCGGCGATTTTGGGGAGTGGTCGAGTACACCTCGTCGTACGGTTTTGCGGTTCTAGACACGCCAAGGCTTTATCTAGCCTCTTCACTTCCATGCTATTCGTGCCATGTTCCACCCTACAGGAAGCATGGCGTGGGTCAGCCTCAGCTTCCGCTTGTGGTAACTCTATGATGGGGGGGGGAGGCATAGCATGAAGTGGGTGGGAATGGGAAGAGATCTGGGGAGAAGCTTTTCCATCTGGTCCCTTTGACAACACAAACAAAAAGTTCTTCAGATATGGCTTCCCAGATCGAGTAGACCCGTGCTGAGGAGGGAGAGGGCGAATGCGTATCTCGTCATCGTCGTCAGCGTTAGCTGCTTGTTCACCCGCATTCTGGCTTGGTAGAAGTTGGGTTGAACTGTCACACCGGTGCTCTGCACTAATCAGGGGAATACTATTTTCCATAGAAATATCTGTCTGGGTACCGGTGTCATGAGAAACGCCCAGCCAGAGCTCTGGTGCTGAGTCATCACTGACACATGATTTAAGTCGATCGAAGTGGATGACTGAGCTCAGGCCATCCAAAGCACGGATATGATAGGTCACGTCCGACGTCTTACCTACTACCACATAGGGGCCTTTCCACTCGTAACTCAGTTTACTTAGCACGTTTGCAGACCATCATGAATCGTGTACCCAGACCATCCTTCCTGCTTCGTATGGATCTCCATGCACTCTCCGGTCGTGCCATGTCTTTTGTCTCTGGTGTGCAGTGGATAAAGTTTCTTTCACTAACTCATGGGCTTGTTCTATCCTCTGCCGCAAGAGTTCAACATAGAGAGATGGTGAATTTTTCACCCCTGGTATCCTGGGCATTGCCAGATCCAGGGGTAAGGCTAAGTCACGGCCTAACATTAATCGAGCAGGGGTATAACCCGTGCTGGAATGTACTGAAGTGTGGTAAGCCATGAGTACATATGGGAGCCATAGATCCCAATCTCTACAATTAAGGCGTGTTTCTTTTGTAAGCATCTCCGCGAGAGTTCTATTGATCCTTTCCACTATCCCGCCACTGCTGGGGTGATACGGAGTCATTCTTGTTTTGAAGGATTTTGCAGAGCTCTGATATGAGCCGGCTCTCAAAATTACTTCCTTGATCGGAGTGCAACTCATAAGGCATACCAAACCGACCGAACACATTTCTTGCCAAGACCTTCGCTATGGTGGATGCCTCTTGGTCGGGCAAAGCAAATGCTTCTACCCACTTCATGGAATAGTCTTGTAATACGATGATGTATTTATTTCCGTCTTCCACGGTGCACCAACTATCTGAATTTGTGATGGAGCAATATGGTGCTGGCCAGCAGCGCGTCTTTGGCATGGGATACATTTGGCAACCCATGCCTTGACACTATCACGATTTCCAATCCAGTGGAATCTCGATATGATACGGGCAACAGTCCTTTCTATGGCCAGATGCCCAGCAGTATCATGTACTTGTTTTAATATGAGGTTACGATAACTTTCCAGGACTACCAGACGTTTATTAATGTAAAGAACGTTATTTATTGGGTGACATTCCTCGAACCATTGGTAATAGTATTTTGCCGTGGTGGATAGTGGGGTTACCGATTCCATGGGAGGACGTACCCACTCCTGGATCCACGCATATATATTTCGTGTCTGCACGTCTGTTGTTTGGTCGTGAGTGATTTTCTATGGATTCCACTCTGCACACCGCAATTCGGGGAACTCCGGAGATGGCTGTGTTGACTGTGTCACGGTGCTGGCCTCTTCATGTTCAGCCTCCACGCCAACTTTACTGAGGGCATCGGCATTCCCATGCAATTTGCCGGGATGGTGAAGAACGTTGAAGTTATAGGCCTGCAGGGGTTCCTGCCATCTCGCTACCTGGCCCTCCGGGTTCTTTAAGTTCCTGAGCCAGCATAGTGATGCATGGTCTGTATGGAGTGCAAAGGTGTGTCCATTCGAAAAGTGCTTGTAGTACTTGACGAAATGTACCGCCGCTAGTAGTTCTCGCTTGGTGGTTGCGTATTTTTCTCCGTTTTATTCAGAGTACGCGAACCATAACCCAATACCTGCTCTGTTCCATCTTCCATGACCTGAGATAGAACCACGCCGATAGCGTAAGCCGATGCGTAAGTGTCTAAGATGAAATCGAGGTTTGGGTTAGGATGAGCAAGAATCGGGGCGGTCGTCAAGAGTTCCTTCAGTGCCCTGAAGGAACCTTCACACTCACTCGTCCACTCGAATGGTCGATCTTTTTAGGTGATCTTTGTTGTGACGTGAGCTGACGTATTCTCCGGAAGCTGGAAAGTTCCCGCATGTCGGTTCCCACAAACAGGATTTCCGTATGCAGTCCAAAACAGGAGCGGATCGAACTCAGGACTGTAATCACAATATAGAATGTCTAACCAGTAGTCAGTAGGAGATACAATAACATTACTGTTAAGACGAAAAAGTTTCCGTACACCGATGGTACGGATAGAAGTTAATAACAACCCAATCATAAGCGGGGGTTGTTGAATACGGATGAAGATACATAACTAAGCTTAACGGTACGGGGTATGTCAGTTAGCACTTAAGACGTACCGGGCAAAGTTTACTAGCTGCGGTCAAAAAGTTTAAATAAAACTGCACGACATCAGTGCGGGGACGGTTGAATAACCACTTTTTGGCGTGGACGGCAGAGCCGGCAAGTCATCCACCAAAGAACATCGCTGCCTCTACATCTGTAGAATCACATATTCCAGCCGGGAAAGGCCTCACCGCAAGTTTTGTGTCCCGAGTTAGTTCTTGAGATATTCGTGACCAATATTCAAAAGTTCCAAAAGTGCTCCCATACAATCGGGAGATACAAAATTGATTTAGTGCGGTGGGTTGGATTGCTGCTGGATACGGGAGAGAAACCGACGGAGACTGAAGTGATCTATTTAATGCCCGTCTTGCTGATAGTAGCTGCATAGAGATCCAACCTATTCGGCCCCTGGCCGAGGATGCTCTACAGTTCTGGATTTCCTCTCCTTTTATACTACTCGTGACGTCATAGGCGCAGGCTTCAACCAATCATCGGTCGAGCAATAGCCAATCAGCGCTTAGCTAATAATAACGCAGTTGAATGCGCTAGAACATTCTAGAAGTTCGGCGTACACGTGGTTTCGACGTCACGGCAATATTTTGAAGATAATCAAAAGGGTTTTTTCGTGGATAACTCAGCTATTTCTTAACCGATTTTGAAATGGTTTACAGATTCGGAAAGCCCGTCGAATTATGGTATTGATTAATGCCAGATTCGGCGGGAACAAGTAATGAGAAAGGATTACAATGTACCTACTTGGTACACTAAAAGCACCATCCTATCTTGGTCATGAAATACGCGCTCTGTCAGAATAGTACTAAGCGTGTGCATGCACTATGCGCTTTGACGAACTTAGTCGTTTATATAACGCGATCTCTCTCATAGGCCCATATACGCTTATAACTCTACCCAGGGGGCCGTGTTGAGGGAACGAATCCAGGACGGGCGGTGGGTACCCAGCTTAGCTGGTACGGCCCGGCACCTGACCGGTCGATCCGAACTACACCAGGCAGCAACATCACCCGGTCAAATTAGTTTCAAAATATTCAATAGCTTACTTGAATAGTTACCTTGATATTGGGGGATTCTGGGAATTTAGGGTTCAATCGATCCCGACACGCACACACGTGGGTGGAGCTTATATAGAAATGGGCGGACATAGCTAGAAATGGATCCATCTATATGACTAAACTAAACATATCGAATACAAACGCGTTTTCGCATCGAAGTTGATTTTAGCACCCAGCATACATAAGCCAGTCACAAATCTTGAGGATTTTCAAATTTAGTTCCCAAATACCAAATAATCAAAATTCGTATTTGGACTGCTATATGACCATGTTCAGAAACACACGAAGATAATGATAGCGATGAGTCTGATTCGTCCTCTGAATATCATTGTACAACTAATCATTGTTCAAAGCAATGGCTGTACCACATCTGCCAGTCAAGTATAGGACATCATAATCAATTACGCCACGTGTAGGCTGACGTCACAAATAAAATGCGTAATGAATGACGTAGCTTTGTCCGGCATGAACCTTGATTGGTCGCACTAGTTCACCCTAGAAATATATTATTACGCCGGTTGTCGTCTGCTTCTCTTCTGCTTCTGCCTGTTAATGGACGTCATCAACGTATTGATTATTTTGCCATTTGGATGCGCACAGCGTCAAGACTGGGTTAACAACTGGTTAAAAATTGGTTAAAAACTTAGTGTCAATGGACCTTTCCAGTTTATCCATCCATCATATGACGTCATAATCAACTATTGGCGTGTAGGATGAATGGCGTAGATAAGTACGTCACGAACACATAGTTGAAGACGGACTAAGCGTTGTTGTACTAATTGTATGTCTTTACTAGTTAATAAACATTATGTTGAATATTTGAAACGAATTTGACTGGGCGCTTTTGCTGCAACAACGCCCAGTCAAATTAGTTTCCAAATATCCAACAGCTTACATGTATATTTTTCTGGGAATTGGTAGTCAGGGAGTTCAGGGATCGATCGATCCTAACACGAGCGAGGTGTGGGTAGAGCTTAGCTAGAGATGGGAGGGGCATAGCTAAAGTTATATTTAGTTACGTGACAGCACTTGGGCCTTGGAGTCTTCAAGAGTTGTCGCTGACACTATCAGTGTGGTAGAACAACCGACTCCCGGATGGTGCGAGGGAAGAAGGATTCTTTTCTGTAGTCGCTCAAACATGGTGGAGTTTGGTAGCTCTTTTCGTGCATATTACGACTCGGGGGTCTAGGTGGAATAAAGCGTCCCTCTCCGCTTATTGCTACCTTATCATCGGCGATTTTACAAAGCATCGGTACGGCTAGTCTTGCGTCATGAATTTTAGTTTAGTTTAGGCAGGTGGTGCAACATCCTCTTAACACCTGATCTATTTAGATATCTGTTGACATAGTTTTCTCCACGTCTCTGTACCATTTCCAGTCGGTTGGTGTCATTCTGATGGTAGGATTCCAGACTGGACTGACATATTCGACAATTCACCTTTCCAGTTTATCCATCCATCATTCCATCATATGACTTCATAATCAGCTAAGTGACGTGTAGGATGACGTCATAATCATGATGTTATTAATGACTCGAATTAGACCGTCTTTAACGCTTAATCGTCCAACACGTTGTACGAATTATGTCTTTGATATTTAAGAAACATGCTGTTGAATATTTTGAAACTAATTTGAATGGGCACTGTTGCTGTCATAGGCAGCAACTATGCCCAGTCAAATCAGTTTCAAAATATTTAACAGCTTACCTGTATAATTCTCTGGAAATTGGTAGTCATGGAGTTCAGGTATCGATCGATCCGAACACGAGTGAGGTGTGGGAGGCGCTTGATAAAGACGGGTGGGGCACAGCTAAAACTAGAAAGGTCCATCGGACTTCCAAGAGCTGTGTACGTATTTTCCTTTACTGACGTTGCTCTGATGATTATGTTACATCTTTGGAATCTGATAGTACGATTGGTTTTGTTGCAGATATCATTAAGGTGTTCTCCCCACCGCAGATCAAATGTTATAGGCCAGCCAAGGTATTTCACACAAACAGCAATGGCGTAATAATACCGCTTGTGACGTTTAATAATAGACGGCTTGGAAATTTTAAAACGACCAATTAAAGGTGCATATTCACACCAAAATTCTTGAAAATAAAACTGTTAAAATTATATACCTTTAGAGGCTTAGATTGTGTACCTCGATGTAATGAAACAAAATATATCTTAACATATGATTTCATTCAATATAAATAAATTTCGTAGGTTTAGGTTCGTGCCTCGAATTCAATTTGACAACTTAAAGAATGTTATTAATTTATACGTAATGAAATCATAATATGTTAAGATTTACTTCGTTTCATTTCATCAAGGCACACAATTTAAGCCTCTAAAAGTATATAATTTTACCAATTTTATTTTGAACCATTCTGATGTGAATATGCACCTTTAAAATTATTTTAAAACGTGAGATAATAAGATGTTGCGTTTGTGACTATATTTTGGCGCGTATTTGTAAGGACTCGCAGTAGTCAAGCGCTGCGAGATAGCAAAAGGATATTGTCCGATGGCTGGGAAATGGCCAGAATAGGAGCGAAAATTCGGAAGTAATATAGCTTATGCGATAAATAGAACCGCACACTCGGTGCCATTTTATATCAAATATATTACACCCGTTTAGTAAAATCCCGGCTCGTTCCAAATGAGATCTTACTAAACGAGTGTGATAAATTTAATACGAAATGGCAACAAGTGTGCGATACTCTATCTACGCTCCCAACGCGATATATCTGTGGCCGGTGTCACATATTGATGAATCCAGTTTCTCAGTCAATCATATGACGTCATGATCAACTACATCACATGTAAGCTGACATCATAATCGATTACGTCATGAATGACGCGATATAGTCCGTCGCAAATGCTTAATAGTCCGACAAGTTGTACGAATTGCATGTCTTTACTATTTGAATGAACATTCGCTTGAATAGTTCCAAACTAATTTGACTGGGTCAGCGCCCAGTCAAATTAGTTTCAAAATATTCAACAGATTACCTGTATAGCTTTCTAGAAATTGAGATTCAGAGTGCAGAAATGGAGTCCAACACGGGCAAGGCGTGTGTAGCGATTAGATAAAGATGGGAGAGGCATAGCTAAAAATGGATACCGCCATCGCTGCGGTGCAGCCATATTGCGGAGTAATATTCAAACAAATAACAAACACAAGCACGAATATAAATCTTAAATTTTGTATTATTATCCTTGCAGCGACCAGCTTACACCGGTGACAGTTGTAATTACTAGACACGTTTATTTACATGATGTTAGTCGATAGTAATTTTTGTAATTTTCCTGATTAAAAAACAGAGCAATAAGTTTTTGTATTCTTGTGGAACCAGATGGGTGTCTTCCGTATACTCCGAAATGGCGCGAAAATACACGGGGGGCAGCCAAAGTAAGAACAATATCACTGCGTCTCGTTACATTTATCACATACCAAGGCCAGAAGACAGTTTCTAGATTTATTATTCCATTTATGATTATAACTTTAACATTAATTTATCTAAACTTATTGCGCCTAAATAGTGATTTAACTAACCATTCAATAACAATTTGAAATTGGAATAAAAACAGATATGCCTACTCACTGTCGGCTATATACAGAATTAAATTTCAAATCTGTCTTTACATTTTTTTTAAAACTCTGTCACGAATGAAGTGATCTGAAACAGGTCACGAATATCTTTCTTTAAAAAAACTAATTTAAGTTCGTGTATGGATTTCATCATCGGAAGCACACAGGTCCGATCTCGAGTCCAAACTTTTGCTTGCTTCCGCCTACATCACGCACAAGCACGTCGATGATTGGCAGTCGCTGGGCAACGCGCGTGTTCATCTCGATAACGGTCTTCTCCCATTTCTTTGCCTTTGCCTGGAAATAAAAACGTTATAAATGAAATTGATTCATCCAGTTTATCGAGTAATCTTATCATATGACGTCATATTCATCAACGTCACGTGTAGACTGATGCTCTAATCAATTATGTCATGAATGATGTAATTATGTCCGTCACAAAAGCTTAATAGTCCGTCAAGCTGTACGAATTGTATGTCTTTACTATTTAATAAGCATGCTGTTGAATATTTTGAAGCTAATTTGGCACTGTTGCTGCATACGTTTCTGAAAATTGAGATTTTGGGAGCGCGGTGATCGATCAATTCCAACACGTTCAAGGCGTGGGTGGATCATAGCTGGAGATGGGCGGGGCATAGATAAAACCCGACCCCTCCATCTAATTACTAGTGCGAGGTTAGGTGTTTACTCTCGTTAGTCTCCTAGATAATCTCTTTATTATAATAACGTGAAAACGCCAGGGTTCGTTCTAACCTAAAATACAGGCGTGGCTTCATGCCACTAAGTAGCGTAATGACCGGCCAATGGCGGCCATCGTGTTTCGTCATCAAAGGGATATAAATACGCATTAAAAAGGCGGGAAATACGGTCAAGAATGTGTGGATATTATATAAATAATGATATCCCATTAACCATTGTGTATCGTGTTGTCTTTGGTATAATTAAACCATGTATGTCAGCGAGTGCTTGGCCGCATTTCGTATGTGTCCGTTTTAAATATTAGCCATTTAACACCAATATCAGCCAAAAAACGGCTTCTGCAGTGGTCTTGAGAAATGTCCATTTGCAGACTAAGTGAAGACGATTTTTGAAAATTCACCACTGGAATGACTGGCTCGCTAAGCGAGCCAGTCATTCCGGTGCTAAATTTTCAAAAATAGTCTTCGCTTGATCTGCAAATGGACATTTTCTATGAGAAAATTGAAATTTTCTTGAACAAACTTGATGATTAAACGGTTAAGACGATGTAAGACAGGATATATTTCTATTAGCTATTCTTCATGCAGAGGACTATGACCTTTACATCACTTCGTGTTATGGAGAATAATTTTGGCCTGTATTTATCGTGTTCTTTGAAGATTGAACAGAGGCTTCCAGTTATTCCATCAATCATATGACATCATAATCAATCACGTGACGTGTAGGATGACGCCATAATCAATTACGTCATGAATGACGTTGCGAGGTTCGTCACGAACGCTTAATTGATGACGGACTAAAATTTGTTGTACGAATTGTATGTCTTTACCGCTTAATAAACATTCTATTGAATATTTTGAAACTAATTTGACTGGGCGCTGTTGCCATACAAGAGACGTTAAACATATGCATCGGGACAGGAAATTGGATTTTCCGTAAAAAGTTGTTATGTAGGCCATTATAGAACAAAACCTCATAGGTCATCAGAAAGTAGTCAACAAAATAATAATGTTGTTTCCTTAAATAGGGTGGTCGTATGCCCACCCTCTTAAAAACACCAGCAATCGGTCCCATAAGCAGGCGTCCGCTATAGACGAGTTTGATTTTATTTAATTGGACACCATTGTAAAACATAAACACTTGAAATTTTAGTGTCTCACTTTCAAAACAAGTCTCCAGGAAAGCGGTTTAATATTTTGAAACTAATTTGCCTGGAAGCTGTTGCTGCCTATGGCAGCAACAGTTCCCTTACAAATTAGTTTCAAAATATTCAAACGAATACTTCTTGCATACTGAAAATTTTGTCATTTCGTGCAAGTTAAAGGTACATATTCAGACTAAAATGCTTGAAAATAAAATTGTTGAAATTATATACTTTTAGAGGCTTAAATTGTGTACCTCAATGTAATGAAACGAAATAAATCTTAACGTATGATTTTATTCCATATAATTAAATTTCGTAGGTTTAGTTGTGAATTTGAATTAGGGACTCGGGCCTCTTTGACAACTTAAAAACTGTTATTAATGTATACGGAATGAAATCATCATATGCTAAGATCTGTTTCGTTTCATTATATCTAGGCATACAATTTAAGCCTCTAAACGTATATAATTTTAGCAATTTTATTTTGAACCATTCTACTGTTGTTGAATATGCACGTTTAAAGGGTTAATTCTTCTCTCCCACATACCCCCACCCCTCACCCCTGCCTACTCACCCACACATACACCAACCCGCGCCCCTACCCAACCCTCCTGCTAGCATACCTTGCAACCATCATATGTAACCGAATATCGTTTGGAGCCCTCTCCAGTAGCAGTGGCTATGTGTTCGTCGAAGGTCATCAAACGAAGAGAAAGTTTGCTGATTTTTTTATTCGCGTCACCATAAGCGATGGAGCTTCGGCAATGATAGGTGATGTTCTGATAGGCATTCGCACTGCGTAGCTGTAGGTATTTGATTTGAGGTACGTCTGCTTTGTATGTGAACTGTAATAAAAAATATGTCCATTAAGTAGTAGTAGTAGTAGTAGTAGTAGTAGTAGTAGTAGTAGTAGTAGTAGTAGTAGTAGTAGTAGTAGTAGTAGTAGCCGTAGTAGTAGTAGTAGTAGTTGTAGTAGCGGAAACAGCTGTAGTAGTAGTAGTAGTAGTAGTAGTAGTAGTAGTTGTTGTTGTTGTTGTTGTTGTTGTTTTTGTTGTTGTTGTTGTTGTTGTTGTTGTTGCTGTTGTTGTTGTTGCTCATTAGGTGCTGTCCTGAAAAGTAAATAATAACAAGCATTTTATTCAGACTTGCTTTGCCAGACAATCACCTCCCTACAAAGTAGTCATAACCCCACCAGAAATTGATAAAAAAATCCGCATGAAACACAAACTCTGTGGCGTCCAAGTAATGTGCCAATTTTCAGTTCAATATGTTGAAGAAAATTTTTAAAGGGCCGGACAGCTGATATTTTTCATATTTCGAATTTGAATGTGGCTATAACTCCATCAAATTTTAACGGAAACGCCTGAAAACAGAACTTGATTTCACTTAAATATGCTGAAGGAAATCCAAAATAATAATCACAGACGGACAGATATGAAAACAGACGGACGAACAGCCAAGCAGACGGAGAGCAACCATATAGCACCGCTCCCACAAGTTCTAACTAACCTTACCTCTGATTTTGTATACTCGCTTAAGAGAACGTGTGATGAAGGCTTTTTCGGCAGCCACCTGTCATTCGCAGTCTGGAAAACAAAACAGGTTGAAACTATTTACTCTCATTGGTGTAGTTAATTTGGCTGGGTTGGCCAGTAATGGCCCAGTAACTTGTATTATCACAGTCATCTTGTTGGAGGGGGTTAAACTATAGTTTTTCCATTATCACTATGACTGGGATTCGTCGTCGAACCAGTAAACACCCAGGAGGTTTCAGTTTCAAAATTCAATTCCATTTTATACGATAAGCCCGTATTACTGCCCAGGTATTGGTCCAGGACCAGCCCAGTAACATGAATTATCATGGAAGTAGTGTTTAACTTTGAATAAATATCAATGTCTAAGGCAGCAACAACATTCAGCAACATTGTTCTATAAAGGTACATCAGTGTGATATGACATAAATCAGAGCCTGTCTATGGATCATTACAACCTGGTAACTAAAGACGGGTGGTCAATTACTAACGGTTGATATCCATATGAGGTTGGCTTGAGGACCACAATATGGTGGTTATGTAAGACCGGTGGTCTTATGACCAACCCGTCTTAATAAAACACCAGGTTTGTGTTCTCAAAAAAGATAACCGTTATACACAGGTTACAGAAAATCAAAACACATAGAGGTACAAGGAAATATTAGTGAAAACAAAAAATTTAATTCAATTTATAAATGGATTTGAAATCACTGTTAGATAATTAATCCCACCATAACAACGCTAAATATGTTGGCATAGCTGCAAATATGTTTGCTGGGGAGGCTATTCAATAGTGGGATGAACACGCACGCACGCACGCACGCACGCACGCACACAGGCACACACACGCACACGCGCACGCATAGTACGTAAGTTTAATTCTTACCCTGCTTGGCTTAGGTATAATACATGTCTCCATGGTGCTAATCTTGCAGAAGGCCTGGATGCTATCTCTGGTGTGACCTCCATTTGGATCCAGCCAGTACATACCTGAAATAAATCAGCGTATATCAGCATTTATTCATCTCCTACTTTGACAAGGTCTAATGAAGGGATCCGACTCAAGTATTTGACGTCATAATCGAGTACCTCACTAGTTAGCTGACGTCACAATCATAATGGTGTAGACTCCGTCACAAAAATCAAAAAGTCTATCATGAAGTGTACGAATTGTATCTCTTTGATGAATTAACAATTTAATAAACATTCTGTGAATATTTTGAAACTAATTTGACCGGGAGCTGTTGCAGCGATTTGCAGCAACAGCCCCAGTCAAATTAGTTTCAAAATATCCAGCAACTTACCGGCATAGTTACCTTGACATTTAGATTCTCGGAATTCGGTTTTCAAGGCTTCAAATAGATTCCACCATACGTACCAAGTGGGCTGGCCTTATCTAGAAATGGGCGGGGCATAGCTAAACATTACTTATGACATTGCTGTGGATTTAATAGCTCATACATATACATAAATATTGTTTGCGTGTATCTTACAACTTCTTCACAAATAATAAAAATTTGTTATGCCGTCGTGATTGGTGAATGAACGCTCTAGTGTTGTATAGCTGTGACTATGCCGCCATCAGTAACTGTTGCGTGGTTGTTCGCAACAATGTTATATCGCCACGAGGTACATAGCGACGTTTCCATAGCTACATCGTCTGCTATACACTGCGTAGACATTGTTGAACACGGTATGGAGTTTGATGACGCCAGTGCTTAAGTATTTGATTCGCGTAATGTATAGTTGTACTCAGAATACACCTTTCCCACATTGACGTCATTACGCCAGGATTCCCCTAAATCAACGCTCAGAGCAAAACTGCTGGCTGGTACCGCCGCCAACAAATCGCCGACCAGCGTTGAGTTACTTTTGCGCTAAAATACACCGCAATCTAAACCGTTCCTATGATAAACTAAAATCATTATATTATTTAAATCATATATTATTGGAAAGCGCATTCAATTGCCGAAATTAATACATTATTTTATATATTTTTGTAACGTTTTCACTGAGTTATTTGCGTATATAAAACACACCATTCGACTTAGATTCATTAAATCAAGTGGACAATAGGGGATATTTTAAAATTGCAATCAACTGTATTAAATTTTATGCAACTATAAAAACCAATACAGAAATGTATATAAAATTGGCTTAGTTTTCCAATGATGTATGAAGTCCAAAATAGTATGAATATAGTTTTTCATATTCACTGCCTAAATTGCACTGTATTTGATTCCCATAGTAAAGTAATGCTGTTTGTGCGTCGAATATCCCGGTTACCAGCCGGAAGTGGTATGCTCTATGCATTCCGGGAAGGTATTTTCCCAAAATACGCTAATGTAGGAAAGGTCTATTGAGCCACGCATGCTTATTCAGCGCGAGAACGATAGCTACGAAAAGTGGTGATAATCTGCGAGCCGACAATGAACCGACAATGAATTGAGTGTACTTCTGATTGGACAACATTTGAGCAGTACATAGGTGAGATAGAACATACCTATGGTTGAACACCAGCTGAGAAGTACATGCGGAAAATAGAGCGTACCTGTGATTGGACAACAGTTGCATAGTAGGGGGGGGGGGGGGGGGGGACGCTAGAGCGGACCTATGATTGGGCAACAGCTGGATTAACTATTGACATACGGTTAAGCATGAGCTGTGTATTCAATTGTAAAGAATCCAATACTGACATTAAATCACACTATCGCCTGCTTCAATAATCCATTTTGGTCCACATAGAGTAGAATGCACTCTGAGATTTCGTCATGTATCCTTATATTGTTATGATTGCAAAACATTATTCCTAATCTTGTAAATGATGTAATTCCCAGTGAGTAATCAGTTTCTTCTAAATCAAACCACATACGCAATGCCTTAGTGAATGTTATGCAATGGAATATAAGCTTGCTTCTGTGAAAAAATGTATTCGACATAAGTAATGCTCTTCGTGGAGAGCATATCTGTACCCTCAGCCCATAAGGCTAAGAGGGTACTGACATCGTATGTCTGTCCATCTGTCTGTCCGTCCGTCCATCTTGTCATCCATCCGTCAATCTGCCTACCCATCCATCTATCTGTCTGTCCGTTTGTGCATCCATCAGTCCATCTGCCTGCCTGCCTGCCTGCCTGCCTGCCTGCCTGCCTGCCTGACTGCCTGCCTGCCTGCCTGCCTGCCTGCCCGTCTGTCTGTCCGTTCATCTGTCTGTCTGTCTGACTGTCTGTTTGTTCATTCATTCATTCACCCATCCACCCTTCCCCAGGCCCGTCCACCCACCCACACACCCACCCATCCACCCACCCGCCAACATGGCCACCCACCCGCCTGCCCATCCGTCGACCCATCTGTCTATCTGTATAACCATACTGCTGAATTCCACAATGTTGGGCGTTATCCAGAGGGAGAGTGTCTACAATCTCTGATCACTCGTTTTGTAACTATTATTTATGTTAATATACAACTCCTCGTCCATTCGCTCACTAGTCTGCGCATATGGAGTCGAGTATCAACTTTTAAAATATTGCTTACCATCTTTCAAATCTTTGTCTTGATTGGACAATATCAGCTGTTTGCACGTGACTGCGGGTGACTCCTTAGTTCCTGCTGGCTTGCGCACACGCTCTATGGCTTCAGAAACTTCAGTCAAAGTTTGTTGTACATTCTATGTATCAAAACATATTTTCTATTAATAACTATTACATAAGATCAGACCAGGTTATTGTTTGGTTTTACAAATACGCCGAACATAATTTGCTTAGAAAATAATCCTGGCCTGGTGAAACTAAGTGAACATAGAATTTACAATACATTTGACAGTAATATGTCTTTTCCACATCTTAAATTATTGAGAAGAATTATCACAGCTACTCATTACAT
>CM067364.1:6164588-6364588 GCA_034401795.1 Chaetoderma sp. LZ-2023a
ACTATAGAGGAGTTGTAGAAACAGCTAACAATATAAGAATAATGCTAAACACTCATAGATCTTAACCATTCATCCAAATCGCTTTAATATTCAATTTTTCTAAGCAGATACATTCATAGTAACCATTCTTTAAATTTTTGAGTAGATTATGAAATTAAAACACATTCTAGGAAGCTATTAAAAATGAGCATTTTTACCAAATAATTGTCCGGTCCCTTTGTATTACCGCCATTACTGTAGCCACCGAAGTATGAGCTAAAGTCTTGCCGATGTGCAGCGGAGCCAGGTTGTCCCTGAAATAGAAAATAGCTTAGATTTATAAAGGTTCACAAAGTATATATGTAATTATATACTTGCATATTACACAAGGAATGGGTATCGTCATAGCACTGCGCTTCTTTCTATTATACGTACTAGTGCCTAAACTAGCATTACTATCAACCAAAATGACTAAAAATTCCTTGCAAATATGCATGCCTGCACACATGTACACATACACACAAACATGTCTATATATGCACATGTGCACAATCATGTGAATGCGCATCCATATACTGATTATTATACAACATGCATCCAAGCCTAGATAAAATATTTAATATTGAAACAGACATATTCGAATATGTAAATTAGCTCAAACTTACCGGTTGCCCAGGAGGACCCGATCGGCCTTCTGGTCCCTGGAATAGAACAGAAATTAAAGACACGATTACTTTATTATATAGAATATATAATATATATGGGTTATATAATTTGCCTTCCATTCCATTCTAAGACTGCCATATATGACGCAATCATATTGTTACCCTAGATCTGTATGGGCAAGAGGGTATTGCTATCAGATCAGTGTGTGTTTGCGTGCGTGCGTGCGTGTGTGTCTGTCAGTCTGTGTGTCAGAAACTGATGGATCCGATCTGGTTCAAATTTTAATATGACTAAGGAACTTGCCAGGAAAAGGGATTATAAGAAACATTCGCTACGATCCAGATAAAAGAACCTGCGTCATGATCGCTTAAAATTCTGGATTTATGGATATTGCAGAAACCTCTGTTCCGATACTGGATCAAACTTTAACACAAAAAATGCATAAAATCTTTAAAAATTCAATATAATCCGAAAAAGCTGGGAAACCTGAAAGCTTTTTACAATATGATAAAAAGGGCGGGCGGACGAGGGTCTGCAATCTGTGATTTCTCTGGTTATATCTATGTGATATATGAGGTTGTTGCATTCTATTCCATTCCAAGCCTGCCATATATGACACAATAATATTATTGATCATTGATTATGGCTACCAATATCAATAATGATTATTGTGACGTCATGGTTAGCATGGAGAGTTGCAGATATGCTCAGGGTGCCAGATCACAATGAAAATGGCAATTTTATTTTGTGAGATTTTATGAATACTTTCAAGCCGGATATTTTCAGGCTACTGACTCCAACAATCGAAATGTTAAAATATTATTCATCAATATAACCAATACAATGGACCTTTCCATTTTTAGCTATGCCCCGCCCATCTCTAGCTAAGCTCCGCCCACACCTCGATCGTGTTAGGATCGATCGATCTCTGAACCCCCTGACTATCAATTTCCAGAAAACCATACAGGTAAGCTGTTTGATATTTTGAAACTAATTTGACTGGGTTTTGTTACTGCCTATGGTATCAACAGTGCCCAGTGAAATTAGTTTCAAAATATTCAACAGCATGTTTATTAAATAGTAGAGACATACAATTTGTACAGCGTGTCGGACTATTAAGAGTTAAAGACTGGTCGCGTAGAATCATTTGTGACGTCATGATTATGATGTGATCCTACACGCCGCTTAGCTGATTATGACGTCATATGACGTCATTACTCTGAAAAGGTTCATCGCGTACAGGCTATTAAATAAGCTAACATGTTTTCTAAACAAGAACAGAAGCATGTTAGTTAGTACAATCTGGAACCCGAGGTAAAATATGTTCTATTGAATATTTTGACTTAATTTGATTGGAAGCTATTACTGCCATCAACAGAAGCAGCCAACCGTCAAAGTAGTTTCAAAATATTCAATATCTTTCTTGTATAGCTACATTGAAATTGTCATTCTGAGAAATCGGCGTTTACTGTGCTAGAATCAATTCAAATTTTCGTACAAGGTAGGACGAGCTTAGCTAGAAATGGGCGGGACATAGCTAGAAATGGTTTCCTTTATTGGCACGTGATCGTCACCGCATTATTGCGACCTGACGCAGAAATTATTAATATTAAAATTTACCATAAAGATAATCATATACATACCGGACGGCCATCACCTCCAGCAGAACCGCGTGGGCCCTGAAATAATAATAATAATAATAATAATAATAATAATATTATTATTATTATTTTGCTTTTATTACATCACTCTGAACTTTATATAAGTGTGATTTAGGTGAAATAATATTCTCTGACGTGAATATGGTAGTACTCGTGTGTTGTTCAGATTTCAATTCTCCTTATCACCGGGCGGAAATCGCATACTTTTAGAGGCTTAAATTGTGTACCTCATTGCAATGAAATGAAATAAATCTTACCATATTGTGAATATTGTGATTCCTTGATGTGGGTGATTTCACTATATACCGTATCTAATGACTGGGACTTATGCTCACCTGTTTCGAACAAGATGGTGAATTGAAACATATTTTATGTAGTCCCTGGGCCTGTCTATATTACTCAATTAGTCACACCAGGTAAGGGTTGAAGCTTGCCGTCAGCTCTCAAGTGACGGTTATTATTCATCGGCAGCGCATTGAATTGTTATTTCAAGACTACCAAGCATACAACGTTCTTGCATTTAACTTGAACTTTTATTTAACATATTGTACAGTAATGAATTTTAAGTCAAAATCGTCAACAGATAAAGTTTATACAAAATGTATCAAGACTTCACATTAAATTCCTACTTCAAATTCCTACATAATAACCATGCCACGTATCTTACAAGCAATGCATCAGGCAACGACGGTGGCATACCATCAGAGGAAGAGACTGAGGATAATCAGCGCGGAAGAGGAAGAAAGCGTACCCTGCTTCTGTAGATGCTTATATATCTATATATATATATATATATATATATATATATATATATATATATATATATATATATATATATATATATATATATATATATATATATATATACACCACTCTCTAAATTACCAGTTTCCCTTTTAGAAGGAAACAAATACATGGTTAACCAATCAGTTTCATGGTTTCCTTTTTCTAATATTTAATTCTACCCACTTTACCTGTAACAGCTGCTGGCAGCGACTCATTCCCCAAAACCTAGTCGTATTCCATGTGTCAGAATCTCAGTCGCTGATTGATCAGTCGATGGCATGTGTTAAATTTCCGTTGGTTCCGTCAGTTTACTAAGTGGCGATGATGTGATCCGATCCTTCCAGAATGTTTTGATTAGTGTCCTATCCAATTTGCATATATTTAACTTTTGACTTTCGGAGGCAATGGGCTGCCAACTCATGGAGATGCTAGGCAACTAGATGTCGGAACTTCTTAGTTCCTGACTTGGACTAACCTGTCAGTGGGTCTTGCAAAAGGTTAGCTAAGTGCGGAATTTACTAAATGATTGAATGGGGAATATGTCCTTGAAAGGTCATCGATGCCAAAATATCTACAAATTAGCTTTGAGTGTTTTACGCGCCAAACTGTTGCATTCATTATTGGGGTAAATATGATTAAAAGTTGCACTTAAAATGGGTGGCCCGAGCTGATATGTTACTGCTCCTAGATGTCTAGACACTGAGCCGAGGTGGCATAAAGGTCTTCTGGGCTGAGTTGCACTTAAAATGGATGGCCCGAGCTGATATGTTACTGCTCCTAGATGTCTAGACACTGAGCCGAGGTGGCATAAAGGTCTTCTGGGCTGAGTTGCACTTAAAATGGATGGCCCGAGCTGATATGTTACTGCTCCTAGATGTCTAGACACTGAGCCGAGGTGGCATAAAGGTCTTCTGGGCTGAGTTGCACTTAAAATGGATGGCCCGAGCTGATATGTTACTGCTCCTAGATGTCTAGACACTGAGCCGAGGTGGCATAAAGGTCTTCTGGGCTGAGTTGCACTTAAAATGGATGGCCCGAGCTGATATGTTACTGCTCCTAGATGTCTAGACACTGAGCCGAGGTGGCATAAAGGTCTTCTGGGCTGAGTTGCACTTAAAATGGGTGGGCCGAGCTGCCAATTTACTGTTTATAAATATCTATATACTGGGCCGAGTTGTCAATTATGTGTGTTTGCTGTAAGCCAGGACGGGATAGATATGTATCCCGATTTTTGCATGCACACATTATTCTCATGAACTGGGAGTTAAATGGAATGAAAATCTGGATGGATTCCTGACGTACATATATTCAGATATTCACAATATGATAATTTTATTCCATAAAAGTTAACATAGTTTTTACTGTTGTGAAGTTGAATTAGGGGTATGTGTGTCTAATTCAATTTCACAACTAAAACCAGAAATTTAGTTGCAATGCAATCCTGAGGCTCGACTTTACGACTTTGCCATGAACTAAGAACCTTGCTTCCAAAGAAAAAATAAAGATAGAAGGATTATCAACACACTTAAATCCGTGACCACGACCTATGACTGTTTGACATGTACATATACAATGTCACAACATTGGATATATGAGCTATTCTAACGGTTGATGATTCATTCGGAAAATAACCCTATATCTCTGGTTGGGCCAATGTTCGCCCACCGTCTGTTCTTAAAGGTGCACATTCAAACCAAAATGGTTCAAAATAAAAATTTTATACTTTTAGAGGCTTAACTGTTGTGCCTAGATGTAATCAAACGAAATAAATCATAGCATATGGTGATTTCCTAACGTACAAATTATTTTTTTTTTTAAGTTGTGACACGAGTCCCTAATTCACCTTCGTACCTTAAAAATTATATTAATTTATACCGAAGGAAACCATCACAAAATATTTATTTCATTTCCTTATATTTATTTACACAACTTAATCCTCTAAAAGTATAAAATTTTAACAATTTTATTTTCAAGCATTTTGGGGAGAATATGCATTTTTAAGTTCTGTGATTGGTGATGCTCCTTGGTGCAACAATTGTGTGCATTCATTGGCACGACGTATGTTGCTCTTAGCCCATGCACCCAGCATAAAGCCAATGATCAAAACACTATGTTACCATGGTCTCTATTACTAACGGTTTCACACCACAAATCCCTAAAAATCTAATTGCTTTCCGATTCATAGCACATGAGGCGTGTGTGCAATGCATGTTTTCATACGTGTGTGTGTGTGTGTGCGTGCGTGCGTGCGTGCGTGCGTGCGTGCGTGCGTGCGTGCGTGCGTGCGTGCGTGCGTGCGTGCGTGCGTGCGTGAGTGCGTGCGTGCGTGCGTGTGTGTGTGTGCAGATATCTGCTTACCGGACGACCTGCCTGACCAGCTGGTCCCAGCGAACCATCTTGACCAGAAATACCACGGGATCCGCGTTGACCCTAAAATTATAAAAGTTGGGAATTCGTTGGTCACCGATGCATTTTTATTACTGATGTATCCACTCGTGATATGGAACAAAATAACATGAAAATAGGAGATATTGAACTAGTCTTACTTCTCGTGCCAGAAATGAATTGTTTTAGTAGTTTAACCCCCAAAATACAAGCCTTTAAAATTATGTCACCCCCCCCCCCCCACCCCCCACCCCCCCCCCCCCCACCCCACCCCCACCCCCACCCCTACACCCATCCCACTACCACATCTCCCCCTACTATATATTATATACACAAGGTATTAAACTACTGTCCGCGTGTACCATTGACAGAAGTGAAATCATAACTTCCTTATCAAGTACTCTTCTTGTTGTTTCTGTAAATTCCTCCTGTAGTAGGAGCACAACCGCTACTGTAGCAGTTGTGATTCTACTACAGGAGGAATTTACATAGAGGTGACGTCACTGGATTCTGAAACCAAACCAAGCGATCAGCTTCTAACAATAGTGCCCACTGACCGAAATATCATACCAAGCCATGATATTGAAAATGTCCATTTACAGACCAAGTGAAGCTTGTTTTTGAAAGTGTATTAGTGAATGACTGGCTCGCTTATCGAGTTAGTCATCCTAGTGACACATTTTCAAAAAATCTTCTCTACTAATAGGCATTTTTCCAGATCACGGCAAAAGCCGACTTGAGTGGTAAAGCCATAGCCGTTTAACACTCATGTACAATTCATGAATCCAGTTTCTCAGTCATTCAAATAACGTCATATCTATGTGACGTGTAGGATGGCGTCATAATCAATTACGTCATGAATGAATCGATTTAGTTTCTCTTAACCGTGTAATAGTCCGTCAGGTTGTACGAATTGTATGTCTGTGCTATTTAATAAACATGCTATTAAATATTATGAAACTGATTTGACTGGCGCTGTTGCTGCCAAAGTATTTACGAGCTTATTTGTATAGTCTTCTGGAAATTGAGATTTAGAGAGTTAAATTTGTCTCAAAATAGTCAACAGCATGTTTATTGCATAGTAGCGACCTACAATTCGTACAACGTGTCGGACTATTAAGAGTTAAAGACGGGTCAAATAGAATCAGTTATGATTATGACGTCATCCTATATGCCGCTTAGCTGATTATGACCTGATTATGACCTCATGTGACGTCAGATGATAGATACTCTGGACAGGTCCATTATATTACAGTACTGTTGAATATTTTGAACATAATTGGATCGGAAAACATTGCTGCCTAAGACAACAATGTCTTCCAATCCGCTTATGTTCAAAATATTCAACAGAACTTACATCGTGTTCAAACTTCTACTAATTAACAGTTTACTGTTTTGTTTTTGGAAACACCATACGTTATTTATGAGCTACACTGTATTGGTTCAAATACGTATACAGGTACAGCATATTATGCATTATAAATTGTGATCAAATTTTTGTATGCTGCGGCCTGCGAGTGTAATGGTGAGTGCTAGACACGCTTTTGGATTGGCTCTAACAGGTCGTGTGATTTCGAGGGCCGCTACTTAATTGTCTATATTTGGAGTGTGAAAAGGGTGTTCGTGTGTGTGCTACTTGGCGTTCTTGCACAAACACGCCTACCAGCACACACCCCTTTTCCGCACTCTAGATATGGCCAATTAAGGCCAGCCCCACTAATCACGTAAAGTTGTGTGAACCAATCAAAAAGTCTGTCTCTCGCCCGCCACCCACCCATTACGGTTAGTATCAATAATGATCAATACATAAGAAAGGCGCTTCTAATTATTAATTTTTTGTTGGTGTTTTTTTTTTAAATGGCTCGTATAATATTTTTCTAAGATAAAATAAAATACTCTCTAAGATACCTATTTTCATAGTTTCCTCCTCTCATTGGGAATCCTATAAACTCATTTATGTATCTAGAACGTATATTGCTACACTTACTCAGTAACACTAGCAACAGTAGAATATTTAGATTCATTACTACTAGTCCTAGTTCTAACAATACCATAAGTATAATGATAACATCCATCACTATTAGTACATAAAGATGTTCACTCTAGTTCACTCTGTGTCAGAATGAACTGAAGAAACCAGAGTCCACTAGTTATATCACCCCACCTGTCAATCAAAACAATCAAAACAACCTGACCTTATAGCTATGGACGTGCAACCCGATTGGCGGTGCAATGGATGCACAATTATTGATCAGGGCTGTAGTATTAATTATTGATTACCCCTGTATCAATAGATGTGCAATCTGATTTGTTGTGTGATGGATGCACAATTATCAAGTAGGCCTGTAACGATAGATGCGCATACATTTTTTATTACCTCTGTAGCGATGGATGTGCAATCTTATTGGCTGAGCAATGGATGCGCAATCATCAATTAGGCCTGTAGCCTGTAGCGATAGACGTGCATATTATTGATTAGCTCTGTAGTGATGGATGCACAATCTGATTGGGTGAGCAATGGATGCACAATTATCGATTAGGGCTGTAACGCCACCCCCCCCCCTCACCCCACATACACAGGAAAATTACTATACTCAGCCATACACACCCAACATGACTCACACATAAGAATGGATATTTGCAATGGTTAAATATGGAGATAATTTTCATCGAATTAGAATTGTTTAAACCAACAGATGTATGGTGTGTAATAGGAGTAATTATCGTATACGTTAAATGAGTTCATGAGCTAAAGCAGTCAGAAATTATCTATATAGGTGAATTTCACATTTGTGAAAAGTAGAAGAGGCGATTTTCAAATTTTGGGCAAAATAGATGTAAAATCTATTATAGCAATCATTAGCGCCTCAGCTTTCAAAATACCCTTTCTATAATCCCTAAATCTTCAACATAGAAAAACACTTTAGCAAGTCAGAATTCCATTTTAGCTTATGCATTGTATAACTCTCTTCAGAAAATATGCATTTCGCCAAGAAGCAGAAGGGTAATTTGAAATTAAACTTTCGCGTGAGCATAAATAAATGTGAAACAGGCTTGACTCAAAATACGGTTCTCTCCTTTTGGGAAATATGTATTTTCTATTAGAAATAAAAACTGAGTTTAAAAGTTTACCTAGCCTTTTACAGGTTTGTGGCCAGTAAAATTTTATTAAAATTCGCGTGCATACCTGTAAAGTCTATTACATATTTCTGCATGTGTTTGAAATGTCTACAATCATGCATCAAAAGATGGTATAATTCTACAATTCTACAGTTCATATAAATTTATAATAATATTGTTATATGTTTTCAAAAATCCTTGAAAAAATCTCTGTATATTTTTTTTGTGTGTGGTTGTTTCGCGGATGGCCGGAAGTTCATTCATAGGCCCCGTGTCTCATAGATCTGAATAATATTTTGAAAACTAAAATAAACAAAAACAAATTTGCTGCTTAGGGTGGGTGTGGCATTGTTGTTGTCTCCTAATGTACTGTCGCAATGCATGATTGTGTGTTGCTGTGGTGGTGTTTGGGCTGGAGGTGAAAGGGGAGGGGTGGCGGTGCCGGCGGGTTGGAGGCGGTACATTTTATTGGGTAAAGATATAACTTGGGTTTTGGGCAAAGTCTGCGAAATTAAGTCTAGAAGGCAAATAAGGCTAAAATCGAAACAAACATATAAAGAGTGAGATGAAAATCAAAAGTAACGCTATCAAATCAAGAAGAAATACATTAAGTTAATGACGTGTGAATAAAAAGATCAAGAAACGTGGGAAATTGAGCTGAAAACCTAGTAATGTATGTAAACGAAATATCCTGAGATTAGAAATTAGAACCATAACCTGATGTTGTTGAAATAATAAGATCGGTGCGTGTGTTGAAGCTTATGGATTTAAGGGCATAGGCGTCAGTGTCATCAGTCAAGAGGCGCAGGCATAGGATAGTATTCAGCGACATAAAACAAAGTTCGACGTACTATGATGTTCTTAAAATAGATACCAGTTCATTAAAATCATCCTGCGCACGCCAGGCCTATTCGTCCTCCCGTTTGAATAGTATTATACATGTAGAAAATCCCATACCGTGTATGGTCATGACATAAAATAAATAAATTACTTTTTTGGTATTGGATTTAGTTTTATTGGCCACTCCCACCTAGATGTATTCGATCCATGACATTCTTTGACGTGCTTCCCCGAGGGGTTGCATTACTTCCCCAAAGGGTTGCTTAAGTCAAAACTGAAAAAAATCAAAAATTAAGATGTTGCTAGGCATTATGCGCTGCCTGTTGTTGCCTAATGAGCTGTTGTTGGTAGGTGTCAATGTTGTATGCTGTGTAAGGAAGGGGTGAGAGGGGGATTACTTTTTTTTCTCTGGGTGGTGGGATGGGGTGGAGGGCAATCTGTGAAATAAAATCTAAAAATTGAAATTAGTCAGAATTTGAAATCAAAAATATTATTGACGAAACTGAAAATAATCAAATAAAACGTAAGTAACTAAAAATAATGGTATGTGTTTAAATAAACACGAAACGGGGAAAATAAAACTTAAAATCATAACCTGTTGCTATTAGAAATAATACAGTTGGATGTATATGGCGCTATGTATGGATTAAGTCACGTCGTCAAGTCTCTACACAATCCTTTCACACTTGTGTTAAAACGTTTTATCCAGCGCTGGGAAAAGGAGAACAAAGCAGAACTATTCATTGTAGTGAACACTGGTTTCACACTGAAAAGGTCGAGTTCAGATATTTGCCATTATGCAAAAATATTGGTTGTATGTCTGCTGTTTTCGTCTTAATACGTCTACTCTTGCCTGTTCGTGATGCAAGACTGTTGGGAGATTTCCTAACTACGCTTGAGCGAATAGCCGAAATACCTAGAGGTACTAGAGATTGTCTGCCGGCGACTGTGCACTTCTTAGCCACGTAATTTTAACTTTGTCCATCTAATACATCATTTGGGAATCCGACTCCTGCAGACAATGCATCTTTCCCATTGCTCCTGCCAACATTCCCAAAAATACTACCTGTGTCCTTTCTGATGACTTGCGCCTGCGAAATCTGGTAATCAGTCTCCAGCTTGAGACAGATAATAAATTCGCAAAGCACTTGTATCATGCTTATATAGAGCTACCATTTTCACACGCGTGTTTCGCTTCTTCGCATGGGATAACTAAATAACATCTCACAATGTAGAGGTATTATAAACATAATACATTATACTGATCCGGACTCGCGCAGTAACTTCTCACGTTTAAGCTCTTTAATCCTCGGAGCCTGTAGAATATAGCCCAATGAAACAAAGCATCCGGCAATCCAAAGTGTCGTCATTATCGAGTGAAATATTTATTATACACGGTATAGCAATGATATAAAGTATGCATACTTGAGCGATATAAATGATTTCCTCGCTATAGACCTTCGATGCACAACAAGTCCATGACTTCCAGGGTTCACTGACAAAGTTATTAATTCTATATGTTTGTCACAGCAGTTACTTTAACCAAGGAGTTGAAATTCACCTTTCCAGAGTACCCACACATCATACGACGTCATCATGAACTGCGTGATGTGTGCAATGGCACCATAATGAATGACGTCATGAATGACATCGATAAGTACGTCACGAACGCATATTTGAAGATGGTCTATGCGGTGTTGTACAAATTGTTTGCTTTTACTATTTAATAAATATTCTGTTGAATATTTTTAACCTAATTTGACCGGGCACTGTTGCTGTCATAGGCAGCAACAGCACCCAGTCAAATTAGTTACAAAATATTCAACAACTTCCCTGTTCAGTTTTCAAGAAATTGATAGCTAGAGCATTTGGGGATCGATCAATCCCAACACAACGAGGTGTTTGTGGAGCTTAGCTAGTGATGGTCGGGGCATTAGATTGATAACCCATCTATTTCACAAAGTATTTACGTCTACCCTGCAAGCGCTTAGTTTTAACAATTCTTTCGATTCTATATACTGTATCGCTGTCAATCCCTTTCACTTACTGTAAATTTTCTCTGTAAAACGTTTCAACTACCAGTTGATTATTATAATCCACCAGCTTAAATGAGTTTTATGATGGGGTAGTTGGTTTTTTATAGACAAAATTTCTTCACTCTATAATGCTAAATATAATGCTAAATACAATTTCTTAAAAGGGGACTTTATTTTGATCATTTGCACATTATCGCCAATATTGAGAACAACTCCACTTTTACTGGATTTTCGGTTTTGAAATAATTTTGACAAGCCGCAAATTCGTTTCCTCAGTGAACATCTATAGGTTTCAAATCTGTAGTTGAATGAAAACAATATCTATATATCTCAAATAATTTTTATAACTAATATAGCACCAGATCTTATTCTTTATTGTTCGCTGTACACGTTCAGCAAAGGCACAATGCCTCTACCTCTAAGCTGGTGCTGAAACTTGGCCATTACAAATTAACCACCTTTATCAATCGGTATACATGTAGTCTACTAGTAGGGTGCCTGTTAATAGTTTTCAACGGTGTTTCAAATGCTTTCCCTAGGGCTGTCGATATTTTTGAGGGCATAGGGATCACCATAGACATTTAGTTAGGACATCTATTATAAGAAGCATATATTTCACATTGTCTTTTTCACTTGCTATAGCAGCCATATTACTAAGATTCATAATTCATCTACAGCTGTTCCTTTGAGTCTTTCGCGTTTAGACTTGATTCTCTAAGGTTTATGTAAATTATAAGTGCATTCACCCGAGAGACAATCTCTAAATACCTGCTATGTCACCTCACCATTGAAGGATTTATAGAGCTTTTCAATGCCTCTAAATCGTGCTAGATGGTCTAGGTTATAATAGCGCCCACGATGTTTTCTAGCCCCTTCAGTCATAATTAGAGCCGTAACCTGCTAGGAGGTTTGCGTTCATGAGTTGTAGATCATTTATGTGATACAGATTCACATTTCGCTTGTATGGGCGATTTTGTTTTCCGTTAAGGTCTTACTATGGGTGTAAAGTCAGGGTGAGTCCTTTGGCGGTCTCTTTCTGGAGATTTCTCTCTTTCAGTAATGCCCTGAATCTCACTCCAGGGGTGAACATGGTCAACGAATTCACGAACTTGAAAAAGCACTTCAGAGTGCCTTTTTGAAAGCATTTGTTTCCCAGCAAATGTGCCAACACTGACAACTTTAGAAACTAGATCAACAATATTGCTTTTTTGGACAAACTGCCCTTGTATTGAAATCTGATTCCTTCCATCAACTGAATTTTCCTCAGTTTTCATGTTTTGTAAAATGCTTTGCCACGCGGTTATCAACACTATCCACTAAGTCACAAATAGCAATAAATGTAGTAGTGGTTCCATCAAAATCAATTCCATGTTTTCTGAAAGTGACTTATATCCGGATTACCAAGCTCCATTACAGATAATTCTCTCAGGACATGGGAAGAAAACCGATCAGAGAGAGAGAGAGAGAGAGAGAGAGAGAGAGAGAGAGAGAGAGAGAGAGAGAGAGAGTGTGTGTGTGTGTGTGTGAGAGAGAGAGAGAGAGTGAGAGAGAGAGTGAGAGAGAGAGTGAATTCTCCATCTTTTTTCTATTTTTTTAAAGCCGAAAATAACGTCCATCGCTACCGAGGTAATTGATAATTTATGTGTATTTATCGCTACAGGCCTAATCATTAATTGTGCATTCATCCCGCACCAATCAGATTACATGTCCATCTCTACAGAAGTAATCGATAATTTATGTGCGTCTAACGCTCCATGCTAAATCTATAATATATGCCTCCATCTCACAGTCAATCAGATTGCGCATCCAGCGCTGCAGGGGTAAATGTTAATTTATACAGGCCTAACAAAAAATTGTGTGCCCATCGCTTTGCCAATCAGATTGCGCATCCACCGCTAAAGGGGTAATTTATAATCCATGAGTGTACATCGCTACAGCCTTAATTGATAATTGTGTATCCTTTGCTCAGCAAATCAGATTACGCGTCCATGGTTAAAGGGGCAATCGATAATTTATGAGCGTCTATCGCTACAACCCTAATCGATAATTGTGCACCTATCTCTCAGCCATTCAAATTACACGTCCATCACTACAGGCACAATCGATAATTGTGCACCTATCTCTCAGCCATTCAAATTACACGTCCATCACTACAGGCACAATCGATAATTGTGCACCTATCTCTCAGCCATTCAAATTACACGTCCATCACTACAGGCACAATCGATAATTGTGCACCTATCTCTCAGCCATTCAAATTACACGTCCATCACTACAGGCACAATCGATAATTGTGCACCTATCTCTCAGCCATTCAAATTACACGTCCATCACTACAGGCACAATCGATAATTGTGCACCTATCTCTCAGCCATTCAAATTACACGTCCATCACTACAGGCACAATCGATAATTGTGCACCTATCTCTCAGCCATTCAAATTACACGTCCATCACTACAGGCACAATCGATAATTGTGCACCTATCTCTCAGCCATTCAAATTACACGTCCATCACTACAGGCACAATCGATAATTGTGCACCTATCTCTCAGCCATTCAAATTACACGTCCATCACTACAGGCACAATCGATAATTGTGCACCTATCTCTCAGCCATTCAAATTACACGTCCATCACTACAGGCACAATCGATAATTGTGCACCTATCTCTCAGCCATTCAAATTACACGTCCATCACTACAGGCACAATCGATAATTGTGCACCTATCTCTCAGCCATTCAAATTACACGTCCATCACTACAGGCACAATCGATAATTGTGCACCTATCTCTCAGCCATTCAAATTACACGTCCATCACTACAGGCACAATCGATAATTGTGCACCTATCTCTCAGCCATTCAAATTACACGTCCATCACTACAGGCACAATCGATAATTGTGCACCTATCTCTCAGCCATTCAAATTACACGTCCATCACTACAGGCACAATCGATAATTGTGCACCTATCTCTCAGCCATTCAAATTACACGTCCATCACTACAGGCACAATCGATAATTGTGCACCTATCTCTCAGCCATTCAAATTACACGTCCATCACTACAGGCACAATCGATAATTGTGCACCTATCTCTCAGCCATTCAAATTACACGTCCATCACTACAGGCACAATCGATAATTTGATTGGCAGGTATGGTTATAATTTATGGGCATCTATTGCTACAGCTCTAATCGATAAGTGTACGATGTGCATCCATCGCTCGATAACAGGCTGTTTTGATTGACAGGTGGGGTGATATAAATAGTGGAGTCTGTTTTCTCCAGCTCATTCTGACACAGAGCGAGCTAGAGTGAACATCTCTGTGTACTAGTAGTGATGGATGTTATCATTATACTTATGGTATTGTTAGAACTAGTACTAGTAGTAAAGGATCTTATATGTATTCTACTGTTGGTAGTGTTACTATGAAAGTGTATCAAGAGATATACGTTCTGGATATATAAACGGCTTTACAGTATTAGCAAGCAGAGGAAGAGGAAACAACGGAAATAGGTATTTTAGAGAGTATTTTACAATATCTTAGAAAAATAGTATAAGACTACTGCGCCCATTTTTTTTTTAAATAAAAAAGCAACAAATCAAAAATCAATAATTAGAACTGCCTTTCTTAAGTATTGACCTTTACTGACAAGAACACCAACTTTTTTTGATTGGCTCTCACAGGTAACGTAATTTCTACGGGGTGGGTCTTAATTAGTATTTTATAAAGTGTTAAAAGGGGGCGGGTGCTGATAGACGTGGTTGTAAAAGAACGCCCACCAGCATACTCCCATTTTTCACTCTCGAGATATGCGCAAGTAAGGCCCGCCCCATCGAAATCACGTCGCCTGTGAGAGCCACTAAAAAGGATGGCTATCACTCATCCACCCCACCCCCACCATCATCACGACTGATGTGAACCAATAGAATATGTTTAACATAATCAGTATGGTCGATGAAAGTAGTATATTTACCGGCAGTCCTGGTGGCCCTGATGGGCCGAGTGATCCCATTTGTCCGGGTGCTCCGGCTGTTCCCGGTAGGCCTTGGAAGCCAGTAAAGCCCTTATGTCCTTGCGCACCCTGTAAATAGAATTTTATTTTTATTATTATAAAAATCCTTATTAAATCCTTTTATCTAATTTGAATTCATACTCTGTGAGAGTTAAATTTCCACTAAATATTTTTTAATTGAGCTGAATGAAATTCGTTGCTGCCTAACACATTCCAGTCAAAGACATTTTCAAAATATTCAGTAGATTTCAGATAGGCTTATTTGAAGTTTCGCAGAAAGAATTCCTAACTCGTTTGATTAACGCTTTCTACACAAAATACGTAAAATGGTTTACAACGCAAGAAATACTCTTGATGCTAATAGAGGCATGCCGCCAATCGATCAATCATATGACGTCATAATCAACTACGTCATATGTAAGCTGACGTCATAATTAATTACGTCATGAATGACGTAATTAAGTCCGTCATAAACGCTTAATAGTGTGTTGCTGGTGCCATTGGCAGCAATAGCACCGAGTCAAATTAGTTGCAAAATATTCAACAGCTTACCTGTATAGTTTTCTTGAAATTGGCATGCAAGGAGGTCAGTGTTCGGTCGATCCCATCACAGGAAAAGTGTGGGCGGGCATAACTAAAACTGGATTCACCCATTGACAGGTTCTTGTCAAATTGGCTTCAAAATAGTCAACATAGTTAAAGGTGTATATTCACAGCAAAATGTTTGAAAATAAAAATACTTTCAGATGTGTTTTTTTGTGTGACGAAGTGTAATGAAGCGAAATGAATTTTAAAATATGATAATTTCATTCCATACAAATTATTATAATTTTTTTAATTGCGAAGTTGACTTTTGAACTTGTGACTCTACTTCAATATCACAGCTTAAAAAAGATAATTTATACGTGATGAAATCATCATATATTAAGATTTATTTCGTTTCTTTACATAGCGGCCCACAATTTAAGCCTCTAAAAGTATCCAATTTTGACAATTTTATTTTCAGGCATTCTGTTGTGTATATGAACCTTTAATTTGAAATTCAGGTTCTGGGAATTCACGGTTCAAAGGCTTACGAATAGTGGAATTGTAAGACTTAGCATTTGGTAGAAATTTGAAAATTGTAATATAACAGGAAGGCCAAGTGTGCTTGCCGTATCGCTTATCTAGTAGTAATGGCCACAGGCATAACCGGACACAATGGGATCACCACTGGAAAGGTTTACCACTCTAATTTCTTTGGAGAATTTTTAGCCAATTTGTATTGAAATTGGCCCTGTGGTTAATAAGTAGTCTTTTACTTTATTTTCACAGAAATTTTCAGAAAATCCAAGAAGGCTCTCAACACGCTAAATTTGATTGATCCATGTCGGCCATGCTTAACGTATCAACTTGCCATGGGCAACGTTAATGGCCCATAGTCCCTAATCATATTTCCCAAATTTCAGCCTGATCTGGTTAGTGGTACTGGAAAAGAATTCGTTTTGCAAAAAATAGATCATCCAGATGCTCGTCGAAACATTTGGCAAGTTTCCCTGAAAATAACTTGGTTCAAATGTTGCACCAGATGATGTTTCATGAATTTTGAATCGATCCTCCAAGAGGTTTCGGAAAAGAGGTTTAGACGTTTCTGCCGGTTACCGGCCAAATTGATCGATCAGATTCTTTTGAACGAAATTGAATCTCTATGTCCCGCGGATTGTTCCTGCCATATATAGTTGAAATCGGTCCAATTGTTCTCGAGAAGTCATTTTAAATTTCCTTTTGCTTTAACATGGGGGATTTTGGCGGAGAACAGATCCAAGATTTTTGACAGTAAACGAGGTTTCTAACATTGTCTTAACTTGCCCTGAAAATGGACGATCCTCAAGACCACCGCAGAGGCAGTTTTTTAGCCCGCCCTGACCATTGAAATGTTAGGTTGAAACAAGAGGGGATAACTCTCACATACCAGGGTCTCGTTTCACAAATGCTGCACTATGGTACTTAGGTACGGAATACATGTCAAATTCCCCATTCTAATTAGTGTACTGTCTTCATTATGGCAGGGCCTAACTTTCGCACCTAGAGGTGGTAAATTCTGTATGATGTAAGGATATTTTGAAACGAATTTGACTGGGAGATCTTGCTGCCCACAGTGTTCAAGACCGCAAAAAGAATTGTAATCTCTTCAAAAACCTATCGATTCGAAACCAATTTGTTAGGGACGAGGTGGAGTTTAAATGTTTGTGGAATGTTACCAGAGGCCTATATACAATAGTTAAAAGCAAAATTCTACCTGAGAAATGGATTAACACTTATTAGCGAACCTGTAAGTTTCTGAAATTTTTATTAAAATAAATTAGGTTATTGATTGGCCCATATATTGTATCCGTTAAGATTATATCACAATTTTCAACTGGTTTCCTGTGTACCTGTCTTGCAAGTGAGAAGCTGGAATCCTTTTCACACGTCCATTTGAGAAGAACAAAAGAAGACTATTTTTTTTTAATTTACCACTTGAATGACTGGCTCGGTTAACCGAGACAGTGATTCAAGTGGTAAATTTTAAAGAGTAATCATCTCTTGGTCTGCAAATTGTCATTTTCTATGAGATAATTTAAATTTTCTCGAACAAATTTTATGGTTAAAGATAATTGAGTTAATACAATGATCTTTACCTTGATATCTGAAATTTAAATTCACTCTGAATGACAACAGTTCATAGAAACAACGCCCATTATGAGCTAACCAGACGACAAGTAATTAGAATATATTTATTGACACTAATTCCTTAACTAAAGCTAGGCTTACCATTCCTCCCGTCTTGCCGGCCGAACCATCTTCTCCCGTTATTCCAGCGGGGCCCTAAATAACAAGACATTGATAAAATAAGTATATATTTTATAAACCATTTTATGCCGAAGTCTGCAGAAACCGGCCTCTGCAGTGGTCTTGAAGAATCTCCATTTGCAAGCCAAGAGAAGACTATTTTTCTAAATTTTACCACTGGAATGACTGGTTCGGTAACAGAGCCAGCCATTCCAATAGTCAATTTTCGAAAATAGCATTCACTTTTGCTGCAAATAGACATTTAATAAGCAATTATCTTTTTGACAAAAGTTAGTCAATAAGGTGTTAAAGGAATACATAAAAGCGCAGATTCACATCAGAATGTTAAACATAAACATTTTTAAATTGCATACTTTTAAACGATAAAATTCTCCCTAATTTAACATACGAAATTAAATCAACAAATGCCAAGATTTATTTCGTTTCATTATACTGAGGTACGCAATTTTAGTTTCTAAAAGTACACAGTTTTAAAAATGCGTATAATTCAATTATTATCAATTATTAATGATGCGCTATCTTTCAGCAAAGAGGTCATGTTAGCAGATTCCTTACACAAAATAAACTCTGGAACGAGCTTTCCAATGGGCGATTCCAGATTATACATCAATAATCTGAGGTCATAATCAACTACGTGACGTGTAGGATGACCTCATAATTAATTACGTCATGAAAGGCATAGCTAGGTTCGTCACGAACGCTAAATTGATGACGGACTAAGGGTTGTTGCATAAATTAAATTGTATGTCTTTGCTTTTTAATAAACATGCTGTTGAATATTTTGAAACTAATTTGACTAGACTCTGTTGCTGCCAGTCAAATTAGTTTGAAACTATTCTCAACAGCTTGAGTTTTCTGGAAATTGAAATTCAGAGACTACACGGATCCATCAATTCCATAAGGCGCAACAGGTGGGTGGAGGTTAGCAAGATATGGGTGGGGTGGGGGAGGGGCATAGCTAAAACTGGATTTCCCCATTGCGGAGACAGAGCTGTCGCTTTCGCAAATGATTTTGATATTAAGTGGGCTGGATTCCTCCATTCTTGGCAATAAAACGCGCAAATGTGTTATACAAACTAGCTCATTTAAAGGGATGCTAATCTCATCTCAAATGTTGTACTGTGCTGATAGATTATGGTTTATAGATTCCATATCATTCAAATTCTGTCACATTCCCTTATCTGTATCACAATTATCTGACTCGTAATAGCGCGTAAATGTTGAACAGTGATCGCCACCATTTTGTCACCTCAAGCGATAGTGTGTGATGTCATGTAAGTGCCAATGTAATAATCATCTGGTTGAGTATTTTGAAACTTATTTGACTGGATGTTGTTGCTGACTATAGCAGCAGCAACTTCCAATTAAATTAGTTTCAAAATATTCAACAGCTTACCTGTACAATTGCTTTTACACCACATTGCCAAACTATATATTGCACCTCTATGACTGAACGCGTATGCAGAGGCAGACACGTTAGGGTTTTTTCTGATTGGTTGAAAAGTAAATCATGACAGCCATCATAGGCTGTAGAAATGTAACTACATTTAGCTACTAAAGCCTGAACATCTTTCGTTGCCGGCACGATAAAAAGCTAAAATGTCAGGAACGGATTATGGGTGGCAAATTCTTTCATCTGAATGTGTAGTTTATTAGATGAGGTGATTTGTCCTTTAATCCACATCATATCATTCACACTGTTAGATCTTTGATATATGATGACCTGCACCGGAATACTTACTGCCGAACCTTGGGCTCCTGTTAGACCGGCTGCACCAGTCATTCCAACTTCTCCCTAGAAAGGAACAAGATTAATATTATTATTATTATTATTATTATTATTATTATTATTATTATTATTATTATTAATATCGTCGTCGTCGTCGTCGCTGTCGTTGTTGTCGTCGTTGTCGTTGTTGTTGTTGTTCTTTTTCTTGGTGTTGTAAATAATTTGGTGAGCTTATCCAATAATTGGTGTGAGTGTTAGGCAGCGTTCTCACTAGAGACATAATCCTGAATAACGCCATACTGGCGTATGGCGTTATTCAGAATTAACTCTCTAGTAAGAACAAGGCCTTAATTAATGTGCGATTTCTGAAGTGTCCGGTATGACTTGATGACCGGTCACCAATGTCATCCAATCCACGTTTGTTCACATTGTTCAACGGGTACGTTTTATTTTGTTTTGCTAACATGGTAGGTTATTTCTAAGCTGTAATCTAGAGCTCTGGAACACTGTTTTGACAATATTTAAAGGAGCACATTCACAGCAGCTTGAAAATAAAATAGTTTAAGTTGTATACTTTTAGAGGCTTAAACTGTTAATTCCATACAGATTAATATAATTTTTTAAGTTACGAAATTGAATTTGAAGCACGAGTTTGTAATTTAAATTCACAACCTAAAAAGTATATTAATTTATACGTAATGAAATCATCATATGTTGAGATTTATTTCGTTTCATTACATCAAGGCCCACGGTTTAAGCATCTCAATGTATACAATTTAAACTATTTTATTTTCAGTCATTTTGCTGTGAAAATGCACTATCTCCAAATTAAAGTCACGAGTCAGGCATGGATCTAATGGCCTGGCCCACGTGACTCGGCACACTGACACCATTTTTACACCAGAGCATTTTCTCAAGCGATTGTTGAATTGTGCCACTAGTGTTAGATATTATTTAGAGAGAGAGAGAGAGAGAGAGAGAGAGAGAGAGAGAGAGAGAGCGAGAGAGAGAGAGAGAGAGAGTGTGTGAGTGAGTGAGAGCGAGATAATGAAAAAGTGCGTGCGTGTGTGCGTCCGTGCGTGCGTGCGTGCGTGCGTGCGTGCGTGCGTGCGTGCGTGCGTGCGTGCGTGCGTGCGTGTGTGCGTGCGAGTGCGAGAGAGAGAGAGAGAGAGGGAAAGCGAGTGTGAGAGAGTGTGTGAGAGAGTGAGAGCGAGAGAATGAAAGAGTGAGTGCATGCGTGCGTGTGCGTGCGTGCGTGCGTGCGTGCGTGCGTGCGTGCGTGCATGCGTGCGTGCGAGAGAGAGTGTGTGTGTGCGAGAGTGAGAGCGAGAGAATGAAAGAGTGGGTGCGTGCGTGCGCGTGCGTGCGTGCGTGCGTGCGTGCGTGCGTGCGTGCGTGCGTGCGTGTGTGCGTGCGTACGTGCGTGCGTGCGTGCGTGAGAGCGAGCGAACAAAAGAGAGAGAGAGAGAGGTGGGGAGGGAGGGAGTGAGGGAGGGATGGAGGGAGGGAGGGAGGGAGGGAGGGAGGGAGGGAGAGAGAGAGAGAGAGAGAGAGAGAGAGAGAGAGAGAGAGAGAGAGAGAGAGAGAGAGAGAGAGCGAGAGAGCGCGAGAGAGAGAGCGAGAGAGCGCGAGAGAGAGAGAGAGGTGGGGAGGGAGGGAGGCAGAGAGAGAGAGAGAGAGAGATTTATGTGGGTGTAATGCTCGCACATAATATAATGTCATTTCCTTTCAAAATGAGTTCGAAAAATTAAAACCTTTAATAATTTCTGGCCGATTTGTATCTTTTGAATGTATTTAAAGTATTTGTAACCGCCTGAAAGCCAGTTTAGATGTCCGTGTTTAGCTATTAGGAAGCTCGATAGGTGCTACAGTTGGTAATGAGAATACATACCCTCTCGCCCTTATCTCCAGATTGGCCAGAGTGACCGACTGGGCCAGGAAGTCCCTGAAAATAAAAACACCAAATATTTATGAATGCAAATACATAATCATAGCTGCAGTGATTACTGTAAATTTTATAATCGTTTCCTAAATTCCTACACACGATCCTTTGATCGTATTAACGTATTGGTGTTGCCAACAGAAATAATAATTCTTATAATTCGGAGCGTTATTTTAACATAGCGTTTAACCCATCTTGTGCAGACTTACCCCTTAATAACGACCTCTTCAGTGATCTTGGGAAAAGGCCATTTGTAGGCTAAGCGAAGAACACGTTTGAAAATTTACCACTGGAATGACTGGGTCGGTAACCGAGCCAGTCATTCCAGTGGTAAATTTTCAAAAATACTCTTCTTGGTCTGCAATTGGACACTGACTAAGCAGAAATTTGAATTTACTTGACCATTACACTTTTGATGAATGTCCATTTGAAGGATAACAGAAATTAGTTTTTTTGTAAATTTTCGGTATAATTTTCAAAAATACTCTTTTTAGCTGTAAAAATCCAAATTTCCTTGAAAGGTATTGCCAATTAAATGGTTAATTGAAATAAATAGTATTTTGAGCGCTTTATTGCGTTGTTGACACAAGAAGGGTTAAACCCGAGACCACTAAAATTTAAAAGGCCTAAATTTTATTCCTTAACTGGAAATAAATAAACTTTAACGTTTTTAAATTCTTCTCAAATTACAAGTATTATTAACTTTCGGAATAGAACGGCCAATGAGCTCGTTGTCAGAGTGTGACTGACCGCCCTTGATGATAGTAAGCTAAAGAATATCTAAACTACATGGGGTCTCAGGGATCGACGTTATGAGGAAATATCTCAAACGTTAATTTTTATATGAGATATAAAATCTCAAACTCGGGCCTATTTAATATTACTATTATCAACCTCGTCGGAAATTATCACTTTGCACTCGCTAAACCTATCATCATCATCATCATCATCATCATCATCATCATCATCATCACCACCACCACCACCACCACCATCACCATCATCTTCGTCATCATCATCATCATCATCAACATCATCACCACGAACACCACCACCATCATCATCATCATCATCTTCGACATCACCACCATCATCATCATCATCATCATCATCATCATGGTGAACATCAGCCTCAGCAGCAGCATGACATTTCATGGAGAAGAATGGCATATGGATGTAACGCGCCAATATCGAATTTGCATCGTTGATCAATGGTGCAGGGAGCAATATCGAATTTGATATTGGTGCGCCTGTTGGCCAGCGGCACAGGGGCCAACATCGAATTTGGTACCGGCGCGGCCATTGGCCAACGGTGCAGAGACCAATATCGAATTTGATATCGGCGCACCCGTTGGCCAACGAGCTCGTCAATATCAAATTCGTCATTGGGATTTTGCAGTTGACCAACGTCCGTGCCAATATCAAATTCGATATTGGTCCCTGCGCCATTGGCCAACGGCGCTAATTCGATATTGGCGCATTACGTGGATCTGCTGGTGTATTCGCTATGCACAATACGATTAGTTCATTATGTCCCTAAACAGATATGGGTAACGTGGCATATACACAAAGAGAAAAGGCAAAACATCTGTTTATGGAATCATCTAACGTGGTGTGAAATAATGTACCACCTCACCTGCATTCCAGATATGCCTTGAGATCCTGGGCCTCCTGGTCCTCCTGCTGTACCCTTGTCCCCTTGTCTACCTGGTTGACCTTGTAAGCCATCTTTGCCGGTAAGACCCTGAAAGACATAGCATCGTGTTCACCACAAATACTTTTGAATCTAATTTGACTGGAAACTGTTGCTGTTGGTGCGCAATAAATGCGGTTTAATTAATTTGATACAGGAAAGTGTTTTAATATTTTGAAATTAATTTGTCTGAGAGCTGTTGCTGCCACAGCTCCGTGTCACATTCGGTTGATTTTATTCAACATAATACTCCTTGCATCATAGAAATGTGTGTCATTTTAGTCTGTAGTGGTTAACGATTTAAGTCTACAACTGCAGGATGCGTACCTCTGGTCCCATTTCTCCAGGTGGGCCTCTGAATCCTGGCGTACCCGTAAGTCCTTGTAGACCTCTAGCACCGTCCTTACCCTCGCGTCCCGCCGCTCCGTGTTCTCCCTATATACAAAGTACGGTCAATTTAAATAGTTTAATAAAATTCAGATTCAGGTTGTTGTTTTTTTAGCCACACTTGTGTCAACTTAACCCTTTAATGGTCAAATTGGTCAAAGATGACCTAAGCAGTGATCTTGAGAAATATCCATTTACAGGTTAAGCGAAGAATATTTTTGAAAACTTATCACTTGAATAACTGGCTCGGTAACCGAGCCAGTCATTCCAGTGGTAAATTTTCCAAAAAAACTTATTGTTCTGCAATTGGACACAATTGGAAAAAAATTGAATTTTCTTGACCATTACACTTTTGATGAATGCCCATTTGAAGGATAACAGAAATCTATTTTTGTAAATTTTCAAAATTACTCATTTCGACTGCAAAATCAAAATTAAATGGCTAGTTGAAATAAATAGTATTTTGAACGCTTTAATGCGCTGTTGACACAAGAGGGGTTAAATTTTGTACAATGTAAAAGAAAGTGTATTTCGTCACCTATGCAATTACATGTATTACAGATGTGCTCATCTCTTTCAATTCTCACCCGTCTCATGGCCTCGATGGCTAGTCGGTGATTCAAAGTTCTGAAGTGGCAAAGAGCCTAAGTGATATGGTAATATTACAAAATAGTTTTCAAATACCGAATCTCTTTTTGTGTTATTGCAAAACACTTTATCGAGTTGATTCTGAAATTTCAATACATATTTCCCACAATGATAATAATCCTGTTCATCAGTTTATCCGTATGATTATCAGTGAGAGATCTGGCTTTTGCAATGTTTTAGCCATAATCTTAGCCAAACACCATTTTTAAGCCAAATTTTACATATTTCCGCCCACATTTTTTGTCACTTATGAACATGTTTTCAGCCAGTCATCATCATTTAATACTATCAATTCCACTGTCCAAAGACAATAGGGTTTTAATGGATAAGAAAAGTGTTATGTTGAAACCAATTTGACTTGAAGCTGTTGATGCAGTAGGCAGCAACAGCTTTCAGTCATATTGGTTTTTAAATAGTTTCAAAATAGTCAGCAACTTAAATAGGAATTTTTGTCTTGCAATTGAAACGTTGGAATTGGTCATGATATCCACCGATCAAGAAAGGTTAAAGGCTCACACCAAAATGCTTGAAAATAAAAACGTTAAAATAGTATACTTTTAGAGGCTTAAATTGTCTGCCCTTTATCTAATTAAACGAAATAAATCTTAACATATGATGATTTTATTCCGAATAAATTAATATAGCTTTTTAAGTTGTGAAATTGAATTCGAGACGCGAGTCCTTAATTCAAATTCACAAGTAAAAAAAATTATAAATTCTTATGGAATGAAATCATCAAATGTTAAGAATTATTTCGTTTCATTACATCTAGTCACACAATTTAAGCCCCTAAAAGTGTACAATTTTAACAATCTTATTTTCTGACATTCTGCTGTGAATATGTACCTTTAAATTAATTTTAATCATTAGCCAATGATTTAGCCAATTTTGCTTTTCATTACCAACATTTCAGTTTTACTAGTATTTGGCTAATGTGTAGATCCTGTCACTGTTTATCACTGCTATTATATTTCTTGTTGTCGCTGTATTGATTTTACATAGAGAGGGTCGCATCTGTCACTTACGTCGGTGTTCTGTAGGTAGTGCCAGTTTCACGTTTATTACACTCAGGCTACGTAGGTAGCATATGAGGGCAATTTTTCTTGCAAATAGTCATATACTCAGTGCATACTTCGACTGGGTTATAGCCACTGGTCTCTGAATTGGCGTTTAGAAGCTGATCGGGCCACCTGGGGTGGTGCCGCCTCAACCCCCTTCCCCCCCCACTCCCTTTTCCCCTCCCCCCCCCCCCAACCTCACTGATCTACGAGCAATGATCTTATTTTTTGTATTGCTCTACGCCCTTGATTTTTGACAGTCAGTGTGCCCACTCCTTAATATAGACATCTATGTTCTTACTTACCGTTAAACCGTTAAGACCACCGGGTCCTCTCTCACCAGGTACTCCGCCCATGCCAGATGAACCACGTTCTCCTTGAAGACCAATTGGGCCAGCTGGACCGACACCTCCCTTGTAAATATAAAACAATCCGCTCAATATATTTCGTTACGGTTCATTATATAGTACAGCTAAAGAATTGCTGTCTCTACGTTTCGGTTATGCTCGAATAATGAGTGCATAAATGTTTCGTGAATTTGGATGTCAGATCAACAAAAGTGATCTCTGCGCATTCACGTGTTGATTTTAAATTTCATTCTGTCGTCTTTCAGCGCAAGTTTTTGCAGACGACATTTTCCAAGTGCTATGTCACTGAACCTGCTAAATATTTTGAAAATAATTTGATTAAAAGATGTTGGTGGCATCTTTCAGTCAAATTCTTTTCAAAATATTCAACAAGTTTTTCCTCATTGAAATTATTGTCTGGTGGCATGTCATGCTAAAGATTGCTGGTGTTTACTCAATGGTTTATGTAGCATCAACAACCACTATTAACAGTATTCAAATTGTATATCGAGCGTAGTAATTTTATGATAATCGATATATTTACGTTCTCTGGTTATCCTCCTCGCGGTATACTAATCATTGTATAATGAAAGCTACTGTCACCACATTCCAGAGATGATATATCTTCGCCATCGCCGCCGCTTGTGTCGTCGTCGCTGTGGTCGTCGCTGTGGTCGCCGTCGTGGTCGTCGATATTTTAGTTCTTGTTCTTGAACCTGTTCGTGTTGTACTTGTTCGTGTTATTACTCACGCCGCCAAAGGCCGGTGTGAGTATATGCCGTCCGTGAGTACGTGTGTGCGTGTATGTCTCTGTCTGTGCGTGTGTGTGTGTGTGTGTGTGTTTGTGTATGTGTGTGTACGCGCGTGCTTGCGTTCGTTCGTGCGTGCGTGCGTGTCGTGTCTGTCTGTTTATCCGAGGCATGCCTCGGGAATCCTATGAGATAGAATCACCAATTTGGCGCATATATTGATACAATGAGTGGCTATAAAGAATTTTAGTTTGGGGTCAAAAGGTAAAAAATTGAGGTCACGGGGGTCACTTAAAGCATATAGGAATACACATATCTGTCAATAACTATGGAATGCAAGACGGTGGAATCACCAAATCGAAACTATGCATTCATACTGCGCTTGGCTAGAAAAGATTTTTTGTTTCAGTTCAAAAGTTCAAATATTTAGGTCAGGGCGTCACTAAGTGCATTCCGAAATACACATTTTAGACATAAATCTGGAACACAAGTAGGTACCATCACCTAATTTGACACATACATTGATATTATGAGTGGCTAGAAAAATATTTAGTTTGGAATCAAAAGGTCAAAATCGATGTCTCTAGTTCATTTATTGCATACCTGAATGCACATTGTCGTCAATAACACTGTAATACAAGAAGGTAGAATCTCCACATTGGTAACATTAATTCATATTGCGGTTGGCTAGGTCTAAAATTTTGTTTGAGGTCAAAGGTTCAAATATCTAGGTCACGGGATCACTAAGTGCATCCTGAAATACACATTTTTAGCCATAAATCGGAAACGCAAGTAGGTAGCATCACCAGATTTGACCCATCCTTTCATATTATCGGCAGCTAGAAGTTCTATGAGTTTCAGAATAAATCATCAAATATCTAGGTCACGGGGTCACAAAGTGAATACTGGAATGCACGTACTTTTTGGCCACAACTCTGGAACGCAAGGCGGTAGAATCACCAAAATTTAGCACACGCCTTCATATTGCCACAGTTTATGATTGCTTTCAGTTTGTAGTTATCCTATCAACTATCTAGGTCGTGGATGCCGCTAAAGGCATTGTCAAGACAGAACTCAAAGACGTGTGTCCGAATATCCCTCGAGTACACTCTAGTTCTTCTCGTTCTTGTTGTCGTTGCAATGATCATCGTCGTGAAAGGCTACTGTGATATTGGGCTAACGATCGATAGGTTGAACTTAAACTTACCGGCCTTCCATCGTCACCCTTGTCTCCTCTTAACCCATCTTGGCCGCTGAGTCCCGAGTTTCCAGATTCGCCAGAGGGACCGGGTGGTCCTGTCTCGCCTCTCGTGCCCTGTAATTGGAATCATTCTCACTGGATTAGTTATCTTTATCTCTGACGCTTACAGACCAGAAACTACCAATGGATGAATCCAGTTTCTCGGTCAATCATACGACGTCATAATTAGCTGCGTGACGAGTAGAATGACCTCGTAATCAATTGCGTCATGAATGGCGTAGCTAAGTTCGTCACGAACGCTTAATCGATGACGGAAGCGTTGTTGTACGAATTGTATGCCTTTACTATTTAATAAACATGTAACTAATTTGACTGCGGCGCTGTTGCTGCCATAGGCAGCAACAGCACCCAGTAAAATTAGTTTCAAAATATTCTTTAGTTTCCATAGTTTTCTGGAAATTGGTAGTCAGTGAATTCAGGGATCAATCAATCCCAACACAGCGATGGGCGGGGCACGGCTAAGACCGGATTCCGCCATTCCCAATAATCAACGGTGAAACATTTTACTAAATGGATAGCTATCAAAATAATGAATTTAGAGAGGCTGGGGTAATGATTATACACTTGTATATTTATTATTAAAACTGCGTGGAATAAGTCCTCAGGGTGCCCCTCCAAGGCCGCCCCGACCAAGACCCGATGTATCTCTATCGCTGAAATTATGGATAAATTAGTCAAGATATATTCACGTTTGATCACGCATTGGTCGCAACCACATTGGTGAAGATAATGATAGGAGGGTGTGTAGTACTGAGGATGAGAGGCAAAGAAATGGAGAGCTGTGCGTCTGTGCCGAAAATCGATTGCAACGCATCTCTTCCTAAACCAGTGGACGGAATTCAACCAAAATTGGTATGTGTGATGCCCATATAATTCCGGAATGCAAGGAGTAGATATTGGTATATTTAGCCCCGACATAAGGGGGCGGGTGTGTCAATGATCAAAAGATCAACTCCTCTGAAATCGTTTATACAAAATTCAATCAAATTTGGTATGTATGATTGTGGAGTGCAAGAGGATATTTACCTTTGGCTCCGGCCCCGTGGAAGTTGTGATGGGGAGGGGGTGGGGGCTCAAAAGCTCAAAATATTATTGTAACGCAACTCCGAAAACATGGATGGAAGTTAATCAAATTTGGTATGTGAGTTACCCATATGTTTCCGGAGTGCAAAAGGACATTTATATTTGATTTCGTCTCTATGGCTTGGATACGCGTCAAAAGGCCAAGAAATTAATTGTAACACAACTCCTCAGAAACCATTGGATGGAAGTCAACTAGATTTGATATGAGTGGTACCCATACCATTACAGAGTGTAAAAGGTCATTTACATTTGGCTCCGCCCCCAGGCATGCCAGGAGGTGGTCGGTTGAGGTGGCTCAAAAGTTTAAGGCGGTAAACTTTGGGATTACGGAGCAATCTAGTAACTTTTATTATTATTATTATTATTATTATTATTATTATTATTATTATTATTATTATTATTATTATTATTATTAATTTACCGATGCTCCGTCTGTTCCAGTAGGTCCAGGTGGTCCCGCCGGACCAATAAGTCCAGCAGAGCCCATGAAACCGGGACTTCCAAGTCCACCCTGAGGACCCGCAGTACCAGGTGCCCCATTGGCACCCCTGAGCCCCCTTCTGCCATGTCGTCCATCATTGCCCTACAACGACAAAGTTTATTACTATTAGTTTAGTTTGTTTTGTGCGTGCGTGCATGCGTGCGTATGTGCGTGTGTGCTTGAGTGCGTGCGTGCGTGCATGCGTGCATATGTGCGTGTGTGCTTGAGTGCGTGCGTGCGAGTGTGCGTATGTGCGTGTGTGCTTGAGTGCGTATGTGCGTGCGTGCGGTCATGCGGCAGTGCGGGAAAGTATAGGCGGGACTGAGAACGGCCGTGCGTGCGTGCGTGCGTGCGTGCGTGCGTGCGTGCCTGCCTGCCTGCCTGCCTGCCTGCCTGCGTGCGTGCGTGCGTGCGTGCGTGCGTGCGTGCGTGCGTGCGTGCGTGCGTGCGTGCGTGCGTGCGGTCGGTCGGTCGGTCGGTCGGTCGGTCGTGCGTGCGGGTGTCTGCCTTTGTGAGCCTATGCGTCTCAACTTACAGCAGGTCCAGGTGGTCCAGATTCTCCTGCCACACCAGATTCGCCTCGCCCACCCTATGAAACATGCACAACTTAATTAGTACCAGCTCGTTAAACGCCATCTTGCAGTTATATAACAACTGTATGTTACAGCCGGGGCTGTTGTTAAGAGGTGTATGACATTTAGCCATCGGTACCCGAACAACCAAAACACCAAAATACTTTAGCATTTACTAAATATTCTGTTTAGTATTTTGAAACCAATTTGACTGGAAGCTGTTGCGGCCCTTCCTGTCAAATTTGTTTCAAGTTAGATGATATACATCCACCTACTCCCACCCTCTCCCACAAACCTGATGCAATTCCCGAAACCCTTTTTGCCACAGGGAGATAGCAACGGTGATTGTAGACGCCTTTCGCTGATGCGCAATTTCTAACGAGTGGGTGTCATCAGGAGCTGACATACCATATTTGAAATGAATCTGACCTTTATAAGCGAAGTTATTGAACAGAAACCAAATGCACGGATATTTTGCCAAATTGTAAGTATTTCAAGGGGGAATTAACACCGGTAAACGGAGATACCTTTCGGTGCTACGCAAGGGTCGCAATCTCTACCGAGGGCATGGCATCAGGAGCTCAGATGCTAAATTTGAAATGAATCCGTCCATTTTACGTGTTATTGAGCAGAAACCAAATGCACAAACATTTTTTGACAAACTTTAATTATTTCAAGGGAGATAACTAATGTGAATCTGGACTAGTTTCGCTGCCACGCAAGCCCTACCAAGGAGTTGACACAACCAGTTTGAAATGAATCCATCCAATATAAGTGTAGTCACGTATGGACGGATGGTCAGAGGGGCGGATGCATGGACGGACACGCGGACGGATGGAAGCGAAATCATAATCTCCCCCACCCCAGGCTTTTTTTCTCAAAACGGAGGTGGGGGTAAATAATCAACAGCATACCTGTATGACCTTGACCTTGAGATGATGGGCGTCCAGTGTTCAAAGGGTTAATGTTTCAAACTGGGGAGGAAGTTTCATCTTGACAAATGATTGTTCAACAGCTTAGTTCATCCATTTTCATTATTTATCCACATCCAAGCCACAACGTGGCACATGGGGAAAAAGGAGCACACTATTTACATATATAAATGACGGTTACATAAGACTATTATTAACACTTCTTGTGTCAACTTAACCCTTTAATGGTCAAGTATGTAAAAAACTGCCTCTACAGTGATCTTGAGAAATGTCCATTTGCAGGCTAAGCGAAGAATACTTTTGAAAGTTTACCACTGGAATGAGTGACTCGGTAAGCGAGCCAGTCATTCCAGTGATAAATGTTTAAAAATACTCTTCTTGGTCTGCAATTGGACACCGGCTGAGCAGAAATTTGAATTTACTTGACCATTACACTGTTGATGAATGTCCATTTGAAGGATAACAGAAATCTATTTTTTGTACATTTTCGTTATAAATTTACAAAAATACTCGCTTTGGCTGCAAAAATCTAAATTTCCTTGAAAGGTATTGCCAATTAAATGGTTAATTGAAATAAATAGTATTTTGAGCGCTTTAATGCGCTTTTGACGCAAGGCGGGTTAACATAAAACCATCATTATCAACGTCATTATCATTATTATCGTCCTTTACCACATTATCAGTAGAGACACTATTTAGAGAATGCTAATTTAACATAATCGCGATTAATCTGGCTGAGAAAGGGCCGAAACCCCTCCTGCGTCAACAGTGCTTCAAAAACGCTCAGACTGCGACTTCTATCAATTAGCCCTTTAATGGTCAAGAATTTTCAAGAAAGTTTAAGATAGATCTTTTCCCTTAATTTTGAGAACGATAGCACAGCTGCCTGTTGCCCTGCAACGTTGATCAAGACTTCGGCGGTTTTTGATCGGCGTGACCATGAAAGGGAAAGTGTTTAAGATTTTTTTTCTTAGCCAGTCACTTCTTGACCATCGATTTCCAGAAAACTATACCGGGAAACCTGTTGAATATTTTGAAACTAATTTGACTGAGTACTGTTGCTGCCCAAGGCAGTAACAGTGCCCAGTCAAATTAGTTTCAAAATAGAATATTTATTAAATGGTAAAGACATACAATTTGTACATCGTGTCGGACTATTAAGCATTAAAGGCGGACTATATCGAATCATTCATGACGTCATGATTATGACGTCAGCCTACACGTCACGTTGTTGATTATGACGTCATATGATTGAGTGAGAAAATGGATTCATGAATTTTTCAGATGATTCCCATTAATGGATCATCAGACCTTCAGACATTAGACCTCTCCACTTTATCCATCCATCATATGACGTCATAATAAATTACGTGACGTATAGAATTACATCATAATCAATGACGTCATTATGACGCCATGAATGACGTAGATAAGTACGTCACGAGCGCATATTTGAAGACGGAATATGCGTTGTTGTACGAATTGAATGTCTTTGATATTTAATAACAACAGCTTGTCCGTATAGTTTTCTGGAAATTGATAGTGATGGAGTTCAGGGATCGATCAATACCAACACGAGCGGGTGTGGGTGGAGCTTAGCTAGAGGTGGGCGGGGCTTAGCAAAAACTGGAGACGTCCATTAATGTGTGCCCCCCCCCCCGCCACGAACCGTGCATTGCAGTATTTGATACCGGATATAAGGCATGCCGTGAATTATTAAACGCTTACCCTTTCTCCATTACCTCCTCTGGGTCCAGGCGGACCGGGTTGTCCAACTAGACCCTGAAAATTGTAAACAAAACAGCAGTTCATTTAAGTGCGTCCTGTTAGCGATCCAACACTGGGCAAAACATGTCAAGGATAGCGTTTCACTCGAAGGATCCGACGTAGGCTTGCGCGAGTATTGCTTTGAGTCAATAATCGTGATAACTCGATTAATCAGCTTGGGGACAAATTACCCAGACATAACAGTAAATCAATGTCAATGACGAAATTGGAGCAATGGTGGTTAGAAATGTCTAGTTGACGGCCAAGAGAAGACTATTATTTGAAAGTGTGTCACAGGAATGACTGGCACAATGATCGAGACAGTCATTGCAGTGCTAGATTTTCAAAAATACTCTTTTCTTTACCTGCAAAATGGACATACATTCGCTGAGCAAAAATGACCGATGTCATTAAAGATTAATTAAAAAGTAGGTTTTGAAATAGTTTATGCAGTATAAATTATTCACAATTATTCTATTATTTAATTTTTAATCATATAAATTCACGATTTACAAAATAATCGTGATTTTAGATTTAATTACGTAATCCCACAAGCCTACCCCTACGGCGCGATTAAAATATGTCACTTGTTAGCTGACGTCACCTGACTTGGATGAATTTATCATTTATGTTTGACTAAATATTGAAACTAATAATGACCGGGGTGGGGTGGGATAGTGGCTGTAGTCAGCAACAGCTACATGTAAAATTAGTTTCAAACAGCTTACCTGTATAGTTACTGTATAGTTACTTTGAAACCGGGGTTCTTGTAAGTCATGGTTCAAAGTGTTAATATCGTTTCAAACACGCGTACAACGTGGGTAGATCAAGAAATGGTTGTGGCACGGCTACGCATATGTCCCTGTATTTGACACGAAGTACGCGAGCACGGAGGCAGGAATCACACACGATCAAAGTGATATTTAGATTTAAACCTTGTACTCCGAAAGGTGTGGCGCGAATAAAGCCTGCTAGACAGGAACCCGATATAAACCATTAGAATTCATACCCACTGCTCCCCCACCCATGAAAGCTCAAATAAAATATCATTTACAAGAACTAGTTTGTTTAATATTTTGAAATTAATTTGGACGGCCGCTGTAGGCCTACCTGTTAAATTGGTTTTAGAATATTCAACATAATAACACCTGTATGGGTGTTTTAATTGAAATTCTAGAACGTCAAAGGGTTAGTGTCAGGCACGGACTTAAGGGCATGGCCAATGTGGGTCGCCCCTCCTCCCACCCACCTAACCACCACCGACAATAAACAAGCACCACCCACTCCACCCCAACCCAGTCATTTGCTCCATGAAATTGTCGTAGCAGCTGATCATGTTTTCCAGTTTAAATAAGACAGACATATACAAAATGTTTTTCAACGCGTAAGAAATATTTTGCTCAATATTTTGAAACTTATTTGACTGGAAGCTATTGCTTACCTGCATGATCACATTGAAATTGAGTTGAAATTCTTGAAAAGCAAACTAAATATTATCTAGCCATACGTAGCAACAACACCCAGTCAAAGTAGTTTCAAAATATTCAACAACTTACCTGTATAGTTACCTTGAAAATGTTTTTCTGATAAGTCACGTTTCAAAGTTTCTCGATCTCGTATCGAAGGAGATCTCGCGAGACACGAATGCTCAAAATGGGCAAATATTCGAATAAATCTTCCATACACTTACCCCAATACCCGGTGGGCCGGGTGTGCCTTGATTTCCTTGAGCACCTCTGTCCCCTGACGCTCCAGGTCCACCGTCCAATCCTCTGAGTCCAGGCTCGCCACCGTCTCCTGGTATTCCACCCTCCCCGGGTGGTCCCGCGGGACCCGGCATTCCTGGTGGTCCTGGGCCACCAACTCTGCCCTCTATACCTCCCTCACCAGGTGGACCAGAATTTCCCTGAAAATAAAAATTGGATGAACTGTAGAATTATCTGTGTTACGTGACGAAGGACAAACACACCGTTAGCGGTGTGAAATATTTGGATATGTTCTGACAGTCAATGAAAATGAAGTAGGAACTTGGTTGAAGGAAGATGCTGGTACAGTCAATTAATGTTGTTGTATTTGGAAACATCCACATATTAACTAGCCCTTAAACGTCTATGTTTGGTCGAATTTAAATTTCAAGAATGTCAAAATAATTGCTTATTAAATGCCGATTTGGCGCCCAAACCAAGGCTATTTTTTGAAAATTTCCCACTGGAATGACTGGCTCCGTAACCGAGCCAGTCATTCCAGTGGAAAATTTTCAAAAATACTCTTCTACTGGCCTGTAAATGGACATTCCTCACGACCCCATGCACATTTCCTGCCCATTTGCATAGATTGAATCTCATTTTGGCGCATCGCTAGACACACCCGTTAATTCGAGCATGACGTATTGCTTCTTCCACTTCTTCTTCTTCTTGTTCTTCTTGTTCTTCTTCTTCTTCTTCTTGCCTATTGTCGATGTTTTTTATAAATATCCTTGTACCAATTATGAAGGAGATCTCTCCTGGAGAATTTTGCACCGGCCATTAAACACAGGCATATTTCTGTACCGAGCTGGGTACCGTCCTAATAACGGAATGTGGTGAGCAAGAAGACATGCACATATGTTCGGTACACGCTCACGTTTCATTACCGTTGCTTTTAGCTATCAGACGGACTGCTTTACTTTTGATGGCCGTTGATGCGTTTCACCCCTTCAAGTTAAAGTTCACTTTATTCACTCAGGCATTACAAATGATGGCATACAAGGTGTTAACTGTCCTCAATGTTCCTGTATACATATGAACGCAAAATCCGACATCGTTTATTTAACTGGGTTATTGTGAACGCAAAAACGGCAACATACGTCACACATCAACGACTAATGGGTGGACGTGAACAGACGGATCCTCTTAGGATTTTTTCTCTTTGTCGAGAATGAGATCACCAATTCATATCGAATTTCAATATCAAAAATATGAAGGATTTTTCCACTTCCAACGTTTTTGGGCCTTTGACAATCTGATATGTAGCGCAGAAAATGGCGAGCTTAATTTTAATGGAGTTTTTTTAAACATTACTGACAAGATAGTTAGTCTCGTAACATGCTGGTAGTGATTTGAGACGGGGGCATTTTCCAATCCTTGTGCCGGATCATTGTGCTGATATGTTTGTGATCGCTATTGGTCCAAGTTTTCTGTTCGGTTGGGAATTGCATTGTTTTAATGACGTCATAATCAGCTAAGCCGCGTGTAGGATAACGTCATGGTCATTACCTTATAAATTATTATATTTGGCCCGTCTTTAACTCTTAATAGGCCGACACGCTGTACGAATTGTATTCTCTACTATTTAATAAGCACGCTGTTGTCATAGGCAGCAACATAACCTAATCAAATTAGTTTCGAAATATTTAACAGCTTACTTGTACATTTTTCTGAAAATGTATAGTCAGGTAGTTCAGCGATCGATCCAACACTAACACGGACATGGTGTGGCTGGATCGTAGATTAAGATGGCCAGGGCACAGCTAAAAGTGGATTTATGTCCATTGTAGCCCCAACCCAGAGTCGTTTTGTAGCGAAATAATGAAATAACTATCTGAATCTTTCTTACGATAATAAAAGTGGGGATTTGAGAAAATTCAGTATTATAATTTAAGCAGTTTGGCAAATGTGGTACAAATTCGTCCTTACCTTCTCGCCTTTTCCTCCATTGTGGCCTGGGCCACCGCGATCACCCGGTAAACCCTGAAAAGGAACAAGCGGGAAAGGGGTGCTTATCATACGTCGGAATAAATTCTTAGCTAATCCATTGTTAAATTAAGAAGTCTGTATTTATTAACATTTGTTAACTTTTCCCATCCGAAAATCACAGTTCCGTATATCAATTTCAAAATAATTATACATGAAAGATTTTGATTATTTTTTAAGAATTTATCTATCCTCTTAATAGTGATAAATCTTTAGCTTTTTAACAATGTGTCCACCTGGGCCCGAAAGCGCAAAAGTAAGGGGGGGGGGGTGCGGGGGGGGCCGTCAATTATTTAAGGGACTACTCTTTTAATTAAGATGCATCGGCAGACAAGATCTTAGATTTAAAAAACACAGGATACAATAATTTAGGATTTAGTAATATAGAATGTGTTAAATACGTTGCTCCCAAACTTAACCCTTTCATCGATAAATGCATCACAATTTCATGGCAAGCAAACAGACAAGCTGTTGAATATTTTGAAATTAATATGACTGGAAGCCATTGCTGCCTTATGCAGCAATGGCTTCCAGTCACATTAATTTCAAAATATTCAACAGAATAATTGTAAACAATACACATTTAAAGGATTGAAAGGATTAATCAAACTGGTTCCCCCTGCAATAGAGTCGTCAGATATATAAAATGATCTCCTGTTCGCAATCTTAAAACATGAATGAAAAAATATATGTCGCCAAGTGGGCTAGTTAGTGAGTTTGAAATTTGGGTAGCCTAGCCTAAAATCAAGTAGCCATGGACTACTGGGCTAACTGCGACGTTCCAGTCAAATTATATTCAAATTATTCAACAGCTTTCTCGTGTTGCTGTCCTGAAATGTCAACATAATTCAACTAAACGGGAGATTGTCAGAGAATTCGATCGACTTAATACACCAGATGGACTGCTAACCACGTGTCACCGGACATCACGTGTGACAGTGTCGCGAGACAAGGATTTCCTAACCACCCCCTCCGTCTTGTGTCAACTTAACCCTTTAATGGTCAAGTTGGTTAAAACACCATCTGCAGTGATCTTGAGAAATGTCCATTTGCAGGCAAAGCGAAGAATGTTTTTGAAAATTTACCACAAGAATGACTGGCTCGATTACCGAGCCAGTCATTCTTGTGGTAAATTTTCAAAAATACGCTTTTTGGTCTGCAATTGGAGACTAGATAAAAAGAAATTTGAATTTTTTTTACCATTACACTTTTGATGAATGTCGATTTGAAGGATAACTGAAATCTATTTTTTTTAAATTTTCGTTATAAATTTACAAAAATACTCTTTTTGGTTGCAAAAATCAAAATTTCGTTGTAAACTATTGGCAAATAAATGGTTAATTGAAATAACTAGTATTTTGAGAGATTTAATGCGCTGTTGACACAAGAGGGGTTATATGTTATAGCTCAAACATTCTTCTAATTCTTGAAAAGAAAAAAATCACACAGAAATAAATTAAGGTCGTGTTCTCACTAGAGAGTTAATCAGGAATAACGCCATACCTCAGTGTGGCGGTATTCCTGATTAAAGCTGTGTTCTCACTAGAGAATTAACCGGCGTAGCGCAATGCTGAGGTATGGCGTTATTCCCGATTAACTCTCCAGTGAGAACACGGCTGTAGTCCAAGCCATTTAAATGTATCGGGAAAACTTTTAAATCGTTTTAAGTCCGCTGCAAACTAAATGCAATGAATATATAGAACAAATCTGTAAAGTTATGTTAGGATCGATAAACCCGTGGTAAATTAAAAGGTCGTTGAAAAACTTTAACATTCTTCTAAAGCCGTGTTCTCACCTGAGACTTAACCAGCAATAACGCCATACCTCAGCATTGCCCTACGCTGGTTAAGTCTCTAGTGAGAACACGGTCTAAGGCCGTGTTCTCACTCGAGACTTAACCGGCGTAACGCAATGCTGAGGTATGGCGTTATTCCTGATTAACTCGCCAGTGAGAACACGGCCAAATTCTAACTCAACAATAAACTAAAGCCGTGTTCTCGCCAGAGAGTTAAACTAGGATTCCATTAACGCCTATGCGTATGCGTATGCGTATCCGAAAGTAGTGATTTTATTCAATCAATTGGACTATTACTAATCAGCTTTTCAGTGAGGTTCACATTCCAGCGCGCTTACTATGAATTTAACTTATATATTGGAACACATGTACAGAATAATAGTGCCGATTTGGGGAAAGCCCATGAATGACGTAATGAAAACGTCATTTTCAAGGAATCCCACATCCGAATGCTGTCCGTATCCGAATGAAATCGCTACATGTAGCGATCGGATTCGGATACGGATAGGTTTCGCATATGCATACGGACATACTATCTATTTGTAATGGGAGCAGAAAAAAATTCGGATACGCATACGCGTTAATGGAATCCTAGCTTTATTCGGGAATAACGCCACACTTCAGTCACAAAAGATGCAAACAATTTGATAATCGGAGCAGCCCTTGATAAATTAAATGTCTATTGAAAAACCTTAACATTTACCTAAACCTTGATGCAAAATATGGTAAGTTCAACCCCGGTAATGTGATGGGAAAATTTTGAAAATCGTTTCAGTTATGATGGAGGCTCGATGCAATAATCCATAGATAAAATCTGTAACGTTTTATTAAGTTCGGACAAATCCTTAATGAATTAACCCGTCTTGTATCAACATATCCCTTTAATTGTCTAACAACTTTGCGGTGGTCTTCGGACATGACTTTTGAAAGTCCTAAAGAAGAGTATTTTTAAATATTTACCACTAGAATGACTGGCTCGGTAACCGAGCCAGTCACTCTAGTGGTAAATTTTCAAAAATATTCTTCTCTCGGCCTGCAGATATACACTGGTCAAGTAAAAACATTAATTTTCTTTACCATTACCCCTTTAATGGTCAACCAGGCAAAAAATCTTCAGTGGTAAATTTACAAAAATAGTCTTCTTAAATTTAAATATCTTGAAAAAAATTGGCTGTCAAAATGTTTAACTGATAATATATCAAGTAGTATTTTGAGTGGCTTGAGACGCTGTTGACACAAGAGGGTTACATGTTAATTGAAAATCTTAACATTTACATCATTCTTGGTGCACGACGAACACAGCGAGCAGGACGTCATTTGGATCGCTATATGTTGAGGCCAACCGTGGCCGGGTTCTCACCAGAGAGGTAATCAGAAATAACGCCATACTTAGGTATGACGTTATTCCGGATTAAGTCCCTAGTGAGAACACGGTCTGTTTGGCTATGGATTCGACAGAAATTGTGTTACATATTCTAAATACATCCCACCCACGCAATTTAAAACTTTGTATAATAATTGATAGCCCCAAAAAGCTAAAAAAGTGCCTTACTATCAGCCCAGGAGGGCCACCCTCGCCGCGTTGTCCTTGTGGGCCAGACGGTCCCTGAAAAGGAATATCAATATATCAATATAACTATATAAACACCGTGAACTGCTTAAGTATTATAACAACGAGAGTAAGTAGTAGTAGTAGTAGTAGTAGTAGTAGTAGTAGTAGTAGTAGTAGTAGTAGTAGTAGTAGTAGAAGTAGTAGTCGTAGTAAGAGTGGTGGTGGTGGTGGTGGTGGTGGTAGTGGTGGTAGTGGTGGTGGTAGTGGCGGTGGTGGTGGCGGTGGAGGTGGTGGTGGTGGTGGTGTGGTGGTGTGGTGGTGGTAGTAGTACTAGTAGTGCTGGTGGTGGTGGTGGTGCTGGTAGTAGTTGTAGTAGTAGTAGTAGTAGTAGTAGTAGTAGTAGTAGTAGTAGTAGTAGTAGTAGTAGTGGTAGTGGTAGTAGTAGTAGTAGTAGTAGTAGTAGTAGTAGTAGTAGTAGTAGTAGTAGTAGCAGTAGCAGCGGTAGCGGTAGCGGTAGTAGTAGTAGTAGTAGTAGTAGTAGTAGTAGTAGTAGTAGTAGTAGCAGTAGCAGTAGTAGTAGTAGTAGTAGTAGTAGTAGTAGTAGTCGTAGTAGGAGTGGTGGTGGTGGTGGTAGTGTTCGTGGTAGTGGTGGTGGTGGCGGTGGTGGTGGCGGTGGAGGTGGTGGTGGTGGTGGTGGTGGTGGTGGTGTGGTGGTGGTAGTAGTACTAGTAGTGCTGGTGGTGGTGGTGGTGCTGGTAGTAGTTGTAGTAGTAGTAGTAGTAGTAGTAGTAGTAGTAGTAGTAGTAGTAGTAGTAGTAGTAGTGGTAGTAGTAGTAGTAGTAGTAGTAGTAGTAGTAGTAGTAGCAGTAGCAGCGGTAGCGGTAGCGGTAGTAGTAGTAGTAGTAGTAGTAGTAGTAGTAGTAGTAGTAGTAGTAGTAGTAGTAGTAGTAGTAGTAGTAGTAATAAAAATAAGGGTGAATGCAATGATATAAATTTGTCGTAGGAGTGACACGTACTGGTTGTCCATCAGATCCTTGTGGTCCGTCCGTGCCTCGTACTCCTGGCTCGCCGCCTGGTCCTGAAGAACCGCGCTCGCCTGGGAATCCTCTTTCACCCTGAGATTTAAGAAATCAAAATAATATTTCAGAATTGATTTCTATACTTTGTTTTTGCCCTCTACCACACGCGTAAACCCACGCATACGCACACGCGTACGTACACACCGTGTTTCGACATTCTTGCGTGACGGAATACTCTCATTCATATGTTCTTCATTGTTACTCTCACTACGTAAATTTATATTCATTCCGACACAAGGTTTTGCAGTCTATGTTTATTTTCATTCATTTATTTAATACACCAGGTCATGTCACAAGGTCATATTTTCATTTTCAATTTCATATAAACTGAAGATCAATCATGAAGAGTCAAGTTCGTTTCCGAAATAACAAAAACACATCGATAGCAGTTATATTATTATACCAATATGCATAGTTACAAAATCGTTAACATAATATTTATTAACCCTTTAATGACTTGATTTCTTCTAAAAATTAAAATATTTACTTATTGAATGTCCATTTGCAGGACAAGAGAAGACTATTTTTCTGAAAATTTACCGGTGGTAACCGAGTCAGCCATTCCAGTGATAAATTTCCAAAATTAGTCTTCTCTTGGCCTGCATATGGGCATTCCCTAAGACCGCTGCAGAAGTCGATTATGTCCGGCTTCGTCACGAAAGGCCAAGGTTACGGCTTTTCCTGACGTCCATGCATTTTTTGGGAGATTTGCCCCGAGTCTGTGCATTTTCTGAGTTGGGAAAAGAGCAGTGCTTTTTACCAAGGTCAGCTTAAAGGTGCAGATTCCCAGCAGAATGCTTGAAAATTAAATTGTTAAAATTGTAAATTTTTAGAGACTAAGTCCGTGTTCTCACTAGAGAGTTAATCGGGAATAACGCCATACTTCAGTTTGGCGTTATTCCTGATTAAGTCTCTAGTGAGAACACGGCCTTAAATTGTGCGCTTAGATGTAATGAAACGAAAATATGTCTTAACATATGATGATTTCAATACTTATAAATTAATATAATTTCTAATTGTGAATTTGAATTAGGAACTCGTGTCTCTAATTAATGTTCACAACTTATAAAAGTTATATTATTTATAAAATCGTCATATGTAAGAATTATTTCATTTCATTACATTTAAGCACACAATTTAAGTCTCTAAAAGCTTACAATTTCAACCATTTTATTTTCAAGCATTCTGGTGTGAATATGCACCTTTAACTAGACTCCATTTATTTTTTTTAAATAAAACATTCAGGGCTACACTCGAACTACAAAGAAATTTGGACAAACATAAAGCTTCATATGGGCAAATGTATGTACGTCATCACATAAAGGCACATATTCACACCAAAATGTTTGAAAATATAACAATTTAAACTGTATACATGTAGAGGCTTAAGTTCTGTACCGCAACTTAATAAAACGACATAAATCTTAGGCCGTGTTCGCATTAGAGACTTAATCCGGAATAACACCATACTGAAATATGGCGTTATTCCAGATTAACTCTCTAGTGAGAACACGACCTTAGCATATGATGATTTCATTCCGTATAAATTAATATAATCTTTAATTTGTGAATTTGACTTAAGAAATTTGAATCCCTAATTCAACTTCGCAAATAAAAATATTATAATAATATTAAAACGGAATTAAATCATCAGATGCTATGATGTATTTAGTTTAATTACATTGAAGTACAGAGCCTTTAAATTTTACAATTTAAACAAGTTTTATTTTCAGGCATTCTGGTGTGTATGTGTCCCTTTAACGAACCCATGATGACACGTTTTAAGTAATGTAACTTACTGGTCCGCCTGGTCTGCCCCCCTCCCCGGGTGGTCCTTCAATTCCAATCTCTCCGGGGTTGCCTGGCTCGCCAGGCATTCCTGGCTGACCGAGTAATCCCTGGTAGCCTGGGGGTCCAGGTTCACCTGCCAAACCCTGAGTTCCAGCTTCACCCTGTGAATAAATAATACATCAGAATATAATATTTAATTGAGGTAGTGGTTTGTAGATTCATCATTGTGCCCACACCTCTTACATTGTGCCCTTTTTAACGAGCAAAGAGTCGTTTTCCAAAATCAGCTTGCCTTAAAAGATATTTCTCTTGCTAATCTTACGGTCAATCAGCTTCTAGACGGGACTTACACTGCCAACTTGGAAATGAACAAACTGATCTGTAATACGGTATGTCAATATATAATTAACACCAACCGCTTTCAGTAGCTTCCCGTTCGTGAATGTATAGTCTAAGGGGTAAAAGGACAGCAGCCCAACACGTACAGGTCGGGGCGAAGGCAGCACCTAGAGCTCACCTCTGCTATTCTTCCATTTGATCTTATTCCTCGCGCTCTCTCTCTCTTTCTCTCTCACTCTCTCCCCTCCTTTCCCTCTCTCTCTCCCTCTCTCTCTCTCTCTCTATCTCGGTCTTTCTTCCTACTCTCCCCCACCTCACACTCAACACCCATACACTTATGCACACTAATAGACTACAATTAATTAGCCGCCATTTTGTTGTAAAAAGGTTTTGCATAATCTGTATGTGTATGAGAGACACGGGCATAAGACTCTAAGTCTTATCGTGCTTCCATCTGAACAAAAATAAATCACGTTTAAACCAATATTTAATCGTGAATGAATGTTAAAGGGATGCTAATCTCATCTCAAATGTTATACTGCACCGATAGATTATGGTTTATAGATTCCATATCATTCATCTCCTGTCACATTCCCGTTACTGTATCACAATTATCTGCTTTGTAATATCGCGCAAATGTTGAACAGTGATCGCCGCCATTTTGTCTCCTCATGCGATAGTGCGTGGTGTCATGTAAGTGTCAATGCATTACATCCTTTATTATGCAATACTCATCTCGTTGAATATTTTGAAAGTAATTTGACTGGATGTTGTTGCTGCCATAGGCAAATTAGTTTTCAAAATATTCAACAGCTTACCTGTATGATTGCTTTTATACCACATTGCCAAACTATACCTGGCACCTCTATGACTGAGCGTATATCCCGAGGCAGACAAGCTAGGCTTTTTTGATTAGTCGAAAGGTAAATCATGACAGCCATCATAGGGTATAGAAATATAGCAACATTTATCCACTAAAGCAACCATCTGGCCCTGATCTGAGCGGAGGTCATCGCTTCAAAAGAGAGCGGCGCCCATCGTCCCTCTGATCAAGCGAATTGGTTGAGTATTTTGCGCAAATGGTAAAATACTTGTGGCATTCGGCTGACCGTGTTCCTGAGGATATCGTCTTGAACTTGTGTCTGACTCCAATTGTAATCAACTGAAATCGGGCACCGGCTTATGACGGATGCTTCGCGGACGCGATCGGTCGAATGCCATAACTGACTGTGACGTAGATCGTATGCGTAGATAATAGTATAGTATTGTTTATGTACCTGTATTCGCATACTTCAAGAGAAGTGAACCGAATAAACTGAAACTAAACTAAAAAAAGCCTGAATATCTTTCTTTAGCGGCATGATAAAGAGGTTAAAAGTACTAGCATAGTTTATGAGTAGCCTATTAGATCACCTGAATAGCTATCGAGAGATGAGGTTAGTTATCTTTTAACTGTCAGGTCTCATGGGCCAGCGGGTCCAAGAAGAAAGCTATACTAATGCTAATAACACTAACATATAGTCCGGAAGCCAATTTTCAAAAGGGGTCTAGAAGAATGGTTTCGTAGCACACCCAGTATTCAGAAGGTGTGTCTCTATATTATGCTAGACCGATGTCTTGGGTATATTCTGAGCCGTGTTGTACAAGAAAATTGCGGTATCACTAACACGTGAGAAGCCCATTTACAATAGGTGTTGAATGTAGTTTTCAGACAATTTTCACAATGGTAAATTTTTCACAAACTTAAGCGCATGTTATACCAATACAATCTTAACCAAAATGGAAAGGAGTGATCGTATATCGCAGATTTATACATAATCAACCTCGTTTAAGACACCCGTATGTTGCTTTGTACATATTGGGGCACTTAGGTCTTCTTGTGACTAGCAATACCTTAGCTACAACAATGCCCATGTTTTCTACATTTTTCATAATTAAACTTTTAACTGACATGCAGTGCATGTCTACACAAGCTGGCAGGACATATTTATCACGTGAGCAAATGAGAGAATGTTACTCATCCGTGTCAGAGTCATCTTCGACAATTGTATGCTGAACATTGTCACACATTTCACCTCCCATACAAAGGCATGCTTCAGTGCAGAGTAGATTGTTAGCCTTGCATTGACAGAGATCTGTTCTTTTGCAGGCAGACTTTTGACATCTACATGATGTGCGTTCAATTAATCCAAATGGAGCAGGATCCTTTGACATTAGAACAGGCTTGAGTAGACCATCCACTATACTCCAGCCATGTCCATTTGGAGATAGAAGATTCTGAACAGCTTGCAATGAACGTCTCCAAACAAGAGCTTGAAAATTGGCCCTTTCGGTGTGATGCTTTAGACTATTCGATGTAGGTGGAAGATTTTCATTTCTTTGTCTCTTTTGACAAAAGAGCCAATAACGGGTTTCATCAGCTGTCTTTCCCACATCCCTGGTGGTATACAACTCACAGACAAATTTCTCACATAGAATTGCAGTATTCGGTGATAAGTCAACATGTTCGCCGAGTTGGGCTAAGCTAAGCTGATGACATTCAGATGACTTTAAGAGATTGAATGATTTTCTCTTAGCGACTCGAAATAATGCACTAGTGCTATCACAACCTGTAAGAGAATGAAACCCAGGCAAAGACAGACAGATAGCTGGGCCCAGTACTTGAGCAACTGTATGTATTGGTATGTATCGCAATTTGTCCTTTGTGCCCGTACGGAACCATAGTTCAGAACAGTGAAGCGAACGATACGTATATATACTAAGTACTGCCATGTCTGTATCAGGAGACTGTATAACAACACGCATGTGGTCTTTTGAAGCGTGTAGCGCTTGCTACATCATACGCATATCTGCTTCCTCGTGATCTGATCGAAGTTCTTCCAAATACGATGAATTGTTCGCTGAAATGACAACAACATCCATTCCATCGTTAAAGCCACCAGCAAGAATGACGCAATTGTCGGCAGATAGCATATTTGGACCAGTATCACGCCACCGCTTGCTGAGAAATGCAACCAGGTTACTTTTGTTGCTTGGATTGCTGATGTACTTGGCCCATTGCTTTGGAATGGGAGTATTTTCTCCAGCAATCTTTACTTCCAATGCAGTTGATGACCCACGTTTTAGCCGCTCTTCCGCTTTGAGAGATTCCAGTCTATCATATCTGTCAAAAACTATATCTACTCTGTTGCAGTCTTCTTGATTCAGTGGAACTGTAAAGATGTGCCAGTATTTATCAGCCAATTCTCCAAATGTAGACGTACCTCCAGTTTTAACCATTTGCACAATTGCCATGCCATCTACTACATAAGCTGTTGCGTCTGTCGTGTCAACAGGTGGAAGCCGTCCATCAACATTTACTTCCTTTTCTAGTTCACTTAACAAAACACTTTTCACATTCTTTCTTAGAGTCCCATCCGTATGTAACAATGATAGTGGAACAGCAGACAGTTCATACGTCATCACTAGTTTTAAATCAACATCTCTGGACCTTGTGGCAATAATTAATCGACCAAATAGTTCGCGGTCAGATCTCACATTGTGAGTTTTTTCATCATTTGTTTTGAGTTTTTTCTTCTGTGCTAGGCTGGCAAATGTTTTAAGTTTTAAGTGTGGCAACGTGTCCCAAAAGCTTCTCGTGTTAGTGTCCAGCCGCTTCTGAACAAAATTGTCCATAATCTCCTTACCAATGTCACAGGCAGAAACAAGTCTCTTGGTGATTTCACTAGGCAATACCACGCCAGTTGCAATGTTTACAAGCGGAAGACACTCGCTGTCGTCGTTTTCCGCAATATTAAAGTGATTGGCCATTATATCTGATGAGAACATCGAAAGTATCTTCTGCACATCGGTTTCATCCCTGTTCATTCGATTAGTCCCCATTTCCTTATGTACTCCAAACATGTGACTATCTTGTAACCCACACATTTGCTTTGTGACCGTTGCTATGGCTGCCCTCTCGTGGCTAGTTAAAAACCACCTCTCCAGAGCTTCTGGCTTTTGTGTTATTCCAATAATACCACCTCGCTTTTTGGAATCCAAATTAACCGATTGCTCTAAGGCCATATCTGTCCACACTTGATTGAATGGATGGTCTGAGCGACTTACGGAATGATTTCCATTCAAGAATTGTTCATGTACATGGGGATGTGTACTTGGAAGCATCTTCATGTCCGCAAGATATATTGGCAGCCATCTTGCATAATTGGTTCGGTCCATGCTGTAGAAATATGGCGCCATAGCAGCAGTAGCAGATAGGTGTGCCTGCCAATCTCCAGTTCTCTCAGCTCTTATGAATCCAAGCAGCAGCTCTACCATATGAATATATGAGTTCCAAAATGCGAACAGGTGTGATTTCGAGCTTGACTCAACTTTAAAGGATTTGAACAGCTGTTGCAATTTATTCACGTACATACGCACCTCTTTGAAATTTTCTTGCAGTGCGTCTAAGTCGTCAATGCTGCTTCGGCACATCTTAATTTTCTCATCCAGACTCTCCAAATATGTTGGAGTAATGTGGTCTTCATGTTGTCCATTTTGTTGAACCCATTTGGAAAAAGACTGCCATTGTAATCGCAGCAGCGCTTCCAGAACCAATTTGTGAGCCCTCACTCCTCGATTATATGACTTCCCTTTAAGTAGAGCAGCAGCCGTGCTGCTACCATATGTGTTGGCCTCTATGAGAAGATCTTCTAAGCCAGAGTCATCAAACATCTTTCCAATAACAGCTAAGTAGTTTAGCGCAATGTGGAATCCCCCCAGTCTGATCACAGTGTCACTAAACTCTTCTTTATACCGCCACTGTATCTCCTTTGCCTTGACATATATGGCCAAGTCGAATGTAATGACCGAGTCATTCTGTCCTAGTGTTGTCATCATTCTTTGAACTTGTTTCATGACCGTATACACCGTATTGAATTCAGTTGGTGATCCGGAAATCATTGGACAGTAACAGATTTGTGTAAAAGGTGCGTTAGCACATGATACAAGTGCATTAAATCCACTCCAACTAGGGACTGTTTGTGTTTCTGTGGTCATCATGGGTACAAGATCTACCGCAAACAATTTACCACCACATCCATCTGTCTCATTCCAACCACCATTACCTGGGTGCTTTGTCAACAGTGGTACAGCTGGATATACAGATTCTATGATGGAGTTAGTATACATACATAAAATATAACCTTCACATTTCACCCTCGCCTTTGGTATATGCATGCAAAATGTATGTTGGATATATGTTAGGTCGATATCCGTCTAAATATCATATATGGTGAATCTAATACGATATTACTTTGAGTTATGACACGATCATGCTTATATCGTTGTGCACTGTGGATACAGCCAAAGCCTAGACCCACTATGCAAAGAAATCAGGATAACTAATTAGTGCTACCACAATTTGTTTGTACAGCAGGGCTTAAAATGTGTGGGACATGTCCCCCAAGCCACAGCAAGTGTCAGACCTTCCGAATACTGGGTGTGCTACGTCACGATTCTGACCTAGCTTTAGCTCCTGGACTAATAATACGTTAAGGTAGACCAAGGCTGAGATTTATTAAGCCGTAAACAAAATTTGTTAAAACATTCGCAAATTTAATTGAATGGAAATTATTCTGAAAATATTCAAAATCGCTTTAGTATGACCATGAAATTGATATGCGCTAATATGATAGAACGTGGTAATTACAACTCATAACTACAGCTAAGTGAAAAATAAGAAATAGATTAAATTCTATTAACATAAAAAATAGGTTTTTTCATTTCTGAGAAGAGAATAGGACTTAACGAACTCTTAAAAAAGTAAAGTAAGTGGAAGAGGTATGACCATTGAGAAATTTGAATAGTTTGCAAGACTGGGGATGTCCTTCAATACTGTTGATGAAAACTTCAGTAATTATAGACGACGACGACCATGACGACGACGACGACGACGACGACGACGACGACGACGACGACGACGACGACGACGACGGCATTGCCATCAACATTAGAAAATCTTTTTTCATGCAATGTTTTAAACTATTTAACCCTTCAATATTTTCATAGAGAATATCCAATTGCAGCCAAGAGCCAGTCATTCCAGTGATAAAATTTTTAAAATAGTCTTCTTTTGGTCTGCAAATGTACATTTCTCAAGACCACTTGCAGAAGCAGTTTTTTACTGATATGAATGTTAACTTTATTTACTTACTGAATATCCATTTGCAGGCCAAAAGAAGACTATTTTTGAAAATTTACCACTGCAATGCCTGGCTCGGTTACCGAGCCAGTCATTTCAATGGTAAAAATTTAAAGATAATCTTCTCTTGGCCTGCAAATGGACATTCCTCAAGACCACTGCAGAGGCCGGTTTGGGCCGGTTTGGGCCGGTTTGGGCCGGTTTCGTCATGAACGGGTTAAATGGTAAACAACGTTAAAGTACATTAATTAACTTAAGCGGGTTCACTTACTGGCTGTCCAGCTGGTCCTTGACGACCGCCCTCTCCCGGAGCACCATCGATACCTTGGACTCCCGCCTCACCGCGTGAACCAGGGTCACCCGCCTTTCCTGTCTGCCCCTATATTAACAGTCAAAAAATATATATGTATAAATTTAAGATAGTGGGGGAATCCAGTTTCTCAGTAAAGCATATGACGTCATAATCAATTACGTTATGAACGGCGTAACTAAGGGCCTGTTTTGCCGACGGACCGGGTCAGTGAATTTGATGATTTGGTTTAAACCACGAACCAGGAACCACTGACCACGAATTGGAAACGCCAAAACGGCATTTACGTAAATTGGCGAGGCTTGCCGATTACAATTTCTTGGCAATGTTATGAACACACAATTAAGCTTTCGAAATTGCATTAACTTTAGCAATTAATTTGATCGTAATTCGATTTAGACTCTAATTTCAGTCTATGTAAATCGCAGACGACCGCTTACACCAAAATATTGACGAGATCTCGTCATTCAAACAAGTTGTAAAATTTAGCTGGGCGCCGCCATCTTGAAATTTACTAACCAATCAAAACTCGGTCACTGGTTCAACGAACCAAATCAGTAAATCTTCAACTTCCGGAGCACCAAAACGCATGAACCACGAACTGCGTCAGTTCCGAAAACGAGCCCTAAGTTCGTCATGAACGCATAATTGATGACGGACTAAGCATTGCTGTACGAATTGTATGTCTTTACTATTTACTAAACATGCCACTGAATATTTTGAAACTAATTTTACTGGGCACTGTTGCTGCCATCTGCAGCAACGGACCCAGTCAGATTAGTTTCAAAATATTCACAGCTTACCTGCGAATTGATAATCAGAGAGTTCGGGGATTGATCGATCCCAACACGGGCGAAGCGTGGGTGGAGCTTAGCTGGAGATGGGTGTGGCATAAGTAAAACTGGATTTGTCCATTCAGTTTAAATATTTAGAGAATTTAAAGCCGATTTTAGTTTCCCTTTTTGTTAGGTTGAAGTATCCATAGCATATGTTAACAACATAAAGTGAGTCCAAGAAAATGCGGGTTTATGTATTAATTATACTTAATGCGCCATTACCAACGGCCATATGGAATTACATAAACAAATCATTAATAACATTAGTATTACCGCTATTTCTATCTATGCCCCGCCCATTTCTATCTAAACTCCACGTGTATTTAAAACCGATTTTAGAACTTTGAACCGTGAATTCCAGAATCTCATTTTCACGGTAATTATACACGTACGCTGTTGAATATTTTGAAACATTGCCAATGGCAGCAACAGCTTCAAGTCAAATTATATTCAAAATATTCAATGGTTTTACATTTGTGAGTTCTTCAAAGACATACAATACGTACATTTTCGTGAGGGACTTTTCGACCTTCGTGACGGGGCTACGTTATATTGTGACAACAACTCGTCAGCTAATACGTGACGTACGCGAGCATGTCGTTAGATACGCTAATCATTAACCGTTTAATGACTAAATTTGTTTAAAAAAATTAAAGCCTTTACTTATTCAATGTCCATTTGCAGGCCAAGAGAAGACTATTTTCGAAAATTTACCACTGGCATGACTGGCTTGGTTAATTCCAGCGGTAACATTTTAAAAAATGGTCTCCTCTTGGCTTGCAAATTGACATTCCCCAAGACTACTACAGAGACCGGTTTGGGCCTGCTTCGTCGTGAAAAGGTTAAGAGGATACGGATGCATCTAGTTTTAGCTATGCCACGCCCATCTCTAGCTAAGCTCCACCAACACTTCGCCCGTGTTGGGATCTATCGATCGATCGATCCCTGCACACCTTAACCGTAAGTTTCCAGAAAACTTTACGGGTAAGCTGTTGAATAGTTTGAAACTAATTTGATTGGCTGCTCAGTCAAATTAGTTTCAATATATTCAACAGACTGTTTGATTCGTAAAGGGTTTTGGTGTTTTTTGACACTTCGGTTTCATTGTTGATATATTCATTATTCAATTTAAAATATGTGATGAGAAAATGGCTTAGACTAAGGACTTATATGTATCAACTGGATATATCCCACCAGTAGATTCAGAACACTACGATCAAATTGCTGAGTTTGAAAAAAATATATCAAGATTTATCTTACGATTCTTCTCCTCAATTACCGCTCCTCTTTAGTGGCCACAGGTGGTCGCTTAAGACAGGTTTATTGGTTACAGTACAGCTCATAAACAAGTTAATATGCTTCCCAAAAAATACCAGAAACATGTTAGTTAGTACAATTTTGAACACGATGTAAGAAATGTTCTGTTGAATATTTTGAACATAATTGGATTGGAAGACATTGCTGCCTTAGGCAGCAATGTCTTCCTATCCATTTATGTTCAAAATATTCAACAGTACTTTTCAATTTGTTTTGGAAACATTCTAAGTCATTTATGACATACACTGTAGCATTTGATTAGCCTAACAGTGAGTGTTCTTGATTAGATTCCTTACTGTAGGTCCAGGTCCGCCCATTGGTCCGGATAATCCTGGTGGGCCCTGAAGTCCTTGTAGACCTTGATCTCCGGATTTTCCATTCAGACCTGAACTACCCTGAATAATAATAATAATAATAATAATAATAATAATAATAATAATAATAATAATAATAAATAATAATAATAATAATAATAATAATAATAATAATAATAATAATAATAATAATAATAATAAGTGGGACAGTTATTGGGTGGCGGCTTAAAATGAAAAATCATATTTCACTCAATCTGTGAGTCTCAATTATCTTGTATGGGTAATGTGAGGTAATCTAGCCGCTAAATGAAAACTGGTCGATTTGACATCTAGTTTCCATGAAAGTCAACGAAACGGCCGTGTAAGATCAAATAACCAAGAAATTTACATAGCATATGGGTGCGTTACACTGAAAACAGAATATTTCAGGCAATCCATGTTAAGGCCAAAACTTAAACCGGTACATTTGACATCTAAGGTGTGACCGTGCCCTTGAGGTCGGGTCGCTTCGAAAGCATCACTGGAGAGTTAATCGGGAATAACGCCATACCTCAGCATTGCGTTACGCCGATTAAGTCTCTAGTGAAAATACAGCTTAAGACTCCTAGGCCGTCTTATTCCCAATTAACTCTCCAGTGAGAACACGGCCTAAGTCTCTAGTGAGAACACAGCCTTAGGCTCACTGGAGAGTTAATCGGGAATAAAGCCATACCTCAGTTTTATAACTTCAACTAAGTTTTCCAGAAAATCAAGGAAAATGTCATAAAACGTCAAATAACTAAGAAAATTTGAACGCGAGGGGTGGGGGAGGGGATGGGGCTTGAAATGAAAAATCATATTTCACTCAATCTAAGAGTCACAATAAGCGTGCATGGGTAAATGGAGGTAATCTAGGCTCAAAACTAAAACTGGTACATTTGACCTCTAAGGGGTGACCATGACCTTGACCGTGAGATCGGATCATTTCTAAATCATCACCAGATTGGATCCATCATATTTGATATACCTATAGTAAACTCTTCATAAAAGTCCAATGAATGGTCTATGACGAAAGAATTTACAAAGTTAGGCGGGTATGGTTGGATAGAAAATAGAACATTTCACGCTATTCAAGACTCTCAATCAGAGCGTATAGGTAAAGGGATGTAATCCAGGCCAAAAACAAAAACTGGTACATTTGACTTCTAAGAGGTGACATCGCCCTTGAAGTCAGAACGCTTCGAAACCACCACCATTGAATCCAGCATATGTGATAAACCTTTGGCAACGTTCATGAACATCAAGAAAAGGCTATGAAAGGTCAAATAACCCAGAAATTTACGCGGTTACGTAGTTAGGTAGTGTGGACTTGGACTGAAAACTTAATCAAAGCGTCTCAATCAGCATTTATTGGTCAAGGGAGGTAATCTTGGCCAAAACGGAAATGGTATCTTTAAGGCACAAAGAGTGCCCTCCCTTGTGAATGTGATATAGGGTTGACGTTATCATTAACGGATGTCAAAAGGTATGCTCTAACATGACCAATGAGCTCCTATGACGGAAGGGAAATCACTTCTGTGCATGGTGACGTCATAATCAATTACGTCATGAATAACATGATTAAGTCCGGCTTAAACGCTTTTAATAGTCCGCCAAGTTATATGAATTGTATATCTTTACTGTTTAATAAATATCCTGTTGAATATTTTGACACTAATTAGACTGGACGCTGTTGCTGCCACAGTCAAGCAAGTTTCAAAATATTCAACAGCTTACATGTAGTTTTCTGGAAATTGAGATTCAGAGAGTGCAGGGATTGATCGATCCCAACACGGGCAAAGCATGGGTGGAGCTTAGCAATAGATGGGCGGGGTATAGCTAGAACTGCTGCATTAGATAGCCTGGGAGCGATAAAGATAACTTGACATTAAACTTGGTAATGTGTAATTGTAAAAAGGATATAGCGAACAAATTTCGAAATTCAATTACTATGGTTATACATAATCTATTGGCTACTTACTGATGGACCAGGAGGGCCAGTTCGGCCATCATTTCCTGCTGGTCCTATAGAACCCTGAAAAACAAGGAAACGTGCAATTAAAATTCCACATCGTTCTACCTGTAAACAATATTATGAAAATGGAATGCACGTTTGAAGAATAATTCTGGGTATACATGGGGTCGAAATTGTGATGATGTCCTTTCGGCGAAAAGGAAGATAAAATGGTTTAAAAGATTTGAAATTAATAGCTTTATGACGATGTAAGAATTACTATGGAAATAATAATAATGATGATTATTTTGAAATTACTCTTAACTGGAAGCTTTTCTGACTGTATCCGGCAATAAATTAGGCCCACATTTAAATTAATTTAAAATTATTCAATCGTTTTTATTGTGTCCAGTAATTTGATAATTGTACAAGAAAGTGGTTATTTATTTAACCATTATTAACTATTTAACGCTCATATCAGCCAAAAACGGCTTCTGCAGTGGTCTTGGGAAATGTCCATTTGCAGAGCAAGAGAAACCCATTTTTGAAAATTTACCACTGGAATGACTGGCTCGATAACCGAGCCAGTCATTCCAGTGATACATTTTCAAAAATAGACTTCTCTTGGTCTGCAAATGGACATTTTCTATGAAAAAATCGAAATTTCTTTTCAACAAATTCGACGGTTGATGACTAAATTTGGACCACAAAATTCAAATATCTACGTATTGAATGTCCATTTGTAGGCCAAGAGAAGACTATTTTTCAAGTTTACTACTGGGTGTACTGGGTGACTTGCTACTTCGTTTATCGAGCCAGTCATTCCAGTGGTAAATTGTGCAAAATCGTCTTCGTTTGTCCCGCAAATGACCCTTCCTAAGGACCACTACAGATTCCGGGTCTGGCCAGACTTCATCGCGTATGGGCTAACTCTATCAAACATACCCTGGAACCGCCTTGTCCGGGTGGCCCAGATCGGCCCATCTCGCCCTGTAGGAAAAAGTAGTGCCATTAGTACACAAAAGATTATGAATTATATAATTTTTTAAATAGTCAACCATTTTGGTGCTAATTTGCTCTATTTCTCTCTCACTCACACACCCGAGCACTTTCACATACACACGCTTACACACTACTCCATGCAAGCATGCACTCCCCCCCCCCCCTCTCTCTCTCTCTCCATCTCTCCATCCCTCCCTCCTCCCACCCTCCTCCCTCCCTCTCTCTCTCTCTCTCTCTCCCCTCCCTCCCTCCCTCCCTCCAGCTCGCTCTCTCTCTCTCCCTCCCTCCCTCCCGCTCTCTCTCTCTCTCTCTCCCTCCCCCATCCCTCCCTCTCTCTCTCTCTTCCTCCCTCCCTCCTTCCCTCCCTCACCCCTCACCCCTCCCTCTCGCTCTCCCTCTCACTCTCTCAATCTCTCCCCTCTCTCTCTCTCTCTCCCCGCTCCCGCCCTCTCTCCTCCCGCGCACGCACTGACGGACGACCTCGCTCACGGATGCACGCACGCACACACACAAACACGCGCGCGCGCACGCGCACACACACACACACGCGTGTTCTCGCACATACACTGTCCTTTTCTCCACCATTTCTCCTTCTCTGTCCCCCTTTCATCATTCTCTCACACCTCTCTTACAACTAACCTGAGCACCGGGTTCGCCCCTTTCACCATTATCACCACGCTCACCGCCGCTACCAGCAGGCCCAGGAGATCCAGGGCTACCAGACATACCCATGTTTCCAGGCAGCCCCTGAAATAATAATAATAATAATAATAATAATAATAATAATAATAATAATAATAATAATAATAATAATAGTAATAATAATAATAACAATAATAATAATAATAATAATAATAATAATAATAATAATAATAATAATAATAATAATAATAATAATAATAAAAGCAATAATTTCACCTTCAAATAAATTGCAACCAAACATTTTAAATAGCAAACGGAAAACAAACAGTATTTGAATGTTTTGATTGTGTCAAAATGTACGCATGTATATGCAAACATATATTTCTAGGGTCGTGTTCTCACTAGAGACTTAATCCGGAATAACGCCATACTGAAGTATGGCGTTATTCCTGATTAACTCTAGTAAGAACACGGCCTTAGGTAACCAAACAGAGGATAGCAAATGTGCAGTAAGAATACAACCCGGAAATAGACCTTTCCATTTTATCCATCCATCATATGACGTCATAATCAACTACATGACGTGTAGGCTGGCGTCATAATAAATGACGTCATGAATGACGTAGATAAGTTCGTCACGGATGCTTAATTGATGACGGACTCTGCAGCATCGCCTCAAAATATCTAAAATGCTGCTCATATCAAACAACCATTTAATGGTAAAAAATGTTCAAGAAAATTTTCATTTTTGCAAGCCAAGAGAAGACTATTTTGTAAATCTAACACTGGAATAGTCGACTCTTTCACTGCAAATCTGCATTCATCAGGACCACCTCAGAGGCCGTTTTGGCCGGACTTACAATCAAAGGGCAATGACAAAGAAAATTATGCTTTTGTTTAGCCCGTATACATTGAAATATTGAAAATTTCCAAATTTATTTATATCTCTGAGGTAATGTCTCTCTAACGCAATCACATCTACATTTGTTTACATTAATCATATGTAACGGACCAATAAGCAATTTGTCCCGTATGTCAACGGTGCAGACCCATATGGCAATTTGTTATCGGCGCGTCCGTTTGTAAACGGCGCATTACCCATGTGCAAATTTGTTATCGGCGTGCCCATTTGTAAACGGCCCACAGATAACAAATGGTATATGGGTCTGCGCCGTTTACAAACGGTCCAAATTGGTTATTGGGTCGCTACATGCACATAGTCAGGTCTTTCTAATATGTAACAAATAAATGTACAAATGATGGAAGCATTTTTATATACATAGGGGATTTGTCGGCGAGGATGATGCGTACAAATATGGAAGTAGGCTGCATCTTTCACTACGTACCCGTGTTCCCTCTCCTCCAGGGACTCCGGCAGTTCCTAGCTCGCCACGCTCACCCTGAAACGAATGAAGCGAGTGAAAACAACAGCATAGAATATTTCTTTCATTGGTTTTAACGTGTCTACCAGTCCAGCTTCATTAGCCCTTTAACACTCATATCAGCCGAAAACTGCTTCTGCAGTGGTCTTCAGAGATGGACATTTGTAAAACAAAAGAAGACTATTTTTGAGAATTTACCACTGGAATGAGGCTCGATAAACGAGCCAGTCATTCCAGTGGTAAATTTTCAAAAATATTCTTCTCTTGGGCTGCAAATGGACATTTACCATGAGAAGATTAAAATTGTCAAGAACAAATTCGAGCGATAAAGGGTTTATTTCCATATTTTCTTAGTATTCACTACGTGTTAGATGACACTGGGTACTGTGTGAAATCATTACATATAAGAGATCCCGAATGGATCTCTAAAGCTTGTCGATGTTATGGTTGTTGTCGTCGTCGTCGTCGTCGTCGTCGTCGTCGTCGTCGTCCTCCTGGTCGTCGCCGCCATATAATTTACTAAACATTATGTTGGATATTTTGAAACTAATTTGACTGAGGGCTGTTGATGCCATGGGCAGTCATGTTAGTTTCAAATTATTCAACCTTACATTAAAATTAGAGTATGATTCATGAATCAACGTTTATAAATAGATTCTTTAGTTGAAGCTGAGAAATTATTTACCCGTTTGCCTTCACCGCCAGGCAGACCTGGTAGACCTCTTTCTCCCGCCTGTCCTGAGCCTCCTCGCTCGCCCGGGGTTCCACGTGAACCCCGACCACCTGGCAAACCCTGAAAATGAATAAATCAATAGATAGACAGACAGACAGAGAAAATACGAAATTAAACAAGCGTTCTTGAGAATTTACAGTTTTGCACCCACACTTTTCTCGAAGATGACATTTGCACTCTTCGCTTTGCATCTTTGACAAATCAATTAAAAGGCATCTTCAGGACCCAAAGATAACCTCCCACTCAAGTTTGGTGAAAATTCGCCTAAGAGAACAACAGTTATCGAGCCACTCATTTTCTACGCCACCCAACTTAATGAATCTCTTCAGGGCCCTAAGTGGAAACAGCATGCGATATAGTGAAAAGTAATGGATCTTTTCATTTTTAGCTATGCCCCACCCATCTCTAGCTAAGCTCCACCCACACCTCGCTCGTGTTCGGATCGATCGATCTCTGAACTCCCTGACTATCGATCTCAAGAAAACTATACAGGTAAGCTGTTGAATATTTTGAAACTAATTTGACTGGGTGCTGTTGCTGCCTAAAACAGCATGTTTCTTAAATAGCAAAGAATTACAAAGACATACAATTCATACAACGTGTCGGAGTATTTGAGATTTTGTGACGGTCTATATGGAACCCTTTGTGACGTAATGATTGTGACGTCACCATACACGCGCTGATCAGATTATGACGTCATACGAGGTCAGATGATGGATGGATACTCCGGAAAGGTAAATTAATGTAGGGTAGACTACATCCATACACCAAGTTCAATTACTGTATCCACTAAAATCTCTTCATACTACGATCCCGATAAAACATTTCTATGGTGGCCAGCGAACCGTGAAAAGTAGGAGCCGTAGACATGTGTGTGCATAAAACAAGCTACATATAACAATAAATGGGTACATTTTCTCCTCTGTAAGCTAAAGGCTTCCTAAACAATATTTCGGAAATAAAGTTTCAGAATGTTGAGGAATGTGCAGCGTTGCTTCCGAAACCATATTTCTGAAAACACAATGTGTGCCAAAGACTTTTAGCCAATGCACAGATTAAAAGAAACCGTGATTCATGGGACACTCCGAACCCTGGGGTCCGTTAGACAAGTTTGATCGAAAGCAGCATGTCATGGACAAATATAACGCAATACGTAGATTGTATGATGTATGAGTACTGTATTGTGCGGTTGTAGTAGTAGGAACACCCGTCTTCGCTTTTGGCCGCTATGTCTTGTGCTCGGGCAAAATCTTTAGCTTCCTTAGATCCATTCTTTATTTGACTGTACCGTATCCAGCTTTTCTTGAGGTCACCTCGTAGCAATTTCAGTTTTTCCAGTTTTCTTTATTCACCTAGGCCATTTACACACCATATGGGGTAGACATTATTAGCATAGATATTTATACTATGGCGGTAGTTATTATTATTATTATTATTATTATTATTATTATTATTATTATTATTATTATTATTATTATTATTATTATTAGTATTATTATTAATAGTATTATTATTAGTATTAGTATTATTAGTAGTATTAGTATTTTGTGATTAGCTGCTGCCGTTGCGTATTTGAAATATTTTGTTTTGACATCTTTTTCTTTGTCGTTGTCAACATCTTTGTTCTTATCGATTGCATTGTCGTTGTTGTTGTTGTTGTTGTTGTTGTTGTTGTTGTTGTTGTTGTTGTTGCTGTTGTTGTGGTGGTGGTGGTGGTGGTGGTGGTGGTGATGATTGTAGCATATTTGTGCTGAAGCCGTGGTTGTTGCGTCGGTGTGTGTCCGAGGTGCTCCTAATGTCGTAGTTGTCGTTGTCGTTATCGTAGTTGTCGCTATCGTAGTTGCCGTTGTCATTGTTGCTGTTGCTGTTGCTGTTGCTGTTGCTGTTGCTGTTGTTGTTGTTGTTGTTGCAGTAGTTGTTGTTGTTGTTGTTGTTGTTGTTGTTGTAGCTGCTGCTGCTGCTGTTGTTGTTGTTGTTGTTGTTGTTGTTGTTGTTGTTGTTGTTCTTGTTCTTGTTCTTGTTGTTGTTGTTGTTGTTGTTGTTGTGAAGCGGATCTGTATTTTTTCTTTGAGAGCCGCAGATATTTACATAACCTATTCAGTATTGGTTTGTTACAGATTGCAAACAGGCCTTGAGTTTTCTCTGTTGTGTTCTGCCTTACATAGTAATCAGGTATAAATTGTGTATCTTTCGCAGCAGAAAAGAAAATGTATTTCTGTTTCTACTACGTTACATGTATTACAAAGTCGTTCCTCCCTGTCAATACCCACCCACCCTTTAGATTCTATTGCGAGTTGATGGTTCAATGCTCTAAAATGACAAAAGGTTAAAGCTTCTCTATATGGTAATATTTTTAAATAGTCTTCGAATTCAAATTCACGCTTAGTAGAATTATGCAATTAACCCCTCCGCTAGCTTTGTATTTCCTGGCTCCCAGTAGGGCGAATTCCAAGGCTCTCTGTGCTGGTGTGTTCCATGGCATCCTTAGCACATGGCCAAGCATGTACCAAATCAACTGGGCAACTTTTACGGACAGCTGCGATGTATTACACATCCTGCAAAGTACATCACTGGAAATTATGCTGTCTGGCCATCGGTGTCCAGCGGTGTCCAGCGGTGTCCAGCGATGGTGCGTATGTGTTTGCGGTGGAAGGCATCAAGTTTGTCTAGTGCTGCCTTTAGAGCTGCCCAGCTGTTACAGTTATACAGCATCAAGGATACCCCGGTTGCATTGTGCAGAAATGTCAGCAGTACTGCAAAGCAGTGAGACCAGGATTTTACTTTTCCTCCATGGTTCGCCGCCACGAAGTGGATCGTCATTTTCTTTAGTTTCATGCTTTGTAGATACGTATATGTGGGTGAACTCTGTTTTGGATTCACTCATAAAGCGATTCTCAACTTTTTTGTTTGCTTGCAGCTATTGGGAGAAGTTCGTCAAGCGGTTTATTTTCCTCGTCTATAAAGTCCACCTCGTCGGCATATTCCATCTCTAGCGGCATACCCAGTATGGGCACTGTGGGTGGGGGTGGGGGGGGGGGGGGGGGTGGTGGGTGGGGGTGGATGGTGATCTTGTGGAATTCTCCCGCAAGGATCTCAATGCAGCAGCATTGAGCACGGTAACATGTGAAAAGCACAGGGAATAGACTATCTCCCTGTGGGCAGCCGATTGATGTCTCAAACTCTGCAGACTTCACTGACTTGACTCGTACGTAGATTGTTTATAAAAAATTTGAGCTACCGTTTCGAAAACTTATTTATGATTTAATAAATATTCGGTCGAATATTAGTTTTCAAAATGTTCAACATCTTACATCTATGTTTGCTTCAAAATTGAAATTCTTAACATTTATTTTTAACCATTTAATGACCAAATTTGGTCAAGAAAAATAAAAATATTTGCTTATTGAATGGCCATTTGTATGTCCAAGAGATCACAACATTTTTATTTTTACCACTAGAATGACTGGCTCGATTACCGAGCCAGTCATTCCAGTGATAGAATTTCAAAAATAGTCTTCTCTTGACCTGCAAATGGGCATTCCTCAAGACTACTACAGATGCTGATTTTGTCCGACTTCGAGGTGAACGGGTATGTGTGCTAAGAAGCTTTATTTAATTACGTTTGCTCCCTTAGTTCCACCAAGTCCAGACATTCCATTGGTTCCTGGAAGTCCACGCGGTCCAGGAAAGCCAGGAGGGCCAGCGGCGCCGCTGTTGCCCTGTTGAAAAAGAGAACATTAATAAAACCGTTGTTCGTACACAAAAACCTGTTTAACTTGACCACCTTATAAATAAAAAATAATAATTTTAGTCACCTGGTTTCTTAACAACTCTTGTATCAACAGCGCCTTAATGCGGACAAAATGCTAACTATATCAATGAACCCTGTAAAGATCTAGATATCTCAAAGAAAATTGCAATTCTCACTCAGTAAATGCCTATTTAGAAAAGACAAAAATACCTTTCTGTTGCCACACGTTTTGTTCAGCTTGATCATATTCAAGAAAATCCTACTTTTTGCTTTGACAGTGTGCATGCGCAGGCCATGAGGAGAATTGTTTTTAAATTTTACCACCGGAATGAACTGGCTGGGTTACCGAGCCAGTCATTCCAGTAAAAAATTGTCAAAAATGAAATTGTCTTCTCTTGGCCTGCAAATGTACATCACTCAAGAGAACTGCATATGCCATTTTGAAGGTTTAACTGTGCATATTCACACCAGAATGCTTGAAAATAACATTGTTAAAATTGTCTACTTTTAGAAGCCGTGTTCTCACCAGAGACTTAACCAGCGCAACGCAATACTGAGGTATGGCGTTAGTCCCGATTAGCTCTCCAGTGAGGACACTGTCTTAAACTGTGTCCCTCGATGGAATGAAACAAAATAAATCTTAACATATGATGATTTCATTCCTTATAACTATGAATTTGAATTAGGGACTTGTGCCTCTAATTCAATTTGACAACTTAAAAAATATATAATAATTTATTATACGTAATGAAATCATCCTATGCTAAGACCTATTTCGTTTCATTTTCAAATTATTATTATTATTATTATTATTATTATTATTATTATTATTATTATTATTATTATTATTATTATTATTATTATTATTGTTATTTACTGCTGGTCCTTTCTCTCCTGGGCTGCCATCAGATCCAGATACCCCATCTCTCCCTGATTCACCTGATTGTCCTGGAGTACCATTCTCTCCTCTCGGGCCCTGGGTACCGCGCGATCCGCGTCCACCGTGGTTACCACGATCACCCTAATAAAAATATACACATATCCAATTAATTAATTAGATATAGAAATATTAGTGTCCATAGACTCTCTAGTGAGAACACGGCCCTAGCTAAGTTCCATCGTGTTGTCACATTTTATTTTATATTTTTTAGATCATGGTTCGTATTTGGTGTAAGAATTTGCCATCAAAGAATATATATATAATGACTACGTGATAGTATTTATTTTCTTATTTTGTGAAAGATTGACTTGAAAGACATTGCTACGGTGAGATTGGTGACCTCTGATTAACATTCAGAAAATAAAACTGTACACTGTTGGGTGTATCGAGGCAAGGATGTCTTTACCGATGGAAGACAGGAGCTTAACATCACATTTTTATTGCCATAGACCGCATTCTAAAACTTTACAGAAAAGTGATAAAATGGATAATAAAATGTATTGTAACTGTATTTTCTGTTAATAATACAACTTTGAATCATATGTGACACCATTCCAGAAAAAGATTTTTGAATTTCACAAAGATTAAAGGTGCACAGTCACAGCAAAATGACTGGAAATAAAACTGCTTTAAAAATTGAATACATTTAGAGGTTTAATGTGTGTCCCTCGATGGAATGAAACGAAATCAATCTTAACATATGATGATTTTGTTGCATATAAATTAAAATAATTTTTAAGTTTGCGAATTTGAATTAGGGACTCGTGCCTCTAATTCAAATTCACAACCTAAATTTATTTATACGTTATGAAATCATCATATGTTAAGATGGATCTCGTTCCATTCCATCAAGGCACACAATTTAAGACTGTAAACGGAAACAATTTTAACTCTTTTATTTTCAAGCATTTTTGTGTGAATATGCACCTTTACGGGTTCCTTCATTAAAGGTGAATATTCACACCTAAATGCTTGAAAGTAAAATTGTTAAAATTGTCTACTTTCAGAGGATTAAAGGAGAACTCATTTCATATCATAATAGTTATTCAAGTGATTTAACACGCCACTCGTAAATTATACACAGAATATTAAGCTTGCTATCATACCGCTAAAGAAGGATATTGAGGATTTAGTAGCTAAATGTTGATACATTTCTACAGCCTATGATGGCTGCCATGTTTTACTTTTCAACCAATCAGAAAAAATAGCGTATCTGCCTCGGTCTATGCGCTCAGTTATAGCGGTGCCACAAATAGTTTGACAAAGTGATATAAAAGCAACCATACAGCTAAACTGATGAATATTTTGAAACTAATTTGACTGGAAGTTGTTGCTGCCATAGGCAGCAACGACTTCCAGTCAAATTAGATTAATCATATTCAACACGACGATTTTTACATAGCAAAGAATGTAATGCATTGGCACTTACATGACATCACGCACTATCGCTTTAAGTAGACACAATATCGGCGATTATTGTTCAACATATACACGATATTAGAAAGCGGATAATTGTGATACAGATAAGGGAATGTGGCAGAATATGAATGATATGGAATCCATAAACCATAAGCTATCAGTACAATACAATATATGAGAAGAGATTAGCATCGCTTTAAATTGTGTACCTCAATGTAAGGAAACGAAATAAAATTTTAACATATGATGATTTCATAACGTATAAGTTAATATAATATTTTAGTTGTGAATTTGAACTACGGACTTGTGTCTCTAATTGAATTACACAACTTAAAAAATTATATTAATTCATACGTAATGAAATAATAATATGTAGCAGCTTAAAGTTTTAAGCGTTGTTTGTAGCAGCAATATAATTCATCTGCTCAATTTCTATATGATACAAAATTTTTCTTTATTGGTCTATTTGATACGTATCAATTTTACGATATTTACGGTACGTCAGTTTTTCATTCCGAGGGGAAAGTGCCCAGAGTCACGTGATCTAAGTTCCAGTTGTAAACAAATATGCCAAGCGTTTAAGATAGTTTTCTATCGTTTTCTATGTCGTTTTATTAACAGATTTTGCAAGTTATCGGGTTTTGCAGTCATAAATATTTTCGTTTGACGCTTTATTTGTTACGGACACGGTATGGCTAATCTGAATCTGAACCTGAATCTGAATCTGGATGTGAGTCGAGTTTGTTTGATTGATTGACCAGTTTTAATCACAGTAACAAGTTAGGAAAACAAAATACCGAGCAATGGCTTCCGGGAAGTCTAAAAGACAAAGACAAATTTGTGATACGCGTTAGATATGGACACTTATATGAATTGGAATGCGGTAAGATTGAGAATGGAGCTCGCAGAAGTAAATATTAATACACCAACATCGTTCTCGTTATCTATACCTCGGAAACTTTATGTGGAAAACGTATAGAAAAGAAATGGCGTCATTACGAACGTTCAGAGCACTGGACATAACCGTAGCGCGAACACACTTGCGGAATCTAGTTCGATTCCTGAAGATCGGGAAGATCGGGAACGATTACGAGGTCAGTGTGTTAGTGAAAGGGATATTAACAACGCGCCGTAGCCAAACATTGTGTTCGGGGATTCAACGGAGGTGAGGCAAAGAGCGAGTGATCGTCCGCGGAGTGATTTTCGTTTTGAAAATAGTTTCGGCAACATGGCCGCGCCCGTGATTGAAGCGATCGTGGAACAAACTCTCCCGGGGATTAAGAAATTCTTGCCTAATATGGACAATTTCAGAACCGCTGATTCCAGTTCTTTTTTCACCTTACACAATATTTACAATCGAAACATGCACCCACGGCAGTCGGCACACGCATGACGTTGGTATGGCTCCGGGTGTAAAACGGACGTCATTCGGGGTGTCACCGGGAGATTTGCCTCATATGGATTTAATGTCTCCATCCTTGAGGAGACATATTATAGACGGTAACGATATAAATTTGTCAACTTTATTGATCCCATATTACGATGTACCTTCTCAGACTGTTTGTGAAGTGGGAAAGGAAGACCAGCGATTAAAGCGCTCGTTCGTTGTCTTTAGTAGAATTTATCACAGCTTTTGGACACTATAAACGGGTAATGTGTCAAACATTTCCAGACATGCGCGAAGAATTGGATCCGTATGAGGCCATAGTTGTTGGGATCTTTAACTCTTATGGAAACATGTTTTACGAATACCACAAACTTTTCTCGTTGAAAAGTGCCAATGCTCTTCAAATGCATGGCCTGAAACTACACTAGTTTGCAGCTGGTGACTGGTGGAGCACGCACTCGTTATTGCAATAACTGTGGGTGGGGCGGGTGGTGTCACATAATACACCATTTTGCAACAAGAATGTGACTAGTTCAGTGACTAGCTCAACTCCTCGTTATGCAAATCATCATCAGGCGCAGGCGTTAGAGGAGACATAGACATGCATGGAAGAAATCGGATTTTCTCTGAAGGCAAGGAGGTGTGTAATAATCACAATTCAGTGCGTGCCTGCTCCAGAGTCACGTGCCCATTTAATTATGTCCGTAGTAAGTGTAAAGCGAATGATCATGTGTGGAGTGAATATAAGAGAGAACCTAGGCCAATCTAGTTTAGAAAGAAATGACTGTCTAGTGCCGTTAGCAACCATCTTCCAGTTAGCACTCCCGTGAATATTGGTCAGTTAGCAGTCGAACTTAAAGATCATGGGGATCAGAGTGTTGTGTCGTATCTGATAAATGGACTAACTTTCGGATTTGCTACTATGGTATCAATCTCTGATATTCCAACAAGAGAGTGTAAGAATTTGCAGTCTGCTCTCAAACAGCCAGATGTTACTAAACAGCTGATCGACAGTGAAGTATCCAAAGGTTATCTTTCTGGACCGTTCGTAGATCCACCATTTGAGTCATATAAAGTATCGCCTATTGGTATAGCCGAAAGGCCTGTATTCAGGGAAGAAACGGTTAATAGTAAATCTGTCTTCTCCACACACCAATAATGACAATTGTAGCATAAATGACTTAATCAATAAGGAGCAATGTCCTCTCACATACGTGCTATAAAGCAGATTATCATACATGTATGCGGAAACGGTGACAAGATGTGCAAAACTGATATTACGGATGCATTCAAGCTTATTCCCATCTTACCCTCGCAACATCATTTATTTTGTATAAAATGGGATTGTTCGTATTACTTTCACACAAGGTTAGCATTTGGGTGTCTGTCTATTCCCAAAATATTTGATTGTCTGTCTACAGGAATATGTTGGACTGCGATAACTAACGATGGCATACAGTTTATACTACATCTATGGGATGATATTCCGACAATTGATAAGCTAGAACTTGATGCGGAAAGAACGATGGCGCTCCTCATTTTATTGTTCAATAAGCTAAATGTTCCACTCGCACGTCATAAAACTGTGGGCACAGTCACAGTTGTCGAATATTTGGGAATTGTTTTGGACTCTGAAGGGATGGAAACTCGCCTCCCCCGTAACAAAGTAGAACGTATGTTGAACCTTTTACAATCTTTTCTACGACATAAAACAAAAAGGGAACTAATTTGACTGGTCGCTGTTGCTGCCATAGGCAGTCAAATTAGTTTCAAAATAGTCAACAGCTTACCCACATAGTTAACGCGGATTTTGGGATTCGGAGAATTCAATGTTCAAATTATTTTAATCAATCCCAACACGCGCAATGCGTGGGCGGAGCTTAATTAGAAATGAGCGGGGTATAGATAGAAACGGATCGTTTTATTGGTCAGTGTAGATAAAGTTGTATATACGATTTTAGATAAATTCAACAATTGGGTGATTTTGAATGACTAACCTTTACGCCGGATGAACCCGGGAATCCTGGAGGTCCAGGGGGGCCAATTTTGCCAGAAGCTCCCGAGTTTCCGGGCAAGCCATCAGAACCACGTATGCCCTGCAAACAAAGAGTATCGTTGAATGTACTGAAATATGTATCATATGCTGACCTCAGTACACTTTATAAGATGGTAAGTCGTTAAAAAGGTGCCAAACTCTATTAAAGGTGCACATTCAGACCAGAATAAGTGAAAATTAAAATACTATGTTTGTATAGGTTTAGAGGCTAAGGCAGTGATCTCGCTAGAGAGTTAATCGGGAATAACGCCATACGTCAGTCAGTATGCCGTTATTCCAGATTAAGGCCGTGTTCTCACTGGAGACTAGGGCCGTATTCTCACTGGAGAGATTATAGAGAATACCGCCATACATCAGTATGACGCTACGCCGTTTAAGTCTCTAGTGAGAACACGGCTTTAGGGCGCCCCGATATCAAATTTGATATTGGTCCCCTGTGCCATTGGCCAACAGGCGCACCGATATGAAATTCGTCATTGGGCTTGCGCTGTTCACAAGTGGGCGCGCCGATACCAAATTCGATATTGGCGCGTTACATGAATACTCACATTTAAATTCCCACAATCACACCAAAATGCTTGAAATTATAATGGTTATAGTTTGTATACATTTAGAGAATAAAATTGTGATCTCACTGTAATGAAGCCAAACAATGGCTTAGCAAATAATGATTTCATTCCCTATAGATTTATATAAGTTTTAGCTGCGAAGTTGAATTAGGGATACCCGTCTCTATTTCAATTTACTTAAACGAGCCAGCGATTCAAGTGTTAAATTCAAAAATAGTCTTCAATTCTCCTGCAAATGAACGTTTTAGTCTTTTCTTATGACCATTACGAGGCCTTTTTTGTCGGCTTGACAATTAAATGGTTAACAAAGCTAACGAGAACGAAAAGAGCTACTGAAAATCTGAGGAATTCGAAGTGATGACGAAGACGATGCTTCTAACACAGAAGGATTTAGCTGCCTAAAATTGTTACATTGCAGTGGTAAATTTCCAAAGATAGTCTCCACAGGGCCAGCAAATGGACTACTCTCATGACCATTGCAAAGCCATTTTGAGCGGCTTAGGCCGTGTTCTCACTAGAGACTTAGGTCGTGTTCTCACTGGAGAGTTAATCAGGAATAACGCCATACCTCAGCATTGCGTTCCGCCGGTTAAGTCTCTAGTGAAAACACGGCCTTAGGCCGTGTTCTCACTGGAGACTTAACCGGCGTAGCGCAATACTATTAATCCTTGTTCTCGCTAGAGACTTAGCCGGCGAAATGCAATACTGAGGTATGGCGGTATTCTCGACTAAGAACACGGCCTTAGTTACACCAGTGTTTTCGCGGGGGTACAGACTGTTACTACACGCGCAAACATTTTATATTTCCAGAGCGTAGCGAGTGGTAACAGAATGTACCCCCGCCAAAACACTGGTGTAACGAATTTATTACCCCTCAGACGTCGGCGAGAGAGAGAGAGAGAGGGAGAGAGAGAATTTTATCTTATACGAAATATTGCCAATTTTCAACAATTTATGACGTCATTTTCAGAATGCATCAACACTTATAACGTCATGACATTCGTCAGTGGCTATTGTTATGTCATAGTTAATATGCGCATTACGACGAAAACACGATGTTCGCGCGGGGCATACTGTGTAGTATTGCCCTCGCGTGAGGGAAATACGAAATCATACATCCCTAATCTTAACCAATCAAATAAAAGCATATGGTCATGTGACATTACTGAGGGGTAATAATGAGATATGGCGTTATTCCCGATTAAATCTCTAGTGAGAACACGGCCTTAATCGCTAAAGCTTTATCAACGCTATATCGAACAAAGAGTTACAGAAAATTCTGAGGAAATCCGAGTGATAAAGATTTGGCTGGGAACATTTTTTGAAAATAATGCTTTGAAATTCCAGTACTATTTTTTATTTTGGATATGGAAAAATTAAGTCAGGAGAGTTTGTAAAACAAGAAAATAAATATGCAGTATGGCCTAGCTGTAAATTGCTGTCAATTCACCTTTCCAGAGTACCCACCCATCATATGACGTCATAGTGAACTGCGTGATGCGTACAATGACATCATAATGAATGGAGTCATGAATGACGTCGATAAGTACGTCACGAACGCATATTTGAAGACGGTCTATGCGTTGTTGTATAAATTGTTTGCTTTTACTATTTAATAAATATTCTGTTGAATATTTTGAAACTAATTTGACTGGGCGCTGTTGCTGCCATAGGCAGCAACAGCACCCAGTCAAATTAGTTACAAAATATTCAACAGCTTCCCTGTATAGTTTTCAGGAAATTTATAGCTAGAGCATTTGGGGATCGATCAATCCCAACACGGCGAGGTGTGGGTGGAACTTAGCTAGTGATGGGCTAAAAATGGAAAGGTCCATCGGTTACTCTCTCTCTTCAAATTTGTTTGCAGATTCTTTTTTTTGATATGCCAACAAGTACATATAGCTCGATCTATTCACTACACCCATATGGTATATACCACACATATGGCTTTTCTAGAAAAGATCAAAATCCGCATATGAATGTGACCGCTATAGAGAAAGTCAATAAGAAAAACGGGTTTTGGTTTTGCGCAAAGCTGAATACAGTTATATTAATTATTCATTTTGTTCGTTTGTTCATTCGTTCGTCTATTTCTTTGTTGGTCCACCGGTCTGTCCATACGTTCGTTCGTTGGTTCGTACGTTCGTGATCTCGTTCGTTCGTTCGTTCGTTCGTTCGTTCGTTCGTTCATTTATTTATTTATTTATTTATTTATTTATTTATTTATTTATTTATTTATTTATTTTATTTATTTTTTATTATTTTTATTTTATTTACTTATTTACTTATTTTATTGTTATTTTACATTTCAATTTATCTAAAGGAATAAATTAGATAACTTACAGCGGCTCCAGGTGATCCATCCCTGCCCCTTTCGCCCGACACACCACGTTGCCCTTGTGGACCCGGTGAACCAGCTTGACCAGCAGATCCGGTCTCTCCCTGAAATAAAAGTCATAACATGAACCTAAATGTGCCTATCCATTGTGGTGAATAGCTAGAAACAAAAAGAGATTGATACATAAGCAGCGAAAGTCTCTCTCTCTCTCTCTCTCTCTCTCTCTCTCTCTCTCTCCTCACCCCCCCCCCCCCCCCCTCCTTCCATCCCTCCCTCCCTCCTTCCCCCTCTCTCTCTCTTTCTCTCGCTCTCTCCTCTCTCTCTCTCTCTCTCTCTCTCTCTCTCTCTCTCTCTCCAACCCCCACGCACACTCACCCACCCAACACCTTCTCTCTCGCTCCCCCCAAGCCCACCCACACTCTCTCTCTCTCTCTCTCTCTCTCTCTCTCTCTCTCTCTTTCTCTCTCTCTCTCTCTCTCTCTCTTACCCTCTCTCTCTCTATCAAATAATTAATTGGCTTGATATAATAGCTCGCAAATTACATAAATCTAAATAAACTTAAATTTTCTTCAATCTTACAACAATTCAGTCTGAAACTATTTTAACTTCAGAATTAAAATTGAAACTATTTTAACATTAGTTGAAATTATTTTAGCTGTTGCTGAAACTATTTTACTATAAGCTGGAATTATATTATTAAATTAATTTATTTCAACTCGTGTTAAAAATAATTTAAGCAATGGTTAAAATAATTTCGATATGAATTAAAGCGATTGCATCGCTTGTGATAATATTACAAACTTCAGATAAAATATGTTCAACTCGAGTTAAAACCGTTTAAACCGGAGTATTAAATTTATTACTGGAGATAAAATGATTTGAACTCTAGCGATAATATGTCAACTTGTTGATTTTTTGCTAAAATAATTCAAATTTTAGTCATAATATTTCTACTCGAATTAAAAACGATTCAAAATTTCTCTGTTTAACCCCTTTCGTGTCAACTTAACCCTTTAATGTTCAACTTGGTCAAAAACGACCTCTGCAGTGATCCTGTGAAATGTTCATTTTGCGGGCTAAGCAAAGAATATTTTTGAAAATTTACCACTGGAATGACTGGCTCGGTAACCGAGCCAGTCATTCCAGTGGTAAATTTTCTAAATACTCTTCTTAGCCTGCAATTGGACACCGGCTAAGCAGAAATTTGAATTTTCTTGACCATTACACTTTTGATGAATGTTAATTTGAAGGATAACAGAAATCTATTTTTTTGTAAATTTTCGTTATAAAAATAATTTTCAAAATGTCCTTTAAAAGTTATGGGCATTCCAACTTGTCATGTGTGTCTATTTTCTTGTTATTTAACAAAGTACATTTTAAAAACTTCAATGGTATACAGGCTATTTTAGACAATGGTGTGTGGTTAGGTACATACAGACTCTCCCTCTTTGCCGTAAGACCCAGCCTTTCCTGCTAGACCAGAGAAACCCTGAAAGTGAAAATATCATTCAGGTATTAATATTTATATTAATAACAATAATAATAATAATAATAATAATAATAATAATAATAATAATAATAATAATAGATAGATGTGCGCATCAGTGCGTGCGTACCTGCGTGCACGCATGCGTGCGTATATGACTGGCTGAGTGGGTCGTTAGTGTGCTACGTGCGTGCGTGCGAGCGAGTGTACGTGGGTGGGTGATGGGTGGTGTGTGTGTGCGTGTGCGTGTGTGTGTGCGTGTGCGTGTGCGTGTGCGTGTGCGTGTGCGTGTGCGTGTGCGTGTGCGTGTGCGTGTGCGTGTGCGTGTGCGTGTGCGTGCGTGTATGTGTGTGTGTGTGTGTGTGTGTGTGTGTGTGTGTGTGTGTGTGTGTGTGTGTGTGTGTGTGTGTGTGCGCGCGTGAGAGAGAAAGGAGCGAGGGAGAGAGAGAGAGAGAGAGAGAGAGAGAGAGAAGTAGAGAGGGGAAGGGTGAGAAGTCGTTGATATATAATCCTAATCTTACCCGATGTCCTTTTGGTCCTGGTAGACCGGGCATTCCAGACATACCACGTGATCCCTAGAAAACATACAGACATCTACTTTAGACATTGCTCGTGTTCCCTTATCATTAGGACATTAGACTTTGGTTGTAAGATATTAACTTAGATAGTTTCGCGATATATTTTGGGTAGAACATGATATATCGATATATACTTGGTAATAGAGGGATCCATTTTAGCTATACCCTGCACATTTCGGTTGAAAGCGCAACCCACTTTTACGTTTCATTGAATAGATTTATGTACTTTGACCCCTGAATTAGCAGAATCGCAATTTCAAGATAACTATACAGGAAAGCTGTTGAATATTTTGAAACTTATTTGACTGGGAGCTGCTGCTACCTACGGCAACATCAGCTCCCAGTCAAATTAATTTGAAAACTATCAAACGAAATTTTAGTAAATTACAAATCCATCAGAGACATACAATTCGTACACTTGACGGACTTTTCCTGCTTCATGACGAAGTAAAAATATGGCATTATGATTGTAACGTCGGGCTACATGTCACGTAATTGATTATGACGTTATATACGTGTGTGGAAGATCGGATACATCCGTTGGCTTGATAGGTTAATGAATGAATATTTGAGTATTCCCATACCATAGCGCCATGCAAGCCACGTGGTCCTGACTCTCCATCACGCCCGGGTTCACCCTGAGGATAAAAATATTTAAAACTATTAAAATTATTTCATGAAACGCATCAATTCTTATAGGATTTTAAGATGCTAATCCCATCTCAAATGTTGTGTTGCACCGACAGAATATGGTTTAAAGATTCCATTTCATTCATATGCTGTCACATTCCCTTATCTGTATCACAATTATCTGCTTTATAATATCGCATAAATATTAAACAGCTATCGCCACCATTGTGTCGCCTCAGGCGATAGTGCGTAATGGCATGTAAGTGCCAATACATTACATTATTTCATCCCGTTGAATATTCTGAAACTAATTTGACTGGAAGTTGTTGCTGCCTATGGGACCACCAACTTCCAGTCAAATTAGTTTCAAAATATTCAACAACTAAGTTTGCTTTTATGCCACATTGTCAAATTATAGATGGCACCTCTATGACAGCGTATATACCGAGGCAAACACGCTAGGTTTTTTCTGATTGGGTGAAAAGTACATCATGACAGCCGTCATAGGCTGTAGAAATGTATCAACATTTAGCTACTAAAGCCTGAATAACTCTCGGTGTCTGCATGATAAAAGGCTAAAATGTCAGGCATAGATTATGGGTAGCAACTTTTATCACCTGAGTCGTGAGTATAAGATAAGGGGAGATTTCCTTTAACACAATATATCAATACATGCCAAAAATCGAATTATCAGAGCACTAGAACTTTATGGCATGCATTTCAAGCTGCCTGGCGATTTTATTCCCACCACCCCCACCCCCATCCCCACCACCAACACACACACACCACACCGAGTAAGGTGAAGATGGTGTTGCATTCTGCTCTGCCCGTGCGTGCGTATGTACGTGCGTGCGTGCGTGCGTGCGTGCGTGCGTGCGTGCGTGCGTGCGTGCGTGCATGCGTGTGTGCGTTTACTGCGTACGTGCGTGCGTGCGTGTACTTGGAGCTGAATGTAAAAAAACTACTGGTCCGATTTGTCTCAAATCTTAACAAAACAAAAACGGTTTACTAAAAAGAAGGATTTCCAGACGTTGGCTGATATCAGAAACCATCGATCCGGATCGGATCAAAGTCCGGATCTATGTAGTTTTCAACATTGACACTTTTTGTCTGACTAAACTTAGCAGTTCCTATCTTGTGTTTGCTTAATCTTCTTGGACCCAAACTTGTGCACGTGCTTCCTTATAAGGAGAGGGCACAACACAACGACCTTCGGGCTAAAAAGTCGAAGGTTAATATCACGTATTGTTTCTTCTAGGTGAAGGCACAGATATCTTGAACTAGGAATGCATTGTTGTATATTGATGAGGACTTTTGAATATAGCTATTTAATTTCATAGATATTGAACGACTTACATCTTGCCCTGAGGATCCAGGCGTTCCTTGTGGGCCGCGCGGGCCATGGTGTCCCTGTTAACGATAAAATGATAGATAGATAGATAGATAGATAGATAGATAGATAGATAGATAGATAGATAGATAGATAGATAGATAGATGGATGGATGGATGGATGGATGGATGGATGGATGGATGGATGGATGGATGGATGGGTGGGTGGGTGGGTGGGTGGGTGGGTGGGTGGGTGGGTGGGTGGGTGGGTGGGTGGGTGGGTGGGTGGGTGGGTGGATGGATGGATGGATGGATGGATGGATGGATGGATGGATGGATGGATGGATGGATGGATGGATAAATAGATAGATAGATAGATAGATAGATAGATAGATAGATAGATAGATAGATAGATAGATAGATAGATAGGTAGGTAGGTAGGTAGGTAGGTAGGTAGGTAGGTAGGTAGGTAGGTAGGTAGGTAGGTAGGTAGGTAGGTAGATAGATAGATAGATAGATAGATAGATAGATAGATAGATAGATAGATAGATAGATAGATAGATAGATAGATAGATAGATAGATAGATGGTATTTAATTCATTAAATATCTTAAAGGTTGAATTAGAACATTAATTAGAAAACCAAAATCAGGATTTTAGATATATTTGTCACATGACGAACCCGGCCTCTGCAGTGGTATTGGGGAATGTCTATTTGTAGGTCAAGAGAAGGGGTTTTTTTTAATTTACCACTGAAATGACTGGCTCGGTAACCAAGCCAGCCATTCCAGTGGTCAATTTTCAAAAATAGTCCTCTCTTGGCCTGCAAATAGACATTCAGTAAGAAAATATGTTGATCTCTTGGCCAAATTTAGCCATTAAGCGGTTAACCACACCAAAATGGTGCCAATAACGTAATGAAAGTTGAACTAGCCACACTTTTCAGCTAACTAATAACCGAGCCAGTCATTCTATTGGCAATTTTCAAAAATAGTCTTCCCTTGACCTGCAATTGGACATTTAATAAGCAATTATTTAGATTTTCCTTACAAAATTTAGACATTAACCCTTCAATAACTAAATTTGTTCAAAAGATTAAAATATTTACTATTGAATGTCCATTTGCAGGCAAAGAGAAGACTATTTTGAAAATTTACCACTTCTAGTGATAAAATGTTCAAAATAGTCTTCTTTTGGTCTGCAAATCGGCATTCCCCAAGACCACTACAGCGGCCGGTTTGGGCCGGTTTGGGCCGGTTTCGTCGTCAAAGAGTTAAAGCGTTAACTTCTCATGTGATTGGTGTTGAATACGAAATCATAGTATATATCAATTTCATGGATTTCACAGAAAGTATTCCTATTATTTTGAAAATAATTTGAACAGAAGCCATTGCTGCATAATCAAGCACAAACGGCATTCTGTTAAATTATTTCAAAATATTTTCAACAGACTATTAATTTTGAAGCGTAATTAATCTCAAATTTAAGCCAATTTAGCACACGATCTTAATCCTATCTTTATCTAATAAGCTCCTAAATGATTTTAACCCTTATGATGTCTGATATTGTCAGCTTATAACACGTGATATTGAATCCTAGCTTAGCATTATTGTCAAACACATTTACCCATTTAATGACTAAATTTGCTAAAAGAAATTAAAATATTTACTTATTGAATGTCAATTTGCAGGCGAGAGAAGACTATTTGTGAAAATTCACCACTGGAGTGACTGGATCGGTTATCGAGCCACGCAGTCATTCCAGTGGTAAAAAGGTTTTAACAGTCTTCTCTCAACCTGCAAATGGCATTCCCCAAGGCCACTACCGAGGCCGGTTTGGGGCGTCTTCGTCGGGAAAAGGTTAAACGCTATGTTAGACGGAACCATTTCTCGTCATGCCCCGCCCATTTCTAGCTAAGCTCCGCCCCCTTTGTACGTGTGCCGGAATCGGTTTGAAACGTTGAATCCCGAATTCGTAGAATTTTAACTGTCGCGGGAGGCTGTTGAATATTTTGAAACAAATTTGACTGGGTGCTGTTGCCGCATATGGCAGTAACAGCGCCCAGTCAAATTAGTTTCAAAATCGTCAACAGAATTTTTATTAAATTCGAAATTTACAAATCATTCAATTCCTACACTTACGTGCTTCGGTTTTGGGTCGGACTTACATCATTTTGATTGTGACGTCACGTAACGTGTTGCGTATTTGCATTATGACGTCATATTGTCAGATGAGATCCCAGCATTACGTTAGTATCGTCAGTAACAAAAGTACTTTAATACCCATTGACCTATATAATCCCAGTCTGAAATCTAGGTCAATGGACCTTTCCCGTTTATCCATCCATCATATGACGTCATAATCAACTACGTCACGTGTAGGATGATGTCATAATCACTTACAGCATGAATGACTCGATTTATTCCGTCTTAACAACACCCAGTCAAATTAGTTTCAAAATATTCAACAGCTTACCTGTATAGTTTTCTGGAAATTGATAATCAGGGCGTTCAAGGATCGATCGATCCCAACACTAGCGATGTGTTGGTGTAGTTTAACTAGGGATGGGCTGAAACTTGTCCAAAAAGGTCCATTATGCTACGAGATGGCCTCAAGAAAGACTCGGTACAGTCAAATCAAAAATGGACCTGAGGAAGCTAAGGATTTCGGCTGAGGACAAGACACAGTAGTCAAAAGCGAAGAAGGACTGATTGCAGCTGTAGGATGTTTCTACTACTACTACTACTACTACTACTACTACTACTACTACTACTACTACTACTACTACTACTACTACTACTACTGCTACTACTACTACTACTACTACTACTACTACTACTACTACTACTACTACTACTACTACTGCTACTACTACTACTACTACTACTACTACTACTACTACTATTACTACTACTACCACTACTACTACTACTACTACTACTACTACTACTACTACTACTACTACTACTACTACCACTACAGCCGCAGAATTCAGTAATCATACATACATATGCCGAGACATACCTGTGGACCGGGCTCTCCATTCTCTCCTCTCGCTCCCTGGAATCCTTGTGGCCCCTGAAGAGAAATGTAATAGTCTGTGGTAATAAACACGCCAGTGGATGGATTTTACAAAACGTTCATGGGTTGAAAAGTTGAGGCACATTATCAGATCTCAATGTTACAAGTTCAACTTCAATCTATTTATTCAAGATTTGCGGTGTTTTAACTATCTGGCTGATGCATGTCTCAAGGCCACAATTTTTTCCAATGGGGTTTAAATCTGGATATGATGACTATTTTGAAAACAATTTGATTGAAAGTCGTTGGTGGATCAGCCACCAACGACTTTCAGTCAAATTGTTTTCAAAATATTCAGCATGGTCAAAGTTTTTGCTCATTGAGATTATTGTTTGGTGGCTTGCAACAGTGGTTACATTTAAGGGAAAAGTGCAACGCTGTAACACTTATGAAACGGAAAGTTCATGGTTCGAATCCCATCTCCACCTGATGTGCCACGAATTCGTTGAGTTAGACGTGGGTGAGTTATGAGCTAATTGGTATGCTAATGGTGAGCTGTTGACATAGCATTAAGGTATATAGCCTTATCGCGGGGGAACCAGTGTGGTGTGGGGGGAAGGTGGGTCGGGTCTCCACCCCCACAAGGATAATTTTTGGGGGACACCATATGTTATGTCTCCCAAGCACCCACCACGCCTCCACTCCCAGTAAACAATAACAAACATTTCCAACAAGCTGTAAGAAATAAAACAAGGTCAAATTCTACTTTTAATGCAGTACTTATGTGAATTTATTATGAAAGCAGCTTTAGATTATTTCTCAGGGTGCTTAAACGTGGTCATTCCCCGCAGGGAGATCCCCGGACCCCATACTCAGGGAAGGGGGCATTTGCATGCAGGCCAAAGGATGGCTATATTTGTAAATTTACCAAAATAATAGTCTTCTTATCCTGCCAAAAATCATAATTCTCTTGAAACGTCTTAACCATTAAAGGCTTGATTGTTTGATTTAAGTAGTAATTTACGCCGCTGTTGACACAAGATGGATTAAAATTCAAAAATAATATTCTTGGAGTTTGGTAGAAACCATTATCCGTTCAACAGTACGACGCGGTTAGTCATTCTTGGACAATCCAGGGGTCACGCCCTTAAATAATTACCCAGATCCGCCAATGCAAAGTGTGTCGTAGTAGATGCGTTGCTATGTTTTTGCTTACCACTGATCCTGGAGGTCCCTGCGCGCCAGCCATTCCAGGTGCACCACCCCTGACGCCCATGCTTTGCTGAAAGACAGAAGAGAAGAATGAGATATAATAAAACACTGATGAGGGTGAAGAAGTAAACCAGGAAAAAGAAGAAGACGGCGAGAAAAGAAAAAAAGATCGTTAAAAAATTGAAATCTGTGTGCGTGCGTGCGTGCGTGCGTGCGTGCGTGCGTGCGTGCGTGCGTGCGTGCGTGCGTGCGTGCGTGCGTGCGCGTGTGTGTGGGGTGTGTGGGTGTGTGTGTGGGGGGGGGGGGGTTGTTAATATAATGGCATTGATGTATTTTGTTATTGCATATTAGTTTTATACAACAATTTAAGCTCAATTTATTATTCTGTTAAACACGAGTGCGCGCCTCAGTTTCTTGGGTTGAGAAATTATTTTTAAGACGAAATATTCATATAAGAAGGAATATAGAATAATCTTAAGGCGTGTTCACACTAGAGACTTAACCAGCGTAACGCAATACTGAGGTATGGCGCTATTCCCGATTAACTCTCCAGTGAGAACATGGCCTTAGGCCGTAGTCTCACTAGAGAGTTAATCCGGAATAACGCCATACTTCCGTATGACGTTACTTGGGAGTAACTCTCTAGTGTGAATACAACCTTAGGGCGTGTTCTCACTGAAAAGTTACTCAGGAATAAGACCATGCCTCAGTATGGCTCTACGCCGGTTAAGTCTCTAGTGTGAACACGGCCTTGGATATGTCTAGACAGTATGGCAATTTCAAAAAAAAATGGTGGCACCACGCGTTCTACAATCATCATCATCATGCGAAAATTCAAAGACAATAAGCTTAGAGGATGCAAACTACATCTAGGGGCCACATCAAGGGGATCAGTTAACGACGTAACCACAACGTACCACTTATAGAACACATATTCTCGTTCAGTGAATTCCGACACGGGAATTGTAAGCGAAACTCTGGTGTTCTCTGCGAAACGGTGGTGAATTCCGTCGTCAAATTTGTTTTTATATAGGCATTTTTGCGCTTTTAATATTTAAGGAATTTCTAATTCGCATTTGTGAATATTAATGGTTTTAGCTATGCCCCGCCCATCTCTAGCAAATCTCCACCCACACCTCACTCGTGTTGGGATCGATCGAACCCTCAACTCCATGACAATCAATTTCCTGAAATCTATACGGGTATGCTGTTAATTATTCTGAAACTAATTTAACTGGGTACTGTTGCTGGCTATGGCAGCAACAGCGCCCAATCAAATTAATTTCAAAATATTCAACAGAATGTTTATTAAATACTAAAGACATACATTTCGTACAACAACGTTTAGTCTGGCATAAATTAAGCATTGGTGTCGAGCCTTATCTATATCATTCATGACCTACTTGATTATGACGTCATCCCACACGTTACGCAGTTGATTATGACGTGATTGATTGATGGATAAACTGGAAAGGTCCATTCCGTCGTCAAATTTGTTTTTACTTTTTTACGTTTTCTAATTTGCATTTGTGATCGATAGATTATTAATTAGCCTGTACATACCCCATATGCAGCTCCCGACGGTTGTTGAACACCTTTGTCGAATGACTGTTGGGAAAGGTAACCATCATTGTCGGTCTATTATAATAATAATAACAATAATAATAATAATAATAATAATAATAATAATAATAATAATAATAATAATAATAATAATAATAATAAATTAGAATTATGATATTTGGTTAGCGATTAAAATAAAACTTCTTAATTATCTTGGCGATAGGTAGCAACAGCTCTCAGTCAAATTAGTTTCAAAGCACCTACCAGTCAAATTAGTTACAAAATAAACTGTGAATGAGTTATTAAAGTCGTGCCTTTGTGTTCAAATGATTAAACTGGAACAAGTTGGTAGCATATTTCTCAATAAATGGACCCAGTAATATTCCAAAAAGCAAAGAATCAACGCACCTCTTTCCCATTTACCAACTAACTTAACACATTGTATTATTAACTCGCATTTTGCAAGATAATTCCAATTCGTTTATTGGTAAACGATTTTGCTGACAACTTTTAATATTTGTGATACGTAGAATCATGTTTCAGCAACATGGTTGTAATGTCGACAATAGCCTGATAACACATAGGCCGTGTTCTGACTGGAAGGTTAATCAGGAGACACGCCGCACTGAAGTATGGCGCTAATCTGGATTAGTACTCTGGTGTGATCACGACCTAAGCAAGCCTACATTGGTCGTAAGAAATCTCACCTGGGTACTAGTAGTAACAACGACGCGTTCAATCTCTCTGGTTCTAGCCAAATCCTAAAAGCAAATAAAAGGATATTTTGTCATCCCTATCACTAGTTAAGCTCCACCCACGATCCACCCATTTTGGGATCAATAGATCCCTGAACTCACTAACTATCGCCTTACAGAAAACTATACAAGTAAGCTGTAGAATATTTTGAAACTAATTTGGCTGGGTGCTGTTGCTGCCTATGGCAGCAACAGCGCCCAGTGAAATTAGTTTCAAAATATTCAACAGCACGTTTATTAAATAGTAAAGCCATACAATTCGTACAACAACGCTTTAGTCCGTCACCAATTATACGTTCGTGACGAACTTAATTACGCCATACATGACGTCATTGATCATGACGTCATCCTGACCGTCACGTAGCTGATTATGACGTTATATGATAAGGTACATTACGTTCTAGTTATGCGACCTTTAGCATGCTATGTAACAGAGGGAGCATGCGTATCTAGATTGACAAGGCCTATGTACATGCAACAGTACTGCTGAAAATGTCGAAGACAATTTCAGTCGATGGAGCACAAACAAGCTCCAATCATATCTGCTATGTCAGGCAGACAGAACTAAGCACACATGTGTGCTTAGCTTATATAATTAGCGTTGGGCATCATAGCAGTGACCAACACTTTACCTACGTGTTTCATGAGATTCCTTAGTATTACCTAAATCTATGAAGATATGATGGTTGTTTGAAGATAGAGTGTGTTGGTTTGCGATGTGCTGTCAATCGATGCTTTGTAGTTTTAATAATTTCACTTATTCCGCTTCCAAAGATTTCGGTTCTAGCACCCAGATTATGGTTTGAAATTATAATTATAATCATTTTATTTCGCAGTCAAATTCTGTCCTCCCAATATGGCATTATCAAACCGTGCATTTAAGCTAGATTCTTTGAATGAACATCAATCCTATAATGCAGAAGAATTTAAATTTTAAATCCCAAGCCCGGGAGATTGCTACGTTGATCACGTTGGAATCACATATTTAAACCGCTTACACTGCATACAATTTGTCAGGGTATTTTAGTTTAGTCCAGCGTTTTATATCTCTAAGTACACTAAATTCAATCTGGGGAAAGGATGGGAAGAGAAAAACCATCGGCGGTAGTATTAATTGCTCAAACAAACAGAAGACATGCTCACCTGTTAACTTGGCAAATGAATTTCGGTCTTTTTGGAATATTGCACTAATGCATGGTTGGAACCAGGATCTCGTTTTCTGAACTTCGTACCTAAGGTTTCGAGAATCCCGGGTTGACAGGAAAGTATTCCAACCCTATGTCCAAGCTTTTCCCAGAAAGCTAGGTTGTCTGACACGTGCTGACCATATGGTATTTGAAAGCTTCCACCTGGTGTCGGTGAAACCCCTGACTGAGAATGTGTGCCGGTATAGAATGGGGTCTTGCGACCTGATTTTCGACCAACAGACGCGTCCCATATTCTATTTGAGGAAACGCTTCGTATGAAGTAACCTGTGGCTTCTCCTGGACATTAGGAGGTCAGTAGGGGATTTGACAATGGGCAAACAAAGAAATTAACATGGATATCCATACGGTTCGATGTCAGGAACTTTATGAGGAGTGGGAGTAAAGACCTTATAGTACTTATTTGTATTGATGGTGAAATTGCCTTTGGTCACCGTCACGTCTTCCCTGATTGTATTATTTTCGGAGCTTTTGGGGAGGGGTTGCAAACTCGATGTGGGTCTGCACCAAGAGTCAAGTAATATTAAACGACGTAGAAGACTGGTATTGCCAATTAATCAAGTTATTACGGTAATTATGTATTGTCCATAACAAATCATTGAAGTGTGCTCCCGCTAGCTCGGGATTAGATGGGCTCTCAATTAGATGACTCGTGATGTTCCTGGGCATGGTATCAAGTGCTTCTCGAAGACCATCTTCCTTGGTGAGCCACAATATATGGTTCCTTATGTCAACTCTTGAAATACCCAAATACCTTTAAATACCACAGATTTACTTCAGAAAGCGTTCCCCGATAGCGCATGTTACTGGGCCGGTACTGGGTCAATACCGGGCCCTATTGGCCCGGTGTTGACCCAGACCTGACCCAGTAACCTGCATTGACAAGTTTTACTCTGCTAAATAACGGATTGAAAGAGGGCAATAGACCCGAGGGACCACATCTTCAGTGTCCTTAAAGTGCCAATTCTAAAGGCATTGTATATGTTTACTTACCTCTTCCTCGTCGGGAAAGTCCTCTGAAAAATTATTAATAATAATAATAATAATAATAATAATAATAATAATAATAATAATAATAATAATAATAATAAATACTTTGAATTGATCCTATGAACCCTGAAGTCTCAATTTTCGTATGGCTTACAAATAAGTCTTTGAATATGTTGAAGCTAATTTCACAGAAATCTTTTACTGCCATTAACAGCAAACAGCTCGCAGTCAAATTAACTTCAAAAATATTCAACAGAATAAACTGTAAATGATTTCTCGCATTTAACCTTTCAAGGTCAAATGTTTAATATACTGATTTAGGGCCTAACAATCATCAAGGATGCCAGTTTAGACGTCGCACGCAGAAATTGTTACCGTTTAGGATAGTCCCATCATCCATACATACTGTTAACTAACATTTTCACCTGAACACATTTCTATGGCAACGCATCTATTTCAACCAATCGAATTTCTATTGTCATCGATATTTGCTGGAGTAATTTATGTCCATAAGTCCGGAAATCTCACCGGGGCACAGAGACTACCAAACGCGTAGTGATACATTTCTAACCATGCCCCGCCCATTTCTGGCCAAGCTCCGCTCACTTGAATAGATTTTGACGCCTTGACCCCCGAACTACCAGAACCTCAATTTCAAAATAACTAAACAGGTAAGCTATTAAATATTTTGAAACTAATTTTACTGGGAGTTGTTGCTTCCTATGGCAGCAACGCGGTCAGTCAAATTAGTTTCACAATATTCAACGCATGCCTTCGAGCCACTATGCAATAATTTCAATGAGCAAAAAGTCTTGACTTGCTGAATATTTTGAAAACAATTTGACTGAAAGTTGTAGGTGGCTTAGCCACCAACAACTTTCAGTCAAATAGTTTTCAAAATATTTAGCAACTCCAAAGATACAACCATTGGAATATGTCATCTGCCAAGACTTAGCCGTCAGACCGTTAAATTGTAAATTCACAAAAGACACACTCCAGGAGCTTACTGATGGACCTTTGCTATTTACTGGACGGACCTACGTCATTTGATTAGCAACGTCAGCAAACAAGTGACGTACGTCGAGTATGACGTCAGATACTTGAGTGACAGATCGGATCTCTCAATTATATTCTATTCTTCATTATTTATTAACACTCACCAATTTCGGGACATTTGGCGCAGCATTCTCCCTCATTGGCTAGAGCGTCCGGGCAATCGATACTAGGACACGTGATATAGTAGCACGTGAGCTCTCCGTTCACGCAATCGCACTGGTAACATGGCTCCTGGAAGGGCTTGGGACGAATACTGTCACCAGCCGGAACCATCTGTCCGTCCATCTCACATGCCTTACCTGGAGGGAAAAACGTATTTTGAAAATTGTCAGTCACGCGGTACTTTACATGCCCGTACTTTTCGAACATTCGAATGCCTTGACGTTTAAGGCGTTGACGGTTTGACACCCCCCCCCACCCCAAATTAAGTTGTTCTTTCTTGATGAAGGGAAACATATAGTCTCTAATACAGCCTCTCGTCCGACGAGGGCAATGGACCTTTCCAGTTTTAGCTATTCCCCGCCCATATCCAGCTAACCTCCACCCACACTTCGCCCGTGTTAGGAGTGATCTATCCCCGAATGCCCTGACAATCAATTTCCTGAAAACTACACAAATAAGCTACTGAATATTTTGAAATTAATTTGACTGTGTGTTGTTGCTGCCTATGGCAGCAACAGCGCCCAGTCAAATTAGGTTCAAATTATTCAACAGAATATTTATCAAATAGTAAAGACACAATTTGTACAGCAAGTCAAGGTCCGTCTTCAATTATGAGTTCATGACGTACTTAACTACGTCATTCATGGCGTCATGATGATGTCATTGATTATGACGTCATTCAACACGTCACGCAGTTGATTATGACGTCATATGATTGGTGGGTAAAGTGGGAACGTCTATTGGCTAAATCGTGTTTGACAAAGGATCTATTGACATGGCAATACACCCTATGGCTGATATATCCATAGTTATGTTTGGCTAACGTCTTGGCGCGATGAATGAATCCAGGTTTTAGCTATGCCCCGCCCATATCTAGCTACGCTCCGCCCACGCTTTGCCCGTGTTGGGGTCGATCGAACTTGAACTACCTGAATCACAATTTCGAGAAAACAATACAGGTAAGCTGTGGAATATTTTGAAACTAATTTCACCGGGTGCTGCTGCTACATATCAGCGCCCCGTCAAATTAGTTGCAAAATATTCAACAGAATGTGTATTGAATAGTAAAGACATACAATTCGTAGATCTGAGCGTCTTTTAAAAGTTCGTGACTGACTTAGCTACGTCATTCATAGCGTGCATGATTGTGACGTCAACATGCTTCTGTTGTAATTGATTGGCATGTCAATACTTGCGTGACAGATTGGATTCCTCTACTGAATTCCTTAGCATGGCAATATAGCGTCGCAACATACATCTTACGTTGTGACGTCATACTACTATTATGACGTTGCATTATATTTCCCATGCTCAACTGTCAATCAAGGTGTCAATTTTTGACACAAAGGTTGCGGCCGTTTACCGTCCAACCACAGAGATAGAGTAGGTCTATCAAGTCAAGTCAACGAAGTCTGTTAAACTGTTTAATGAAACCTTTGAACACAAGTTTGTCATAAATCCAGTCCGTAGACCTTGCGTTATCAGTTTTCATACCAGACCCACAGGCGCACGCATAAACGCACACACATAAACAAACACCATGTTTCAACAATATTGTTCCCAAAATGTACACCAATCCTTCCTGTATTGAATTTATAACATTTTAATTTCGTCGTCGTCATCATCATCATCATCATCATCATCATCATCAGTATCATTACCATCGTCAACGGCATCAGTCAGTCAAAAACTACCCATCAGATTTGGCTCAAATTTTCCACAAAGAAGAACCATTCCTTGCAAGATTATTTCCAGACGTTGGTTGTGATCCGGATGGGGGGAACCCGGATCGGATCAATTTATGGATCTGTGAATATCTCGTAGGAAAAGATGTGACCATACACTAGGGCCGTGTTCTCCCTAGAGAGTTAATCAGGAATAACGCCATACTTCAGTATGGCGTTATTCCGGATTAAGTCTCTAGTGAGAACACGGCCTAGGATTCCACAACAATGGGCCTGATAAATAAGAATCGAAAAATCCGGGAAATCCGGGGGTGGAGGTGGTGGTGGGGGTGTGTGGAATTCCTGAAAAACCGAAGACCCTTTTCAAATGTGACAAAAACGGGATGGCGATGATCTGCCGTGTCTGTTTGCTCTTGTTTGTAACTGAAATCTAGGCTAGTTTAGGTTACTGGATCACGCCGCGACCTGAATTACGCTTAAATATAGCTCGACAGACCTTGCGAGGAATATGTCATAGGGCCTATATATCAAAGCTTAATATCGCAAAGATCACAAACAGTCTTTGATGAAGAAATTCGAGCTGATGAAATATGAGGATGCTGTGCGTCTATAGTGAGGCCCATCAACCACTACGTATCTTTGAGAGATGGTTAAAGCCATCACAGGGTACTTATATCTCCATGTATATCTCCATGTATACAGCTGGTAATATAATACCTTAGATGACTATACAGTAATGGTCCCGCTCGGAATAGGACCCTCTGTCAGATCTGGTTTTGATGTAATGGGCTGAGGTCAAGGTTTTTCCCGTCACATTTCAGAGCACGCATCGATCGTTGATCTACAATATGCCACGAGATAACCCTACTTACTCCACATATCTGCGTAACCGCAGCGCGGTATCTTTGCATGAATTGTTAGGCGATGTGTTGTGCTTTTAAAAGCACCAACCTGCCTGAAAATAAATTCGTTAAAATTGTAGACTTTCCGAGGCAATATCTCATGTGCCTAGATGTAATAAAACGAAATAAATCTTAATGCTTGAAAATTAAATTGTTTAAATGGTATACTTTTCGAGGCTTAATATGTGGGCCTATATGTAATGAAGCGAAAGAAATCTTAACATATGATGATTTAATTCCATATAAATTTGTACAATTTGTATGTTATGAAATTGAAATAGAGGCACGAGTCCCTAATTCAAATGCACAACTAAAAAAATTATATTAATTTATGCGTAATGAAATCATCATATGCTCAGATTTATTTCGTTTCATTACATCTAGTGCCACAGTTTAAGCCTCTAAAAGTATGCAATTTAAAAGATGTTATTTTCAATCATTTTGCTGTGAATGTGCTCCTTACCTAGCTTACCCGTCTGTTACACTACCACGGCTAGATTCCACAGTTTTTACACCGGTACCCATTTATACACCTTAGTGGAAATAGCTAACGAGGATAGATTGAGATTACCTAGATGTTTTCAAGGATACCGAGAGTGTCACGCACAGAGACGCGAACCAGGGCGCACGGGGTAACAAAACCCGTACACTAACCACAATGCCAACGTTTCCTCATAGAAAATTAGCTAGAGAATCCAAGACCGCTTAAATTGCGCAAACCCCGTTGTTCTAGGTCGCATAGACATAGATAATATCACGTCTAGTAAGCGTTCACATTTCACAACAATTTGTGAAACAGTTTATTTCAATAACAATTCTTTAATGTACACCGCATGGCTCTTCATAGTGTACCACCGGTATTAACATTACCATACAATTCTAAACTGATATGTTGCATCCAAATAGAGCTGATCTGGGGGGATTTGCCAATAAAAATCATTTTTTTAAATATCATTTTCACGTTTATCCGCAAATAAATACTCCATGAGGAACATTATATCCATTCGAACTAGGTATTCTGTTTATTTAACCATGAGTTGCGTAGTCAATGTCCACTTCTTTCTCACGCCTCACTTGCCAATATTGTTTTGCAATTTATGGTTTGTTGTTCAGAATCTAGCTAGCTATTATGGGCCGCATTATTTCGCTCCACAATATTTTGTTCAATTTCAAAATTAGTAATAAAAATCTTTCGATACGCTAGTGAATAGTATATTTCGCTCTTACCACACTGGTACATTTATATTGGCCAATATCCAATGGACCGTTCCAGTTTTTGCTAAGCCCCGCGTACCCCTAGATAAGCTCCACTCACACCGCGTCCGTGTTGGGATCGATCGATTTCTGAACTCCCCGACTATCAATTTCCAGAGAGCTATACAGATAAGCTGTTAAATATTTTGAAACTAATTTGACTGGGTGCTGTTGCTGCCGATGGCAGCAACAGCGCCCAGTCAAATTAGTTTCAAAATAATCAACAGAATCTTTACTAAATAGTAAAGACATACAATTCTACAACAACGCATAGTCCATCTTCAGCTATGCGTTCGTGACGTAATTATCTACGTCTTTCATGACGTCATAATCACGTCATTGATTAGGATGTCATTCTACACGTCACACAGTTAATTATGACGTCATATTATGGATGGATAAAGTGGAAAGGTATATTTGGTCATGATCTAGGTGTTCATGAGAACCTGCCCCCCCCCCTCCCTCCCACCAACGCCCCCACCCACCTTCCATGCACACGCATCGTCGCCCTCACCCACCCCACGCGCACACAAATATTGGCAATACAATTTTCTTTGAAAATTATGCTCCTTTATTACTCATAATGCTAGAAGTCCCCTCAGCATCTAATAATCAAAGTTCTCTGTGCAAGACCTGGACCTATATGACTGGGACACGCCTACGATTATTATCTGGCCTCCTCCACACCGCCACCCGCATTAACCCTAACTAGGCTAAATCAAAACCACTAACATGAGTATTCCATATCTCAGCTTGTCCATACCCTTCAAAGACCATCTCTCGTGTTAGCTCTTCCATCCCCTCCCCTCCAGACCTATTTCCTATCCTGGCACATTCCTTCCACGACTTTTCCATATCTGGTCCCTTAAACACACCTTCCAGGACTACGTCACATTTGAACTCATCCACATCCTTCACTATGATACGTAGGCGCCTCCACACCCCTTCTAATGCCATTCCCTATATGAGTTATCTCACGTACATGATATGGGTGTCTTCCACACGCTTTTCAAACAATCCCCTATATGGGCATCTCCACACCAATAGACGAATCCAGTTTTAGTTATGCCCCGCCCATCTTTAGCTAAGTTCCACCCATGCATTGTCCGTGTTGCAATCAATCGATCCATGCACTCTCTGAATATCAATTTCAAGAAAACTATACAGGTAAGATGTTGAATCTTTTGAAAATAATTTGATAGGCAGCTGCATGGCATCCAATTCGTACAACTGGATGGACCATTAAGCATTTAAAAGGGACTAAATCGAGTCATTCGTGATTATGACCTCAGCCTACGCGTGAGGTTGTTGATGTTGGCGTCACATGATTGATCGAAAAACGATGGATTTCTCTATTTCCGAACAATCTTATATCTTGTCTCGTCTGCACCCATTTCACGACTATGACATATCTGAACTCCTTAGCATCATTTAAAAGATTTGCCTCTAGTTAGTCTCACCCCCCACACATTCTACGGCCGCGTTCGCACCAGAGAATTAATCAGGAATAACGCCATACTTCAGTATGGCGTTATTCCTGATTAAGTCTCTAGTGAGAACATGGCCTAAGTCTCTCTCATATCTGGATTCGTCTAGACCCCTTGCAGAACTATCCACTATTTGAGCACCTCCACCTCCAGCAAACTTCCATGATAATCTCATATCTGCCCCCACGCCCACACCCGTAGCAAAACTATCCCCTATCTTGGGACCTCCAACTCCATAGCGGGACTATCCTATATAATCAATCTTCGATATATGACGCCCTGACCATATAGGCATATACATCTTAGAGCCACGACCAACCGTCTTAAATGACTGCCATTTTTTATCTCCAACGGAAAATTGTTCTTTTCAGTAAATTGTATTTCACCAATTTGATTTTTCTATTGTGATGCAGAAATTATCTTATTTTTTCCGATTCAAATTGTGAACTTCTTATATACATGTCAAGATCAGCCAAGTTACTTCCAAAGGTTATTAGTTTAGGATCCCTTTGCTCCCAAATATGGAATCTGTAGTCTGCTTGAATAACTGGTATCAGTTGCTATATTGTGGTGGACATGCCATTACCATGCCATGACATGAGATACAAGAGTTTGTACGTGCATGCATTGCCATAAAGCAGTTAGCTAAGATTATTGCAAATCATAGTTCAGTCACAATGACCTTCTTTGCATTTGCACTATATCATCGTCATCATCATCATCATCATCATCATCATCATCATCATCATCACCACCACCACCACCACCACCACCACCACCACCACCACCACCACCCCCACCACCACCACCACCACAACCATCACCACCACCACGACCACTATGATGCTACTGCTGTTGTTGCTTTTGTTGTTGCTGCTGCTGTTGCTGCTGCAGCTGCTATTACTATTGCTGTTGCTATTGTCACTGTTACCATTAACACTACAATCACTACCAGGACCACTATCTCTACTACTGCTACTACTATTGCTACTGCTACTGCTACTGCTATTGCTACTGCTACTGCTACTGCTACTGCTATTGCTAATCTTCCGCCTTCTGCTACTGCTACTGCTACTACTATTATTGTAGCTACTGCTACGCCTACTGTTTCTGCTAATGCTACTGCTACTGATATTGTTGCGGCTGCTGCTACAGCTACCGGGACTGCTTCTGGACTGCTACTGGACTGCTACTGCTACTCCTATTGTTTTTTTTATTTTATTTGTCGTGATGCGGCTTGGCCGCAAACTTTAAAAATATCGCCCCTTTTTCATAATACACGACACCAAGAATTAATCATCATCATCATCATCATTACCATCACACACTACCATCACAAACCACCACCATCACCCCACCACAACCGACACCTCTACCACCAACCCAACCATAACCAACCCCAAGCTCCACCGCCGCCACCACCACCACCATCACACACAACCACCACAAACCACCACCATCACCCACACGACCACCGATACCCCTACTCCAACCCAGCCACCACTACCACCACCACCACTACCACCACCACCATCATTACCACCACCACCACCACCACCACCACCACCACCACCACAGCCACCACCACCATCACCACAACCACCACCACCATCACCATCATTATCACCACCACAACCAACACCACCACCACCACCACCACCACCACCACCACCACCACCACCACCACCACCACCACCATCATCATCATAATTATTATCACCACCACCATCATCACCACCACCACCATCATCATCATCACCACGACCACCACTAACATCACCACCACCACCACCACCACCACTATAACCACCAATATAACCACTATGACCACCACTATAACCTCTATAACCTCTATAACCACTATAACCATTATAACCACAGCAACCACCACCGCTGTACCACCACAACGACTCACCTTTATTACTGCTGCTGCTGCTATTACCATTGATATTGCCCTTCGCCACTGCTACCATTAACACTACCATCACTACCACGACCACTATCTCTACCACTGTCACTACTATTGCTTATATATAATTTGTGCGGCGGTTAGTGTCTGGGTTGCTACGCCCTTATTACACACATACACTGACACCAAGAGTTAATACTTACCTTGGATCTCGCATCTTAATACCCACTCACCCCACACAGGAGTACATCCTTGCTCGTCCCTGGTATCCGGTGAATTTTGAATGTAAGCTAAACATGTTCCTATAGGTTTTTGTGGCCTTCAGTGGCCACGTCTGGCACTCGCTAAGGTGGTCCTCTCTGACAGTAAAGCCCTGCATTAATGGTTCCAAAAGACGATGGATCTTCCAGATAGGACCACCAATCTTAACCCTTTAACACTCAGATCAATCAAAAACGGCTTCTGCAGTAGTCTTGAGAAATATCCATTTGCAGACCAAGAGAAGACTGTTATTGAAAATTTATCACTGGAGTCATTTCAGTAGTAGGATTTTCAAAAATATTCTTCTCTTGGTCTGCAAATGGACATTTTCTATGAGAAAATTTAAATTCTCTTGAAGAAATTCGAAGGATAACAAGTTAAAGAACCACCATATTTTGGCTCTAAAGGCATATCCTGTATCAAGTCGCGTGTTTTAAGAGACCACCTGTTTAAATTTGTTCGCTGAAACGTATATTGAAATAACAAATTTGAAACAAATTTACCCTAGATTTTTATTGGAATTTAGCTCTTTCGAAATCTTTTATCGATCTAATGATAACGTCTACCTGGCCACAGCTCCAAGAAAATGATTTACAAACACCCACACAGCATCAAATTTCAGTCGATTTGTTTTCAAAATATTCAACAGATCCAAAATATGATTTCTTAGAATACAGATGGGTGGAGCATAGAGTTTAAAGAGTTATCCAATGTTCCTTATCTTCGTCAACATCAAGAGTGACGGCAACAATGATAACGTAAACAACGACAATGATGATGATGACGACGGCGGCAACAACGAGCGCAAAGTTGGGGTTGCTAGCTGTTACCCTGAGCCAAGAACGCGACTGACTTTTCACTTTGACTAATTTGGTTAAACTTCTCCTGCAACTGGGGGGTATTTTGTAAGAGAAAATGGCTACATTAAAATTGTTGCTGTAATAGATAGAAAACATCGTCTATCACAGACGTTATTCTTAATCTTCCCCATCCATCTTCCTTTTCCGGTGGCTAAATAAGGGGAATTCATTTCTACCTATGCCCCCACACCCACCCACCCCACCCCCACCCCACCCCACATCCCCACCCCCATTTCTAGCTAAGCTCCGTACACTTTGCACGCGCGTTGGGATCGATTTATATAATTGGATACTTTGAATTTCCAGAAACACAATTTCAAGGTAACTATACAGGTAAGCTGTTGAATATTTTGAATCTAATTTGCCTGGGTGCTGTTCCAACCTGCAACAGTGCCCTGTCAAATTAGTTTCAACATTTTCAATATAATGTTTATTAAATAATAAATTCACCAAAGACATACAATTCGTACGACTTTCCCATGTACATGACGGAGCGAGATATGTCATTCATTATGCGTTTGATGGTGACGTCAGCCTAGATGTGACGTAACTGATGATGGCGTCATATAATTGATTGAAAGTTTGGATTCATTCAGTGTTTCGATATTAATCTAAGTCAGCAAAGGGGTTTTAGCTAGGTCATTTTCTAAAACAGAAGCACCAATCCTATTCATTTCACAGATTCTAAACTATTTTAACATTGTCTAAGATGATAGTATCATCTGCTTAAATGGGCATCTATCAGTTTCTCGGCAAGGGCAAATTTGTCCCACACCCGCGTCGTCAATATATTTTTCAATCGGACCGACGTACAGTCAAAAGCGTCTATTTTGGAAACACTGCTGATGAAAGCTGTTTGCTGGTGGGTTTGAGATTTGACTCCAAAAGTGGCACACCTCTTCGGGACCCCACGTACAAACATCCGCACAAGTTTGAAGAAGCTCGCTTCAGTAAAACCCGAGTTGAAAACGATGTTGCTGAAAGCTGTTGCTGCTGTTGCTGCGTCTTAGATTGTGATCCTGAAATTGGAATATGTATTTAGAACCACCACTGCCTACGTTTGGAGTAGATCTCTCTAGCTTGTTTTGATCCCAACACGGGGATACGTCTTTAGGACCCCACGGGCAAGCTTCCACCAGTTCGATCTCTTCAGTAGAGCCAGAGATATTGAAAAATTTCCTATAAATAAGAATAAAAAGAAACGCCCCATGCTCGCATTAACCCTGGCGAATAGCGGCGTGGGGTAAAGAAGCTAGAAACGCAAATTCTGGAGCCTGTGTGTACGCGTGCGCGTGTGTCTAACAGTAAATGAATAATTATATATTGTATTCAACTCACCCCTGCGCCTTTGGGCGGATGTAATACAGACTAGCGCCCATAGCAAGACCAGGCCGACCGTGCCCCACTTCATCTTGCCTAGGATTCCTGTTGATGCACCCTGCGACTCGACAGGCATGCAACACGGCTCCTAGTTAATTCAGCGATGCCACTAACTATGACAAGGTTAAATCACGACTCGATGAAATGGCCATCCAATGCTGAACTGGGACTGGACTGGACCTAGAGCACTAGTACAAATAGTCAATTCACTGATGTTAAATATCATGAGAATTCAACCAATCAGAGCCGTCGTTACAAAACGGTTTCAGTCGCTTTCAAGTTTCTGCATCTCGACGCGTGCTCTGTATTTGGGTGTATGTTATGGAGATTATATCATGTGACCACTTTGAAACCCGAATTACACAAATCTCAATTTTAAGGTAATTATGCGAGTAAAGTGTTGAATATTTTGAAACTAATTTCACTGGGAGATGTTGCTGCCTATGGCAGCAACATCTCCGAGTTAAAATTGTTTCAGAGTATTCAACGGAATTTTTATTAAACTGTAAAAGAATTTTAGAATTTGTCCTTTGGGCATCAAAGTCTTAGGACATAATTATTGGCGTTTGATGAAACGTAAATGCTCTCGTTACATCGATCTTATTATTAATCTTATTATCTACGCAATGCCGATCTTACTTCATCTGTTACGAAATATGGATGCTTTGGCAGATGACCTCAGATGACCGGGTTACATCAAACTCTCATCTTTGGATCTGATCATAGCCGTAAATTATTGACTTTGTGGCTCGTGTTTGCCACATTTCTTGGGTGTAATTCTACAAAGATCTGTTTTCTCACTGCCACCTCCAAAATCGTCATCCCAGATATCGACATCAAGCGCGATCACAATCATCACAGCATCATGTTGCCAACATAATGGCTGTTATCACAGAAACGGTTATCACTGTCTGCGCCATCAAAATAATCATAATCATGACCATCGGCGGTCATTATGACCTTTGCTGCCATGAACATCACCAACAAAACCCCACCCAGTGCCACTAGTACCAGCAAGGGCGCCAGCAACTGCCTCAGCAAGGTCACAAGCACCAACACCAAGCACCAGGGTCAGAGCCAAAGCCAGGGTCTGGGTCAGCACCAGGGTCTGCGCCACAACCATCATCACCAACACCGCAAACGCCGCGGCAAACGCAGCTCCCCACCCACCATCATCACTACCATCACCACCATCACCACCATCACCACCATCACCAACTCCACCACCTCCATCATCATCAGCCGCAGCAGCAACAGCAACAACGCGGGGTCGGCGGAGGTAGGGGAGGTCGCGGTGGCGGGGGCGGCGGAAACATTAGCAGCAGCATGAACAGCAGCAGCAGCAGCAGCAGCAGCAGCAGCAGCAGCAGCAGCAGCAGCAGCAGTAGTAGCAGTAGTAGCAACAGCAGCAGCAGCAGCAGCAGCAGCAGCAGCAGCAGTAGTAGCGGCACCACCACCACCACCACCACTACCACCACGACAACCACCACTTCACCACCAACTCCGCCACCACAACCGCCCCCCCCCCACCACCGTTCCCACCACCACTACCACTACCAACACCACGAGAACCACCACCACCACCACCACAATCACCACTACCAGCAGCAACGACGCCATCAATTACGCCATTCACCATACCTTTATGATCCTATAATTTCGTAAATAAAGTTCATCTGAGACATAGAATACGCGAGAGAACGGGGAGGGGGGGGGGATTACATAAGGAATGAATCCGTCACCTGAGATAGTATATCAATGGAGGCTTCCAGTTTCTCAGTCAATCATATGGCGTCATAATTAGCTACGCGACGTGTAGGATGGCGTCATAATCAATTACGTCATGAATGACATGACTAAGTTCATCACTGATGACGGCCTAAGCGTTCCTGTACGAATTGTATGTCTTTACTATTTAATAAACCAGCTGTTGAATATTTTGAAACTATATAGGCAGCACCAGCACCCAAGCAAATTAGTTTCAAATTCGCGTTGGGATCGAACGATCTCTGAACTCCCTGACTATCAATTTCCAGAAAACTATACAGGTAAGCTGTAGAATATTTAGAAACTAATGTGACTATTGCTGTCTATGGAATAAATAGCAAAGACAAACAATTCGTACAACGTGTCGGACTATTAAGCGTTAAAGATCGCCGATATCGAATCAGTCACGACGTCATGATTATGGCGTCAGCATACACGTCGTGTAGTTGATTATGACGTCATATGATTGAGTGAGGAAATGGATTCATGAATTAGTAGACGACAAATTATATGGAATATCCCTATTGCGATTTCTGCGTTCTATTCTTGTTAGTGATTTGGAATTGTCTGAGTGTTCTTTGCATGTGGTAGCAGATTGGGTTTTTATTCCAGATGGCTACAATTAAAGCCATTGTACGCTGATACATGGGTCTGAAATGCTGAATCTTGAACGAAACGCCCAGATCTCTAAGATTGAAGAATTGTCTTGTAAGACTGAAGAAAATTTAAGTTTATTTAGATTTAGGTAATTTGCGAGCTATTATACCAAGCCAATTAATTATTTGACACAGAGAGAGAGAGAGAGAGAGAGAGAGAGAGAGAGAGAGAGAGAGAGAGAGAAGGGAACCAAGCAGGAGTCTAGCAATAATTATCAAGTGATAGAAATGGAAGGTACCAAAAAACTGGAAGCGCAATCGCGCAACGAATTAAATGAAGCAAAACTGTTCAATTTTCTATCTGATTGATCTCCCAGTCTGTTCCTATGAGGGATAGTCGTTATTACAACTTGAGATGAGAATGGTCACCAGAAGCATGAACCGTGCGATGATGGCATTGGCGGTCAAATGGAGTATCCTCTAAATTGGACAATGCAGCTTCTAGATCAATCAATCATATGACGTCGAAATCAACTACGTGAGATGTAGGATGACGGCATTATCAATTACGCCGTGAATGATGCGATATAGCCCGTCATAAGCGCTTAATAGTCCGACAAATTGTACGAATTGTGTGTCTTTACTATTTAATAAACATTCAGCAACAGCACCCAGTTAAATTGTTTTCAAAATATTCAACAGCTTACCTGTATATATTTTTCTGGAAATTGATAGGCAGGGAGTTCAGGGGTCAATCGATCCAAAACAGGCGATGTGTGGGCGGAGCTTAGCTAAAATTAGGCGGGGCATAGTTAAAACTGTGTTCCTCCATTGAGGAATTCAGTTTCTCAGCCAAATATATGACATCATAATCAATTAAGTCACGTGTAGGCTGACGTCATAATTAATTACGTCATGAATGACGCGATATAGTCCGTCACAAATACTTAATAATCCGAATTGTATGTCTTTATTATTTAATAAACCCTCTGTTAAATATTTTGAAACTAATTTGACTGACTGGGCGCTGGGTCATCGGCAGCATCAGCACGTAATGAAATTAGCTTCACAATATCCAACAGCTTACCTGTATAGTTTTCTGGAGATTTGGAGCATGCATGGATCGATTGATCCCAATACGGGCAAAATGTGGGTGGATCTTAGCTAGAGATGGGCGGGACATAGCTAAAACAGGATTCCTCTATCCATACATTGCGTGCAAAGGTTTGACAGCGGACTCGTGTTGCAAGCTTAAACTGCAGACTCACAAAGCTACAGGTGCAGACTGATCATTACAAATCGTACTGACTCCGTTGTCCTTGAGATCTCTTTCCTCGTTGAGAGAGGTGTGGCTAATTGGTGGGTATCGTTTGAAATTGTAAAGAAGAACAGATATATTTCCATCCGTGACATTTGCAACACCACGTCTCCCTCCGAGGCGCGTGCTCTCCCCCAATTCCGTGCCCTGACAGGGTCCGACAAAGCATACTTATTTTCCGAGACAATGGGTAAATGAGCGTATGGAAAGTGGAGCGCAAGGCCAGGGCTCAGATCCACGTTATTCAGTCTGGTGTTCAGTCTGTTGTTTGGGTCCTCGTCAGTTAGGTTGTTTGGTCAACAGTTTGGTTATTTGTCTAATCGATCATTTAGATGTTTGGTGATTTGATGATTTGGTCATTCATTCGATCGGTCAAACAGTCTGTCAGTCAGGCGGTCGGTCTGTCAGTTAGTCAGTCGATCATTCTGTCAGTCAGGCGGTCGGTCTGTCAGTTAGTCAGTCGATCATTTTGTCAGTCGGCCGGTCGGCTGGTCAGTCAGTCGCTCGGTCAGATGGTCGATCGGTCAGTCAGTCTGTCGGCCGGGCGATCAGTCTGTCGGTCAGTCGGTCGGTTTGTCAGTTTGCCTGTCGGTCAGTCGGCCAGTTGGCTGGTCAGTCGGTTGGCCAGTTGCTCGGTCAGTCGGTTGGTTGGCTTGCCGGTTGGTAAGATGGTCAGTCAGTTGTTCGGTTGGTAGGTCTGTTGATCAGATGGTCGGTCGGTTGGTCAGATGATTGATTGGTCGGTCGGTCAGTCAGTCGGTATGTAAATCGATCAAATTTCTGACATTTCTGACAAACCTAGCTAAATCGCTACTATAACGCATCGCAATTGTATACAGCGCCATGCCCTTACCACTCCTGGGCATGTCTCATAAATGCATCCAGTAAAATGGTCAAACCTTGGATGATTTTTTTCAGATTTCGCGTTCATATAATAAGCAATAGTGAACAGTTCTATGAAGCAAAGGAAAACTTCAAAGACGTTCTAATTTCGCTCGCCTTTATTCTTCATGTATCTGCGCGGTCAAGGACAAATAGATTATGCAATAGACCCGAGCCCTATGTAGACCTACTCAATAGTTAAATCGACTTGTATTTCTATTCGCGTTAGCTAATGATATCAATAGACCTAATATAGGCCTATAAATATCACATACGTCCTTGACATACTGCTATGTGAACAAACATACCATGTCTATATACCTAATTGACACCTGCTTTTTGGGGCCTCAAGATGGTGGTTCTTTAAGATGGGTGGTCGTAAGACCACCCGTCTTAAAGACCCAACATCGTGTGGACCCAAAAGCCAAGGACAATGATAACTATCTCTTATTAAACGACCAGTTTGTTTTATGAATACGATTTAATGCCCCCATTAAGTGGCCGCTATATACAGGTTTTACTCGACTGAGATATGATGTAATAGTTTATCTGGCCAAACACTTTATTTCTATTGCATATATGCCTTAAAGGCCCATATTTACACCAGAATGCTTGAAAATAACATTTTAAAATTATTTACATTTAGAGACTAAATGTAATGAAGCGAAATAAATCTTAACAGATGATGATTTCACACCGCATAAATTAATGTCTTAGTGAATTTCACAACTTAAAATTATTTACTAATTATATTAATTTATACGTAATGAAATTATCATATGCTAAGAATTCTTTCGTTTCATTACATTTAGGGACACAGTTTTAAGCCCTCCAAAAGTATAACATTTTAATCTTTTTTTTTAAACCATTTTAGTGGGAACATGCTCCTTTAAAATAAGGGTCTACCTCAATGTAATGATCGAAATAAATCTTATTAACATGTTATAGTTTCATTTCATATAAATTAATATAATTTTTTAATTTGTGAAATTGAATTTTAAAAGTGTAAAATGGTATCCTTTCAGAGGCTTAAATTGTATACCTCAATGTAACGAAACGAAATAATTCTTAACATAAAATAGCTTTGTTCCGTATCAATTAATAAAATTTTAGCTGTGCAGTTGAAATGGGGACTCGTGTCTCTAGTTCAATTTTACAAATTAAAAATATATTCATTTATACGTAATGAAATCATAATATGTTACGATTTATTTCGTTTCATTACATCTAGGCACACAATCTAAGTCTCTAAAGATATAACATTTGAAAACAAATTTCAGTGAAAATGCACGTATCAACCGATCAGAGACAGAATTCACCTTTCCAGAGTATCCATCCATCATCTGACGTCGTGTGACGTCATAATCAGCTCAGCGCGTGTATGATGACGTCACAATCATTACATCACAAAGGGTTCCATATAGACCGTCATCAAATCTCAAATAGTCCGACACGTTGTATGAATTGTATGTCGTTGTAATCCTTTGCTATTTAATAAGCATGCTGTTGAATATTTTGAAACTAATTTGACTGGGCGCTGTTGCTGCCTTAGGCAGCAACAGCACCCAGTCAAATTAGTTTCAAAATATTCAACAGCTTACCTGTGTAGTTTTTTAGAAATTGATAGTCAGGGTGTTCAGAGATCAATCGATCCCAACACGAGCGATGTGTGGGTGGAGCTTAGCCAGAGATGGGCGGGGCATAGCTAAAACCGGAAAGGTCCATTGCAGACGGTGGACAGAAATAAAATCCCCAAAACAATTGCCATTGATGGTATGCTATAGTTCAAGAACCGTCTACATTGTCTGTGAAAACCTGTCAAGAATTTGCTGAACATCTTCTTCAGTCAATATCTTCGAGAGCTGAAGGCTTATAACATAGTGCGTCGTGTCTTTGACAGATAAAATATGGCACATTTTCTAAAACAGATGTTAAGAGGTCTTCGCTATGGAAAGAGTAATGGTCCCTACAGTTATGATGTTTCAGAGTCAACAAAGATAGAGGTACCTTTGAGAATGTTTCTAAGTAGCAGCAGCACCAAAGATATGGAAACGGTCTATCCGGCCAAAAACACACTTCATTATTTCCAAGCACGCAATAAAAGTTTTGTCGCATCCACAAGAGATGGGGTTCAGTCAACTCATACTGATGCAGGTCAGCTGTCAAGTAGGCATGAAGAGGCAGATAGTATCTTAATGAGCCTTTCGCAATCAATGACGTCACCATAACGTCATGAATGACGTAGATAGGTACGCCACGAACGCATAGTTGAAGACGGACTATGCGTTGTTGTACGGATTGTATGTTTTTATTATTTAATAAATATCCTGTTGAATATTTTGAAACTAATTTGACTTGGTGCTGTAGCTGCCATATGCAGCAACAGCACCCAGTCAAATTAGTTACAAAATATTCAACCGCTTAACTGTATAGTTTTTAGGTAATTGATAGTCAGGGCACTCGGGATCGATCAATCCCAACACGAATTGTATGTCTTTATTATTTAATAAATATCCTGTTGAGTATTTTGAAACTAATTTGACTTGGCGCTGTAGCTGCCATAAGCAGAAAAAGAATCCAGTTAAATTAGTTGCAAAATATTCAACAGCTTAACTGTATAGTTTTTAGGAAATTGATAGTCAAGGCACTCGGGATCGATGAAGCCCAACACGGCGAAGTGTGGGTGGAGCTTGGCTAGTAATGGGCGCGGCATAGCTAAAACTGGGCTGGTCCATTCGCCATGCACATCACACCGCTAGACGAGGAAACACAATGCACATCATGTCACCAGACACAGATGTCGTTGTTCAAACTATAAGAAGCCAACCACAATTTGGAGGACGTCCATGCATACGAATGAAGCAGGAATCTGATAATGGCGATGATGTAGATAAGGACTGATTCGTCTCCATGACCACTAATTTGGGGCATAAATAAATTGACTTTTATGGCCTTGTATCGAATATACATAGAAAATATGGCTTTATCTGCAACATACTCTATGCCACATGCGTATACATTGACCAGCTCTTAAAAATCACATTGTTAAATAATTGTTTCAGGGTGCTAATTTGGGGTACCTCATTCAATAACTTCAAATTAAACTTAAATATAATAAAAAAAGAATGACATCATATATTTCTTAAACCTACACGCCATACCAAACACAAATGTGATAGGTGTCAAGAATTAACATTCAGTTCCCACGGAATTACATAAGCTCTCAGGCTATGAATGTCCGTTGCGATTGCCGTTGTCTAACTGGAATTATAGTGCATGGGAGATGATCATGATTTTATATGACAACTCTGGTTAAGAACGGCATTGGTTATCGGCCTTATATATATATATATATATATATATATATATATATATATATATATATATATATATATATATATATATATATATATATATATATATATATATATATATATATATATATATATATTTCTCGTTGATGTTTTGACGGTGGGCATAAGCCACACACACCTCTCCCAATGGGCTGTGGTAAAATACTGGCAAAGTTACTGGCCATGAGAATAACACGTTCCTGCGGTCCGGGACAACCACTTTTTACTGCCGGGAAAGCAAATCTTAACACACCGGTTGCCCGGGAAAGGGGGGGGGGGTCGGCAACCTAGAAAATGTGTTATTTTCAAGGCCTATGTAAGTGCTCATGGTGAGTTTTATTTAGTCTGGTAACCTTTTAACACTCAGATTTGTTCAGGAAAATTTAACGAGAATACTATTTTTTTTAATTTGCCACTGGAATGACTGGCCCGGTTATCGAGGCAGTCATTCCAGTGATAAATATTCAAAAGATAGTCTTCTCTTGGTGTGCAAATGGGCATTTCTCTAGACCAGTACAGAAGCCGTTTTGGCTGATATGAGTGTTGAAGGGTTGAGTTGGTATTCACAAGGATTCTCTAGTCTGTATAGCTTACAACAATACATATGTTCAGCAGAATTAAATTGACAGAAATGGGGCAACCTGGAAATACAGACGGGTAACCTAATGCACTTGCCCCTGGGGCAACACAAAGATTTTCCTAATTTTCTACCCCTGAGTTAAGAAGTAAGGTGCTTATTCTGTTTGTTAGGCAGATTGCACTTAGAATGTAGGAAATGTCTTCTCAGTGCTTATGATTTATTCCCGGACTGCCGGATCATGCGAGGGTAACACCCCTTCCCATACCCGTGCTCAATTAAATAGAGGAATTCAGTTTTTGCTATGCCCCGCCCATCTTTAGCTAAACTCCACCCACACTTCGCTCCTGTTGGGGGTCGATCGATCCCTGAACTCCCTGACTATCAATTTCCAGAAACATACACAGGTAAGCTGCTGATTATTTTGAAATTAATTTGACTGGGTGCTGTTGCTGCGCTTAACTACGTCATTCATGACGTATTTTATTATGACGTCATCCTAAACGTAACGTGGTTAATTATGACGCCATAACCTGTCATTAACGTCCGCCTCTAAGAACCTAGTTTCCTTCTTCCACCACTGACAAATGAATACACGCCTAAGTGATATGTGTGTGAGAAATGTACATCATTTGACAAAAGATATAAGTGCGAGTGCACTCATTCTACTCAAATACAACTTAAGTCGTTACCATCACATACATACGTATGTAATGAAATCATCATATGTTAAGATTTGTTTCGTTATATACATCTAAGCCAAGATAAAAAAAGTATACAATTTTTGACAACTTTATTTTCAACCATTTTGCTGTGAATATGCACCTTTAATAAACATGCTGTTGAATATTTTTGAAACTAATTTAACTGGGCGCTGTTGCTGCCATAGTACCCAGTCAAATTAGTTTTAAAATATTCAACAGCTTACCTGCATAGCTTTCTGGGAATGGATAGTCAGGGAGTACAGCGATCGATCGAGCCCAACACAGGCGAAGAGTGGGTGGAGCTTAGTTAAAAATGGGCGGGGCATAGCTAAAACTGGATTCCTCTATTCATATGTACCAATGGAGAGATCCGATCAGTTACTCAGCTATATGACGTCATAATTAATTACGGCGCGTGTAGGCTGACGTCACACTCATACTGCATATTGAATGACATATCTAGCTCCGGCATCAACATTGAACACTCAGTCAAGTGTACGAGTTGTATGTCATTGATGGATTTACTATTTAATTAACATTCTGTTGAATATTTTGAAATTAATTTAACTGTGCGGGACATAGCTAGAAATGTACACGTCCATTACTGGTTAGTTGCAGTTATAATGGAGAAATTCAGCTTTAGATATGCCACGCTTATCTTCAGCTAAGCTCCACCCACGCGTTGTCCGTGTCGGGATCAATCGATCCATGTCTGAATCTCAATTTCCTGAAAACTATACAGGTAAGCTGTTGAAAATGTTGAAACTAATTTGACTGTGTGGTTTTGCTGCCTATGTCAGTAACAGCGCCCAGTCAAATTTGTTTTTAAAATATTCAACATAATTTTTTTTAAATAGCAAAGACATACAATTCGTACAACAACGCTTAGTCTGTCATCAATTAAGTGTTCGTGGCGAACTGATCTATGTCATTCATGACGTATTTGATTATAGCGTAATCCCACACATCACGTAGTTGATTATGACGTCATATGATTGATGGATAACCTGGAACACTCCATTGCAGGGCGTATCAAGAAAGTCTTTAAGAGCCTGGCCCCTGGAAGGGTCCGAAATGTGTATACATGTCCCATTGTACAGAGCATGCATGTGTTCAACACGGTTCAATGAACTTTTGAATTTTATGATGCGAAGAAGCTATTCTATAAGTGGCAAAAGATAATAGTTACTTTGCTTTTCAAAATTTCTTTTTAGTGAACCTTTAAAGCTTTAACCTCTTGAACTGGGCGTAGGGACCCATCCCGAACCAACACTCCCCTGACCCACCCTGAAACAGTCGGCACCAATGCCCTCAAAATGTTACGCCATGTGGTGCTGTGTGTGTGGTGTCCTTAATGGACCGTTCTAGTTTTAGCTATGCTCCACCCATCTCTAACTAAGCTCTACCCGCACCTCGCTTGTGTTGGGATCGATCGGTCCCTGAGCTCCCTTTTTATCAATTTCCAGAAAACTATACAGGTAAGCTGTTGAGTATATTGAAACTAATTTGACTGGGTGCTGTTGCTGCCTATGACAGCAACAGCGCCCAGTCATATTAGTTTCACAATATTGGACAAACCATTTATTAAATAGTAAAGACATGCAATTCGTAAAACGTGTCGGGATATTAAGCGTTTAAGACGCACTAAATCGAGTCATTCACGCTTTAATTGGTTTTGACGTCACCCTACACGTTACGTAGTTGATTATGACGTCATATTATGGATGAATAAACTGGAAAGGGTCATTGCCATCACATGATTTGTCTAAGCTAAATAGCGATTAAAGTTGGCAATTCATTGAGTGTAATGGGGCCACGCTACTATTTTCAACTAGGTCACCCCTTAGACCTCATCCTAAAGCGGAGTTATATCTTAAGATATGATATACGCCTACACAGTTCGTAACACGATATGTAATGATGATTTTGATCATGCTGAGTTCTCTAGCACTACCAAAGTAAAAGCATGAAAATGCACACATAGCTCGCGGATACATTCGTAAAACACCCACCCTCTTTTCACCCAACATCGCCGTCAATCAAACCGCCGAACACGTATGAAACGAGCTTCGCGATTGGATAAAATCGCTGACATTTATTGTAAGTAATTCTGATATGGCAATCCAGTCCATAGCCTGTGTGGAGAATCTTTCGTTTGGACATCACCAGGCGTTCTGTGCTCGCAAGGACTGGAGTAGACTGCTTTACGTCCGTTACCGGTAACACGGGTTCACGTGAATTGTTTTGAGGATTGCGTAGGGCACCGCTTTCTCTCATCCAAGAGAAAAGTGTGCCACTACGAGATTCCACCAAGCCGGTGGTCGAACGACAATGGCAGTAGCCATGTTCAAGATTGCCGTTCTGGTCCTGATCGTGGCAGTATCCCTGGCTCGAGGTAAGCAAATACATCCACGTAATTACAATAGGAATTGAATTGAACTATAGGAGTAGACTATTACGCATACTCTACTTTGCAGAACGATGAGGGGTAGAGACTGTGCTAGAAGCTAATAATCACCGGTGTGTCTGATATGGAGACGGTGGTAGTGGGTGGGGGCATCCCGGTGATAAATCGGCGCGCGATCTGTCATTTTAGAGGCGGAATGCATTCTGGGAAATTAAATCAACAACAACAAATAAGAAGATAAATTAAAATATAATAAAAAATGTTCTGAAATTAATTCAAGCGGAACCCGTTTGAAATTCGCAAAATCGTGGTTGAAAGGGTTTGCTGTGCTCCACGTGGGATGTGTCACGTGTACGCAGGGCGTTGACAAATTACTATGCACCGGGAACCATTCACAGACACCTCTCACGCAAGGTGAGGAGGGTGTGTAAGGTTGGTGCCCGGTGCTACCTTAACCCTTTCATGCCGAAGCCTGTCCAAAACCGGCCTCTGAAGTGACGTTGAGGAATGTCCAAGTTTAGGCTAAGAGAAGACTATTTTTCACAATTTACCACTGGAATGACTGGCTCGATAATCGCCTGTAAATGGTCATTCAATAAGCAAATATCTTTATTTTTTGTTCACATTTAGTTATTAAAGAATTCAATTTAAAGGTTTCTGATCACCGCATGGTAAATGTATCTACGCTATGGCGTATTCGCACGCACACATGGGTCTACATAGGCATACTGGTACGTTCATGCGCGTGCGCATGCATGGACATACGTCCCGATACATTCACGCAAACGCGCATGCGCACAAGCGCACATAGCTTTCCATTCTGCAAGCTGCTGCTTCCGTTCACAAATTGCCGCCATACCTATTATAGCAAACCACGTGCGCTGACTATTCACCTGTATGTGGTTACTTCGTCACATAACCACCGCCAGAGAAAGTGACATTTTGTGGGCCACAAGCTGTGCCGATTCTGACAGCTACCACATAAGAACCGCTGCAAAGAAATGGTGATGATGATGATGATGATGATGATGTTGTTGTTGTTGTTGTTGTTGTTGTTGTTGCTGCTGCTGCTGCTGCTGTTGTTGTTGTTGTTGTTGTTGTTGTTGCTGCTGCTGATGTTGTTGTTGTTGTTGTTGTTGCTGCTGCTGCTGTTGTTGTCGGCGGTGGCGGCGGCGATTGCACTGAATATTGCTACAACAACGACGCAAAGTCGACGATGACGATGATGACGACGACGACGACGACGACGACGACGACGACATGTAGTTTAATTCTATATAGCGTATATAACACACTTTAATATAACACATTTCAAAGAGACACGCTGCAATATCTGGAACGCGCCGTTCTATAACTGGTAATCTAATATTTCAATATAAGCTTTGAAAAATGAATCACACAAGGCTCTGCCTTGAGCCGAATTAGGTCATCAGTTTCAAATTTCAGAGCGTTCTAATCGAAACTTTACTTGATGACGAAGAGGCGATGTAGCTGCCTGTCTATAGATGACATCTGCTTCTGTGGCCGCAAGATTGTGGTTCTTTAAGACTACATCTTAAAGAACCGCCACCTTCTGGACGCATCTTAAACCATTTAATATCTTAATAAAACCTTCTGTTAGGTCAGTCTTCCTTAACCCTCCGACTCCCACAGAGAGTATTTTGGATATTTTGAGAATAAATTGACTGGGATCTGTTGATATGGCAGCAACAAGTTCTTGTAAAATTAGTTTTAAAATATTCAACAGCTTTCTTGTGTATAATCGTATTAAAATGGAGTAATCCAGTTTTAGCTGCGCCCCGCCTATCTTTAGCTTAGCTACAACCGCACTTCGCCCGTGTTACGATCGATTAGATCCCTGAGCTCCCTGACAATTTCCAGAAAACTATACTGTTAAGCTGTTGAATATCTTGAAACTAATTTGACTGGGCCGTATAACCTGACGGACTCGTAAGCGTTTAAGACAGACTAAATCAAGTCACTCATGACGTAATTGATTATGACGCCGGCCTACACGCTACGTAGTTGATCATGACGTCATATGATTGACTGAGAAACTAAATTAAGCAAATTGAGACGCTGCGATTTCAAGGGTTAAAATGTTAACGACCACTGGGTCGACTATAACGGCGTTGGAGACCACCAGCGGTGGAACGATTTCAACTTTAGAGGACCAGCCTCGGGTTCTTGTAGGTTGTCTCTTGCACCAACACCACCACCTACCTCCACCCATCGCTAGGCTTGCGCGAGTATTGCTTTGAGTAATCACGATCGATTATTTAAGAATAATCGTGATAACTCGATTAATCAGCTTGGGTACAAATTAACAGGACATAGCAACAAAAGCATATCGATTATGAAAACTACAATGGTGTTTAGAAAAGTCGATTTGTATGCCAAGAGAAGACTATTTTTGAAAATCTATTACTGAAATGCCTGGCTCGATCATTCCAGTGATACATTTTCAAATATAGCCTTCTCTTGGCCTGTAAATGTCAATTTTCGTGACCGATCTCATTAAAAAGTAAGCAAAAGTTTGGAATTTAAATATTATTTGCGATTGAAATTAGTAATGATTAGTCGATTATTTAATTTTTAAACATATAAATTCACGATTTAAAAAGAAATCGCGATTTTCGATTTAATCGCATAATCGCACACGCCTACCCACCCCGCCCGATTCCTCACCACAATAACGGGGACTCGTGGTCTGTCTGTAAAATATTGTAAAATGCCTCCTCCCACAGCCACACACCCCCCCCCCCCCACACACCCACACCCCCATCACCACAACCCCCTCCCCCAAGTGTCATAATTATGCATTAATGGCCTGATTGTAAAGAAAAGTTCAGTTTAGTTCTGTCCCCTGAAAAAATAACCATTTCAAGCTGTTTAGTAATTAAATAATTCAGCATGTATCGATGTTTATTGGGGTGGGTAGATGGGGTGCGTGACATCACATCACATTTTGTGCCCCTGCCCTGCCCCCCCCCCAAACCCAACCCACGCCCCCACTACCACCCACGAACTTAGCTACGTCATTCATGACGTAATTAATCATGATGTCATTAACACGTCACGTAGTTGATTATGACGTCATATGATTTCCTGAGAAACTGGAATCTTCGATTGTTTCCATAATAGAGGGATACGACCAGTCACTCAGGTATCTGACGTCATAATCACATGCGTCGCATATTAGCTGACGTCATAATCAAAGTGATGTAGAGCTTTCGTCATGAAAATATAAATATGGATTTACAAATCAAAAAGATTATGTTGAATATTTTGAAACTAATTTGATTAGGAGCTGTTGCTGCCATAGACAGCAACAGACCCCAGTCAAATGTGTCTCAAAATATGTATCTCAAGTCGATTCGTCACGTTTCGTCGACAGTATTACCCAAATTGTTGACCAGCATTCTGAGTGGCAAAGTGGATTTTCACGTGTCACGTTCAACATTTAAACCTTTAATAGTTAAATTTAGTCATGAAAATCTAAATATTTGCACATTGAATGTCCATCTGCAAAACCAAGAAAATCCTATTTTTGAAACGTTACCACTGGAATGACTGCCGTCGTCGTCGTTGTTGCTGGACTGCGATGCCGGTTGATAGATGCCAAAAATGAGAACAACGATGACGCCTGCAATGACGTATGGTATAAATATGTCAACCCATGGTTTGTTTACTCCGTCAGGTGAGCTGGGTTGTGAGGTTGATGATCAGTCACTGGAGCACGGTGATTCATACCGGCCACGCCCTGACGACCCATGCTGGGAGTGTGAATGCGTAGATGGCGAGCTGTCGTGCGCATTCATAACTTGCCCGGATGTGATCTGTGAAAAGCCCATCGAAGAGGAAGGGGTCTGTTGCCCGTATTGTCCTGGTAAGTGCTGCCTAGTTTTGACGTCATCGCGTGACGTTTTTACCAACCTGTTCCCCTTTTTATGGTCGTAACATGCAAGAAATGCAACACTTCCTATTGACATCAAAAGGAGTAGTGCTTACATTAACATATTTGCATCTATGTCCATGCACCAGAAGGACCCAATCTGACATCATAAAAAAATATGTCACTTGTTAACCGACGTCATAAATTGAGGAGTCCAGTTTTAGCTATGCTCCGCCCATCTCTAGCTAAGCTCCACCCACTCTTCGCCCGTGTTGGGATAATCGATCCCTGAACTCCCTGACTGTCAATCTCCAAAAAACTATACAGGTAAGCTGTTGAATATTTTGAAATTAATTTGACTGGGTGCTATTGCTGCTTAAGGCAGCAATAACGCCCAGTCAGATTAGTTTCAAAATAGTCGACAGCATATTTATTGCACAGTAAGGCCATACAATTCGTACAACAACTCATAGTCCGTCATCAATTAAGCGTTCGTGACGAACTTAGCTACGTCATTCATGGCGTAGTTTATTATGACGTCATCCCATACGTCATGTAGTTAATTTTAACGTCATATGATTGACTGAGAAACGGAAATCATCCATTGTTGGCACAGTTGCTTAGTGTAGATCATTTCAAATGAGTGCGTGCATGCATGCGTGAGTACGTGCGTTTCCGGAGCCGTATTTAAAAACCACTGATCCGATTTGTCCCGGATCTGGGTCGGATCAAACTCAGGGTCTATAGAAATCTCTTAAACTGCTGGTCCGATTTTGCTTAAATCTTAACATAAGACACTCTGTAGACGTCCACAACTTTGAGCATAAAATCACAAATGTTACACAAAAAAAGAAAGGTCCTGAAAATCATAGAAAAATGTGTACACTTTGACAAACACGGAAAGGCGAAGATTAACGCAGTTAACGATGTATGTGGACACTTTTGTTGAATACATTTTAACCCTTGTGTCAACAGCGCCTCAAAGCGCTCAATATCTTATCTACCCATTAATTAACCATTTGACGGTCAAGATTTGTAAAAAGTAGCAAGTGTTGCTCATTGAACGCAATTCATTTTCAGGCCAAGAGAAGACAATTTTTAACGGTTTTCCAGTGGAATTTACAAAAAAATGTCTTTCAGTAGTTTTGTAAATGAAGTATGTTTGAACATTATAATGGTCCAGAAAATTCTAATTTGTGCATAATCAGTATACATGTGCATGCCAAGAGGAGAGTACTTTTGAAAATCTATCACTGGAATGACTGGCTCGGTAACCGACCCTGGCATTCCAGTGGTAAATTGGCAAAAAATATTCTTCTCTTGGCCTGCAAATGGGCAATCCACAACACCGCTGAAGAGACTGCTTTGGCCAGCTTTACCTTTAAATAACTCTAGTTATACTGGGAGCATCTGATCCATACTTGAAGGGGAACACGGCCATAGGGTTCCGAGCACACATACCATGGGTATATAACCCAACAGCAAGAGCTTTTAGCAACAGTTTACAAAACAGACATTTCACGCATTCTTCGATAACTCTCGTTCTACTGGTACAATCTTCTCAAACCTTGAGTGGAAGCTTGCCCAATGGGTCCCGAGCATATATACTCATTTTGTGGGAAACGGCCTTCAGCAAAATCGCTTTCAAAATAGACATTTTTCGAGCATTTTTCAATAAATCAAATGGAGCGATCTTTTCCGAACTTGGGCTAAAGTGTGCCTGTAGTGTCCCGAAGACGTATGCCAATTCTGCGGTCAAAAAATAAAACGCAATCAACAACGAGGGTATTGGACAAACTTTCCTTGTTCTCTATATATCTCCGCTTCAATGTGCGGCATAAAGCGCTAATTCTTTCATTGATGTAGGCCCTACTCAGTGTCATATGTTATTGCCCTTTCCCTGTTCTTTTTTTGCAGAAGACGATGACGAAGAAGAGGAGGAAAAGGAAGAAATTGATGAAACGGTAAGCCGCAAAGACGCACGTCATTGCTATAGCAGAAACAATTATACGATTGCCGTAGGTATGTATAAATATTTTAATACAACAGCTCTAAGCTCATCCATCCCCGTCCCAATGGAGGAATCCAGTTTATAAGTCAATTATATGACGCCATAATCAACTATGTCTCAACCCAGTCTCACAGTCCACAATTATAATTGACAGAAATAGTCCGTCATAAACCTTGAATAGTCCGTCAAGTTGTACGAAATGTATGTATTTACTATTTAATAAACATGCTGTTAAATATTTTGAAACTAATTTGACTGGGCGCTGTTGCTGCCATAGGCAGCAACAGCACCCAGGCAAATTAGTTTCAAAATACTCATCAGGTTACCTGTGGAGATTTCTGGTAATTGACTCAGGTAGTGCGGGGTTCAATCGATCGCACCACGAGCAACCCGAGGGTTGTGCTTAGCTAGAAATGAACTGGGCATAGCTAAACCTGGATTCTTTCATTGCATTGCACTGTCACGCGTGAGTCACACAAAGTGCTAAGACACAATGACCGTATTTTTCTTTAATTTTAGAGCTGTTGGTAGCGTCTCTATAAACCGTCGTGCACCTTCGCCCGTTATTTATTTAGTCAGTTAGTCAGTCACAAAAGCGCATTTCCGGGCTGTATTTCAAAGACTACTGATCTGGTCTGGCTCAAATTTTAACACAACGAAGGAACTTGTTGTGCCAGAGTATGGCCCGAAGTTGGCAGTGATCCGATACTGGATTGGATCAAACTGTGGATATGTAGATATCTCGAAAACTACTGGACCGATTTAGCTCAAATCTTAAAATACGAGTGGGTGTGACATCTGGAAAATCCGAAAAAATCCAAAAAATCCGAAAAAAGTCCGGGCTTGCTGAAAAATTACGCAACACGCAGCTACCAAGATTCAATCGAACTTGCTCTTCAATTCACTACCTAATCTTTATGGGAAGTGCTCAATAATTTCAAACAGACGCGCTGCAGTATCTGACGCATGTTGTTCTATAGCTGGCAATTTAATATTTTAATATAACCTTTGAAAATTAAAGAAATTAATAGCTAGAAATTGATCCCACAATTTTGAGATTTTTGCTGTTAGAAAGAAACCACTTTTGACTCCTCTCGTGTCTTTTCTTCTCAGGATCCATTGGTCGGGGAAAGTGCATCGAGGGAATATATCTCTCATGACGCAATGGTAGGTTTTAAGATTTTTTGCAAGTGCAGGTGTATAATCTGTTATCGCACTGTCACAGCCTATATATGGTAACCAAGTGTTTAAGGCAATTAAAGTACATGCATACGGACTTATCTCCCTTCTAGTAATTAAAGGTACATATTCACTACAAATGCTTCAATATTAAAGTTTAACTTATATGCATAGACGCAAAGAAACGAAATTAATCTGAACATATGATGATTTCATTACGTATAAATTAATATAATGTTTTAAGTTGTGCAATTGAATTAGAGACACGAGTTAATTATTAATTTCTACGAAATGAAACTCCCATATGTTAAGATTTATTTCGTTTCCTTACATTGGCGTACACAATAATTTAAGACTCTGAAAGTATACAATTTTAACAATTTTATCTTCAAGCATTTTGGTATGAATATGCACCTCTAAAATGTAACATGTGGTAGATTTCCTGAGAGTTTTTGGTGTTGAGAAAATTTCTCAATGCAGCAGATTTCTAGGGCAACTGATATTTGATTGGTTAAAACTGGCATGTTTTCATGGTAATTTGTTCAGATGGTTGGTTTCTCGGCTGTAGAGGTGTTATGAAAACCCAATCTTGACAGAAAACGACATATTTTTTATGACGTTGGGAAGATTTTGTTGAATATTTTAAAACTAGTTGCTGCCTATGGCAGCAACAGCTTCCAGCTAAATTAGTTTCAAAATATTCAACATACTTCATGTAAAGCTGTCTTAAATTAGAGACAATGGAAATTCGAGGTTTGAAAGGAAAATGAATATGATGATGTTTTATTCAAGAGGCTATGATAGTGGCATGTGACATCGTAAAAAGAATTGCCTATCTACATACCGAGACTAGCCTCTGACAAACGTAATGGTCAGCCACCTTTGCTTACGTCATTATGGGAACGATGGACTACTTTTTCGATAAGGTATGAAATGCCGATGCACAAAACAGCATTCCCGGAGTGGCGTATTTTGAGAAAATACCCTCCCACAATAACTCCTCCGATACCGCGCTCTTTAAGCTGTTTATATGAAGAAGTAAGATCAAAATATAATTTAAGTCCTACATCATTTGAAAGCTCATCCAATTCTTTAAACATTTATGTATTAGTTTTTATATTTTCCTAAAATTTTGACAGGTTAGTTATGATTTTAAAATACCTTGGCCAATTGATTTTCTACATCTAGGGGCAATGGTGTATTTTATACATGCGAATAACTCAGTGGGCATTTTGCACAAATAAAAATCTAATACATAAATCTATCGAGACCCTGGGTAATGACGTCAATGCGGGAAGGTTGTATTTACGGATACCATTGAAATACCGATATTTTGGGAACCAACTAGTGGGTTGAATTGATTTATGTATCATCGCAACACCCTTCAGCACCGGCGTGATGGGGACATACAAATTCAGCGGATTCATCGAGTGGTTCACAAGATATGAGAATTTACGCGATATCCGCAAATCTTTCCCTCATTTCAAAAGCTGACATTTTGAATTTAACGTCGGACTAACGTCAGACTAGGGCCGTGTTCTCACTAGGGACATAATCTGGAGTAACGCCATACTCAAGTATGGCATTATTCCCGATTAACTCTCTAATGAGAACACGGCCTGTATGGCGTTACTCCGGAGCCAATTAGTGACTTCGCTGGTGCTTCTCACTCCGCCGTGTGTCAACTGTGTGCAGATATACCGCATAGTAGGCCTAGCAAGAGGAGGTGGGTTGGATGTGGGGTGGGGGGGGGGGGGGCGCTCTCGCGAATTGAATTGCCACATTGTTTCCGGATGCCGCCATCCATACTTATAAACAACGAGAATCCACCCAGCATCGTGTCAGTTACGCGTCCACCCACATTCCCACTCAGTAGCAAGTCACCTACTCGGCCATCGGCGTCATATCTGAACACTTAATGTCCGACATCAACCCACCCCAACCCCTACCCCCGCCTGATGACCTCAATAATAACTATAGTATAATGGTAACAATGATAATGATGATAATGACAATAATGATAGTGATGATAATGATGATAGTGATGATAATGATGATAGTGATGATAATGATGATAGTGATGATAATGATGATAATGATGAAGATGATGATAGTGATGATAATGATGATAGTGATGATAGTGATGATAATGATGATAATGATGATAGTGATGATAGTGATGATAGTGATAATAATAATGATAATGATGATAGTGATGATAATTATGATAGTGATGATAGTGATGATAGTGATGATAATGGTAATAATAATAATAATGATGATAATGATAATAATAATTGTTGTTGTTATTATTATTATTATTATTATTATTATTATTATTATTATTATTATTATTATTATTATTATTATTATTATGATAATATAATGTAGTAGTTGTGTTTGTGGTATCGTATTATGCTCGTATTATGCCTGTTCACATGTACATATGTTTGTATGTTCCCCCACATACTTGTAAAAGTTTGGGTGTAATAAATGAAAGGAAATGAAAGTCTCTAGTGAGAACACGGCCTACGCGGTCTATTTTTTTTCTAGCACCACCCGTGTACCGTTTTATGTTAAATGGTATATTTTGACAAATCCGTGTTCACACTAGAGTTAATCCGACCAGTAAAATAATCATTTAGCTTGCACATACTTTTTCCTAGGGTGAGGTGGGCGGCTCAGGCAGTGGTGGACCACCTGGTAGAGAAGGCCAAATGGTAAGCTTTTATTCAGCACGTAAGCTATTTATGAACCTTATATGTTCTTAAGATTGACTGCTTCCGAGTCGCTGTATCCAGACGACAAGGCAAATGGCGGTCACATATGTACAAAAGCCGATAGTCATTTTATCGTATTTGGGTCCATCCAGAGATGAGAGACGAGAAAATGTTTGTATTTTTGCAAAGTTATTTCCTAATAGTTTTGAAAATATATTTGAATAGTACATTCCAATGTCTGAAGTGTTGTTTTAGTTACCATGAACTTGTTCAATTCATCACGAATTTAGATTTATCATATAAACGACTCGTGACTCGAATGACTCATTCAGCAGACGTGTAATATTCAACGAACGATTTTCATTGGTTAGATAACGCGTAAGAAATATTTTCATTGGTTAGATAACCCGCAATAATTCCACACGCCCTGCCACACCACAAATGTTTCCTACTGACGACGACGGCGGCGAAATGTAAGTTTTATAACTTTGATATTGTTGAATTTGTTTTTTATTACAGGGAGACCCAGGTGAGTTCGGAAAGAACGGGATCCCAGGTTCTCCTGGCCCGCCCGGTCCTGGACCAGCGATGGTAAGAGGGAGGTGGAGAGAGAGAGAGAGAGAGAGAGAGAGAGAGGAGGGAGGGAGGGAGAGAGATAGAGAGAGAGGGGGGAGGGAGGGAGGGGGGGGGAGGTAGGGGAAGTCTATTGCGAGGTTGAGAGATAGGAGTGACAACGAGGAGGAGGGATCGAGGGAGAATGAGGGAAGGAGATTGTTAGAGGAGAGGGGGAACGGAAGGGGTGAAGTAGGGATGAAGGGGTGAGGGAAGGGAAGGAGGATGCGGCGGAGGGGTGAGGGGGAATGGCCTAAGAGAGTATGGACAGGGTGGAAGAGAAAGAAAGAGGGAGGATGGACTGGTGGAGAGATATCGACACCGTGAGACGATAGACGAGTGAGAGGGGAGGGGTTATTGATAGGAAGCGAGGGCTGTGTGGGGTGGGTGAATGGAGAGAAGGATGGACGCCGGGAGGATGAGAGATTGAGAAAGATGGCATAATTTTATGATAAAGGGATATTGTTGTCTTTAGTAAAGTTGATACATCCAAACCAACACATTGTACACAGCATGCTGTATGCAGTAGGTTGGCTCGTATGAACCCACGTACAATATGTTGCATGCAGCAAGAGGTTGACTGAAAAACATGGAATAGTATTGTATTATCAACGAGGATTTTCAGATTGTGACTCAATAATAATGGAAAATCGCTTTGTCGCTTTAAAGAGTAATTAAAAAGTAGGTTTTGAAAATATTTTATGCAGTAGAAATTATTCGCAATTTCTCGATTATTTAATTTTAATCATATAAATTCACGATTTATAAAATAATCGCGATTTTCAATTTAATCACGTAATCGCTCAAGACTACCTTGAAGGATAAATATGTTGATTGTTCTATATTTACCATCACGTCCCTGAAAACGCCAGTTTATGTCCCGGTACTGGACCAATACTTGGCCAATACGACCCGGCATTTGGTCCAGTACCCGCCCAGTACCCTGCATTATCAGTTTTCTCCTATTTCTCTTATCCCCAGGCCGCGGATGATTACAGCAACTACATCAATGAGCAGATGTATGGAGACAAATCTGGCGGCGGCGGACCCTTCTCGGGTGCCCAGCGATGGTCCCAATCCCTGACAGCACAGGCCGTAAGTGCCATGGCAATTCACCTTTCCAGAGTACCCACCCATCATATGACGTCATAATGAACTGCGTGATGTGTACAATGACATCATAATGAATGACGTCATGAATGACGTCGATAAGTACGTCACGAACGCATATTTGAAGACGGTCTATGCGTTTTTGTACAAATTGTTTGCTTTTACTATTTAATAAATATTATGTTGAATATTTTGAAACTAATTTGACTGGGCGCTGTTGCTGCCATAGGCAGCAAAAGCACCCAGTCAAATTAGTTACAAAATATTCAACAGCTTCTCTGTATAGTTTTCAGGAAATTGATAGCTAGGCCATTTGGGGATCAATCAATCCCAACACGGCGGGGGGGTGGGTGGAGCTTAGCTAGTGATGGGCGGGGCATAGCTAAAAATGGAAAGGTCCATTAGGGCAACCGGTTTTAATGTAATATGGTATAGTCTTTTTAATACTTTTGATTTAGTGTTACATATAATTACTTATGTCTAGCCAATTGTATATGCTCTGTACCAGGTAATAAATGTATGGCTATGTCTATGTGAGAATCTTATTTTTATTTGCCAATTGAATCACAAATAGTATTCTCTGAATCTCTGTCGGTCGGTCGGTCGGTCGATCGATCGGTCAGGCGATCTGTCGGTCTGTCGGTTAGTCGGTCGATAAGCCAGTTGGGCAATCAGTCGATCGGTCGATCGCTCAATCATTCGGTCTGCCAGTTGGTTATATGGTCGGTCAGTCGGTCTGTCAGTCGGTCAGTCGATTGGTTAGTCGGTCAGGCGGTCAGTTGGTCAGATGGTCGGTCGGACGATCGGTCAGTCGGTTGGTTGGTCAGATGATCGCTCAATCATTCAGTCATTCGGTCAGTCGGTCGGTCGGTCGGTCGGGTGATCAGTTGGTCAGACAGTTGGTTGGTCGGTCGGTCGGTCGGTCAGTCAGTAGGGCAGATGGTCAACACCATATTATATTCAAGATTTTATCTGGTCTATTTTGTTGATTTGATGCTTACACTATTTCACTTTTTCCTGTTTTAGGGGCCAATGGGACCACGAGGTCCTTCTGGAGTATCCGGAGTAAGGGTAAGTAAGCCTATACGTGAATATAACTGACAGTCCCATCATTAACCCTTTAATGGCTAAATTTGGTCAAGAATTTCTAAATATTCGCTTATTAAATCTTCATTTTCCGGTCAAGAGAAGACTATTATTTGAAAATTTACAACTGGATTGACTGGCTCGGTTACCGAGACAGTCATACTAGTTGTAAATTTTCAAAAATAATATTCTCTTGGCCTGCAAATGGACATTGCAGAGGCCGGTCTTGGCCCCCATCATGAAAGCGTTTAAACTATCAGATAGTCAGTTGGATAGAAAAGATGGATTTTTCGAGTGAGGCACACGTCTTCACATTAGTTTGTAGCTGCATTGAGTTTGCTGTCAACGGATCAACTATTTGAAATCAAATGACATGAAATGAAAAGATTTTTTTTAATGATTTTATATACACCCCAGACCATATCGCAATGGTATTTGGGGGTGGGGTGGGTGGGGTGGGAGTGGGTGGGGCTGGGGCTGGGGGGATTTACATAATAGTTAAATGGAGTGGGTACACATTATAAAATATATATTTACAATTGGGTTTTGTCTTTTAACAAGATATACCACTCATGCATAGATCCTAATAATAATAATAATAATAGTAATAATAATTATTATTATTATTATTATTATTATTATTATTATTATTATCGTTTTTGTTGTTGTTGTTGTTGTTGTTGCTGTCGTCGTCGTCGTCGTCGTCGTCGTCGTCGTCTAGTTCACGGTGTCAGTAAGTGAATTCTTAAGAAAGTGAACAAAGGCGTGAATCAACATCTCCATAAAGTGCACATTTGTTCTTACTATTAACCATAATGGTCTTAACGAATCAGGCCAAAACTCGCCTATGCAGTGGTCTTAAGGAATGTTCATTTTCAGGCCAAGAGAAGCCTATTTTTGACAATTTTACCACTGAAATGACTGGCTCGATAACTGAGCCAGTCATTCCAGTGGTAAATTTTCTAAAAATAGTCTTTTCTGGGGCTGAAAATGAATAAGCAAATATTTTGATTTTTTTTTCCATCAAATTTAGGCATAAAAGACCAAATTAACGATACCTGGACTGACAATATAGTTACCACAAAGAGAAATTTATTACTAGCCATTATGTTGCTGGGAGGGGTCAAGCACTGCTTCTTTTACCGTGCCAGATAACATCTTAAAGGCTTTATAAATTGCTCCGAAGAGCGTTTTTAAGAGGCCTCTTTTCTTATTACATTCTCTGTCATAAAAATAAGATATCTCAAAATAAATATTTATAGGCTATGATATTTTTTCATTTATATTTCAGGGTCCACGGGGATTCCAAGGAACGCGGGGAGAGAACGGCGACTCTGGGCCACCGGTAAGCATATTCAAGACAGGACAGACTGGGAAGATGGCCAAGGAGCCGCGATAAAATTAGAGGACTCTACAAAACAGCAAGAAAAATTACACTCTTAGATAAGGATGGTATTCATGACTTAGGCTGTGTTTTCATTAGAGACTTAGGCCGTATTCTCACTAGAGAGTTAATCGGGAATAACGCCATACATTAGTATGACGTTATTCCGGATTGGGTCTCTAGCGAGAACATCGCCTTAATTAGAAATAACGTCATACCGAAGTTTTAGGTGGATCAATATACCATCTGAACTAAAAAATTCTAACTAAAGGTCTGTCAACGGTTTTTGGCCCTACTGGATATGGTGAATGACAAAAAATGTCTACCAAAATCTTACCACCGGAAGTCGGTTAAACTAGGTCAGTTCCAAGATGCCCGCCGCCGGCCCTTAAAATCATTAAAATAGTTGTAACGCCCTTAATTTTTGTGATAGAATTATAATTCTTGTTTCTCCGCCATGGTTTTCAGGGATAAGCAATTCACCGGTACCAAGAAAATTCTAATCCAATCAATAAAAAAAGCATTAAAACCCGTAAATCCAAGATGGCCGACAACAATGATGGATGAAGGGCAATACCAATAATACATATTACTGACATAGACCATGGGTACAACATCACAGATGCGTCAATCGATGCTCTTCAGATGTATTTAATTATAATTAGTTGATATTAAATGCTGAATCTAGTTCTGAAATGCGAAACTCGTCGTCTCAATGTTACGCCTCCTAAGTGTCCTCTAGGACCTCAGAAACCTGGTTGTACGGATTGGCATGATCCACATACAGAGTGCATGGAAGCCTTGCCTTCAGCAGTTGCAGAGTGTTGGTGGGTTACTGCAGCCAGTTGTGCAACTGCACTGTAGCATTTATGGTGCAGCATTCATATCAGATATTATGGTTGCAAGTTGGTTGCCTTCAAGTCTCCAACTCCAGCCCGAAAGAGCAGTATCACTCTCCATCCCCATTCGAGGCTTGGTTTGATAGTACACGCTGAGACAATGGTGTTTGGTGGAAGATTCAGTTGGGGAAGACCGCAACGAATGATTTAGCACATGTGACTTTCCTCGTAAATATGTCATAACGAAAGGTCGCCAGAGAGCATGTGCTATTTTCACCAAAAGTAACAGTCATCGCTTGGCTGCCGGGATTTTCCATGCCAGTGCCGTTTGTTCTGCGTAAAATGAATGCATTTACACAGGACTGGAAGGCTGGATAACCTTTCACAAGCTTTTAGAAGGCTGAATGCTTTCCAACACAAACGCGATGTTGAATCATATCCTGCGAATACATGCAAGAATAACATCTGTGTAAACAGCTCACTGCCAAGATAATGCTTTGTCCAATTGATGTTGTACACTTTTGGAATGCCTCTTGACTGCTTCTCTGATCTAAAATAGAGCGGTTTCGCACCTGACGTAATGTAATGGAGAAAGAAGAATCAACAAGGCATTGCCTTCTCCAGTCAGTGGTGGAATGCACACGTGTTTTAGCAAGGTCCACGCCAGTGTCCCATTCTCCCTAAATGATAGGACAATCAACTCTTCAGTTCAGCACTTATTAAATGGATTAGTTGCCACTTATTAGTTCAGCTTGCTAGGAATTATTCCTTCTTCCCTTTAATATCGGTTAAACTGGTGAAGTTCACAATCATATAAATGGTGGTTTGTTCTTGTCTCTGGTGTGTGTTATCCTTGATCGAAGGACCTGCTACATAACCATCAAACACAACAGTTGCTACCAAATCGTGGTTACGTGTCTGCATACACGGTGTATATTTTACCGTAAGTGTCTCCCCTCATCCACTTCAGCTTGTGCAGCAAGGAGCCTCCATCAAGCACATATTTTTCATTCAGCGGGATGGTGTCATTTCACGTGATGGCATCTTGCTGCAGTGCTCAGTGATGGCTTGGATAGGTTGAGGTTTGTGAGCCTTGCTCAAGATGCTAGTGTTCTAGAAAAGGGGGAGGGTATGCGTGCGTGCGTGCGTGCGTGCGTGCGTGCGTGTGTTGGATGGTGCATATGGACTCGTATCTCATCACCTCCTCGAGAGCCAGATTTTCCTGTCCTGGAAATCACACAGAATGGTTGGAACAGTAGTCTACGGTCAGTGGTTCTGTCAGGAGTCAGCTTTACAGCAGCTGAACTTTCCAGGGTCTTGACTTTCTCTTTCCTCTTAAACGAGAAGGAAACTACTGTTTCTTCCAACAGACTCATATTCATGTACATTGACGTCTTCTTTTGCCACTATACCATTTTGATGATGTGTTTTAATTCTGGGTCAGAAGAGAAAGGTGAACATGAAGTCAGCTGTGTATGCTTATCTTATTCTTATGTATCCCTTTAAATCCTTGTGTCAGGTGAATTTGTGTGTTTTGTTCAAAGTGTATGCGAGATTATTGAATGCCTGTATGACAATGGTGAACTCAGATATCATAGGAGCTGTCATTATCCACAATGCTCGCCATTCTTCCGTAATCTTACTGCAATGAGTCTTGTGCTTTTTGCTGACCTCATAAGTGTTTGAGTGTTTGCTCAATTACTAGATCGCAATTGAGACCTGCCGAAAACTAATTTGTTCAACGAATGATATTGACACCATCTTGAAGCTTCCTGTATATATCTGGGTGTTTGCTCTCCAGTCATGCCAGGTGACTTATTTCTTGGATGTAAAGATATGTAGACTTCAGGTAGTTATAATATCACGCTGCAGTAAGTATTGACAAGGCATATCAGCAACCCAAATAATGTGATCCACCAAAGATCCGGTGCGATCTGCCTTGAACAGCGCTCGTAGAGTAGGGGAGAGCGGGTCTAATTGCAACATGGGTAAGTTGTAACAGTCCCTTTAATTTCGAGATGACGTCAGCTATTATCACGTGACTACTAGCCCTGCATTAGTGTTTGTGCCGGTCATAACAGAAGACGTTATAAAGACGGTGCAGCTTGCATACAGGTTTGAGGTCGAACTAACGGATTTTCGAACCTGTGAGTAAATATTTTGACTTTTACAACTTCTTTTCTGGAGACACGTGTATATAATGAGCATGGTGTAAACATATACCGGCAGGACGTCCTGAATATTGGCTAGCTTACATGAGATTTTACCCGCGATCGCCAAAAAGCGTGTTAGGGTATTAGCTGAATCTACATTTAGATATGTGTATGGGGCAAGTTGTAACAGAATTGTTGGGGCAGGTAGTAAACTGGTACAATTTTCCCCGCTGTGTTACAACTTGCCCCATGAGGGTACATAGTCAGAATTTCATCTATTAGGCCTTACCACTCTGATGTCAATATGCTAATTTTTTATGTGTCAATAGCAAAGAAACAAAGAAACTAATAACATTCGGCGTTTAGCTTTCCAGTGTGTTTATGTTTGTGAAATTAAGACCCCGGAATCCTGGAATTGAACAAGCATGGCTGGGTTAGACTGGCTTTCAACTTTTAAGGACATCCTAGCCATTCGGTCAGCCAACTGGAGGCTACAAGTTTGGCTAGAACTACGCGTTTTAACCAGGAAAACGTAAAACAGTTCTTTGAAAAACTGTGGGTTCTCTATGATCGGTACAAATTCGCGTCATTATATATCTGGAACATTGATGAGACAAGCATGATGATGGTCTAAAAGTCTAGGAAGATAGTAACTGGCAAAAACGTAAAACAGGTTGGAAGTCTAACCTCAGAGGAGCGTGGTTTATTAGTTACTGTCTGTGCTGCGGTTAGTTCAATAGGAAATACAGTGCCGCCAATGATGGTAATCCCCAGGCTAAAGAACATTTCATGAGAGATGGCCTCAGGCAGTATTGGGGCGGAACACCATCAGCGTGGATGAATGTTTAGCTATTTTTAGTTTTCATGAAACATTTCGCAAAAGTGATAAAACCATCAGTTGAAAACCCCGTGCTTCTCTTGTTGGACAATACTGAGCCACATTTGGCAGTTGCCACATTGGAAGATGCTAGGGCTAATGGAATAATCATGTTGTCGTTCTCACCCCAATGTTCGCACAGAATATAGCCATTAAATATATCTGTGTATGGGCCTCTAAACAGACTGATTGCAACAGCACAGGGTGTCTGGGTGCGTAATAACCACGGGCAGGCGATAACCATACACAACTTACCGGACATCTTGAGAGATACATTTTTGGAGCAACTACAGCATCTAATATAGCAAAGGGATTCAGCTGCACTGGAATTTCACCATATAATTGTGACATATTCACAGATGCGGATTTCGCTCCATATTTTGTTACTGGCCGCCTGGATCCGACCATCTAAAGTGATCCAATGGCAGGTGGCGCAGTTTCTGGGTCTGTTGTTGCTTCTACTGTTGTTGGGAACACTCAACCTTCAACTCAGGAATATCTAGATGACATACAGAAGAAAATTGTCACTATTCAAAGTGATGAACATTGCTTGATTCATACTGCTGAAACTGTAGAAGGCCTTGGAGTGTTTACTTACGAGGAACAATGTTCAAGAGTCGAAAAGGTGTTCGAAGTAAATCTGGAATTCCACCAACCCTTCGATGATGGAGATGATATAATTACTGACGTAAGACGCTCCATCAACGAAAGAAATTATGACACCAATACAGCTGACTTGATCGTAGCTGCCATATATAATGATCTAGCATTCACGAGCAAGATAATCAGAGTTGTTAATGGTAAAATGACAATCATAACTAATTCACCGAGTAGGGCCAATGTGTGTACCCCATGGGCTTGTATACCTACATTTGCATGGTAATGGATTAGCCGCCCACTATGATTTTTTTATGCCATGCGATTTTAATCATGGAACCTCTGCACTAGAGAGTGAACTGAATAAAACCTCAGAGCAGATCCAGTGTGATTTTCTCAGGAACATGTCAGACCACACCCAAAGGCACCCGCACGAAAAGCCGGATCAGCTGGTAGGAAAAGAAGAAGGGCGGCTGTTTTGACTGACACACCTATGAAAGAGCAATTGCGCAAAGTGAAACTTGAACGAAAAGCTAAGCAGGTTGTAAAAGTAACTACTAAAGGAATAAGCCAGCGGACAACATCAGCTAAGCCAAACGCAAGTGATGCACCAACAAAAATAGCTGCTACAGCAAACCAAACCACCACAACAAAACGCCCTGCTGCCAAGAAAAAACTCGTTCTCAAAGAGGAGATATCCGGTGTCCGTGATCAGGACGATTGGAACTGTCTTATCTGTGCCGAGTTGTATTCCCATAGTAGGGCTGGATACGGCTGGGTTCAGGGCAGAATTTGTGAAGACCCATGAATCCATTTTATGTTCATTTCCGTGCAGCCATGCAGAAATTACGTTGCAGATTTTGAAAATAATTTGACTGAAAGGTAGCAATGGCTTCAGTCAAATTAATTTCAAAATATACATGGTTCAAAATTCCATTTTATCAGGTGTGTATGTGTTAGTAGTTGCAGGCGAAGGCCTAATCAAAGTTTTAATATTTGGTTTCTTAAAAGTTTTTGAGAAAAGATTGTCAAGAATATTGTAATCATCTCTGTCATTCCTTTTATCAATCCATCTGTGTGTCCACCCATCTATCTATCATGCTATCTCATCCTAAGCCTAGAGACAGATTTCAATAAAACTTGGTATGTGAGTTACTCATATGATTGAAGAGTGCAAGATGACATTTGGCCAAAGTATCATCAAAATGTAAGGACACGTCTGTCACGCTATCTGCTATCTGTGCAGAAACAGTTTGGTGGAGTTTAACCAAATTTATTATAAGATACTCATACGATTTCCGAGTGGGAGGACATTTATAGCAGGGGGCGTCCCTTGGGGTGAGGCAGGGTCAAATGTTCAAAGGGTGGGAATTTGCGATGACACATCATCGACTGCCCACTCTAGTTTTAAAATTGGCCCAACAACAGATCTTGAATTATATTGTTAATTCCTTCACATAGTTTGGGATGATTACATTCCGTAGTATTGTTGGTGCGTTTGTATTTGAGCTGATTCCGTTTCTCTTAATATGTGTTCACCCTGTTTATGTCTTGTTATAACCTGGCCCATAGGCTGTTACAATTTACCCAGCATGTGAGGCATATTTTAACAATTTTTGTCTCTAATTTAACTGACTGTATCCCGTCAAGAAGGGTCAAGTCTTCTTTCATAGATATTTGCGGAAGTGTCTGTCCTATGTGTATATATCATAGCAAGGTCAAATAGCCAGGGGTTAAGGAGAGAATGGTGTCTTAGTAGAATGTGTTACAACTAGCACCGGTCTCCCCTACCAAGCAATTGTTGATAAACTAGCCACAACTCACTCGTTTTGGATTGCGCACTCAGCTCAGCTTTCCTTTTTGTCAGGTTCCTCACTGGTCCTATCAACGGTAGTGGATGGTAAGGTCTTTTAAAGGTTATGTCCCCCTACAACATGGACTAATACATTCTTTTGGACTCCTCTACTAGGGAAGCGAAAAATAATATAATTCATCTAAATGATGAGTTGGACACCACTTTTCTTCTTAATAATTGCAAGCGGTGATGACGAGCAGTGGGAGGCCGCACATGGAGAGTTGAGAGTACGAAGACGGAGGAGCAACCTCCAGCTGGGACTCAGTAATGAATCTTTCTTTGAAATCGCCTAAAATTTGAAGTGAAACAGACGTATCGATCTTGGTTGCTGGACGATGACGTCAAAGATAATGACGTATTTAAAGTACACATTCTGATTGGCTGAGCCTTCAGACAAGATCTGAATGTGTCCACCTATTCAGATTCTACTTCAACATCAGACTACAGTCATCAGATATCAGATTTTGGGTTACACGGATAAATATTTTCGAATCTAAAGAATCGTTACTTTCGCCTTCAGGTTTTCGACTTCAGCCTTAAGAAATCAAATTTTTTGTTTACAGGTATAGAATTTTGAGTCATTTCTATCATCAGTAGTCCGGGAGATTTCGGGGGGTTTTCCTCCAGGATTCATATTTTACGTATTTGGTATGGTTCACGTGGACCGCATGGTTTGAAAATTTCCCATGAAAGATGCAATTTTGTTGATGTTTGTATGTATGTCCAAAACTTTAGAAGCCTTTCCTTTCTGCGCTTGTAGGGAATTGGTTGGTGTTGACCTGGTCATTCCACTACATACTCTTAATCCTTGTACCTGTAATCTATCAATGGGCTGTGGAGGGTGGCTCTGGTTGATATTGCATATGCTTCACAACCATAGTCGAGTCTCGAATTTATAAGTGCTCTAAATTGCATTAGCATCGTGGACATGTCTGATCCGCATGATCTGCATGTTACCATTCTCAGGATGCTTAATTGTGTTGTGCACTTGGAGACCAATTGGTCTATATACGCCTTCCAAGTGAGTCTTTGATCGAAAGTAAGTCCTAGGATCTTGGTTTATTTCACAACCTTTATGGGATCCCCATTTATATGCAGGGACCTATCACATTTTACTTTTCTCTTGTTGGTAAAGTTAATTGGTACCGTCTTTTGTGCGGATAATTTAAACCCATTAGTTTTACACCACTTGCTAACCACATCCAACACCATTTCCATAAATTTTAGTGCTTTTGCGAAGGACTTCTGCTTTGTCCATAAGGCCGCATCATCACCAAAGATGGAGCCATGGACGATTCCACCTTTCAGTTCCTGCTGTCTTTCGATGTCGCTGGGCAGGTCACTCATCATTACGTTGCAGATGGGGTTAATTACATTACCTTGTTGTGTTCCATTTTCTATTTTCATTACACTAGAAAATTCACCATTTACTCGAACTGCAATTTGTTTATCTTTCTAAAGGTCTTTCATCCAGTATAGTATTCTACAACGTAGGCCGAAATTGTGCAACTTACGTACTAGACCATTACACCACATCATATCAAATACTTTCTCAACATCCCAAAATACTCATATAGATACTTTTCCTGTATTTAGTGCTGTTGGCCATCTCAGTCAATCGGACCAAGTGATCAGTTGTTCCTCCACCCTCACGGAATACGCTTAGCAGACCTCCTATGTCCAGTACATGTTCTAATCTACAGTTTATCATTCTCTCCATTACCTCACATAGACAGGTTGTAAGTGAAATGTGTCGGTAGGATTTTGGTTGAGATTGTATCTTATCCGGTTTTGGGAATTGCTTTCTTCCAAGATTTAGGCATTTGCCTGTATACCAGATTAAATTGTAGAGGTTGAGAAGCATCAATCTTCCCTCCTCAGAAAGTTCCCAAAGCATATGCATTATACCGTCTTCACCTGGGGAGGTCCTCCTACCCAATCTAAGGCTAGTTTATAATTCTGATAAAGAGAATGTTCTATTTATAGGCATAAATCTCCCATCTTGGAGGTTACGGTTATTTATATCTAAATCAGCAACATTTTGTTGTTCTAAGAATGCCTTGTCATGGTTCTGACCACTACTTGCCATAGAGAAGGTTTTTGCTAGTATTTCAGCCTCCTCTGTGGCATCCGTATATTTGATGCCATTAGCTATGAGAGTTGGCATCAGGCGACCACTCCCTGAACTAACATTTCCTAATCGTTTCATTTTTCCCCCCAAATTTTACTCGATGGTGTAAATCTATCCATAGAGTCACAGTACTGCCTCCAGTTCGCACGCTTCGCAACCTTAGCCATTCTTGTCAACTAGGCCCTAAGTCGTTTGACTTCGATTAAGCTCGCGATATCGAATCAATGTCGTAAATGGTTAAACGCTTTCTTTTTTGTCTAAATAGTTCCTGGCACCTTTCATTCCACGAGGGTACAGGCTTTTGTGTGGGATTGGCACGTAGCTTGCTTCTGGGGATAGCCACTGTGCCAGCTTCTTTTACTATCTCTAGACATTTACTATAGTATTCATCTATGTCACTCGTCAAAATAGGCATAGATACTAATTCCTTGGTGATAACATCACGGTATGTACGCCAAACTGCTTTTTTAATATTCCAAATATTATTACTAGCTATTTTAGGTTCTGAGGTGCTCTAGCCGTCTAATGTCACTGTTATTGGCAAATAGTCACTGCCATGAAGATGTTTCTTTATCTCCCTGTGTGTGCGCGAATTGGGTCCTGGGAGGGGCTTTACCATGAGAATACGAGTTTCTGATTGGTCAAAATGCTTTAGCCATACTCTAGGACCCAACCTTTGTCACGAATGGACCTTTCCAGTTTTTGCCATGACCCGCCCATCTCTAGCTATGCTCCACCCACACCTCGCTCGTGTTGGGATCGATCGATCGATTCCTACTCCCTAACTATCAGTTTCCAGAAAACTATACAGGTTTGCTGGTGAATATTTTTAAACTAATTTTACTGGGTGGTGTTGCTGCCTATGGCAGCAACAGCGCCCAATCAAATTAGTTTTTCAGATATATTCAACAGCATGTTTACTAAATAGTAAAGACATGCAATTCATACAACAACGCTTAGGCCGCCATCAAGTATGCGTTCGTGACGAACATATCTACGTCATTCATGACGTCTCTACACGTCACATAGTTGATCATGACGTCCAATGATTGGTGGATAAACTGGAACCAGTTTAAACCGTGTTGAATTCAATATGTGTAATGATCATTATGCGTATATGCAGTTAGAACATTATACTAAAGCAATGATAAACCATATCCAAAAATATTACTTCATCCCAACGTTATCTCTGGCTCGCTGTGATGACGTCATAATGATTGAGGCATAAACCGGAACGATCCATCCATTCGATATATATTCGAACACACAGATCACGCCGACATGTTTTTGAAAATAATAAAGCAGTAACCAGTTCGCTGACATAGGCTGACTCTCCAATAAGGATTTGGTGACAAATGAACGAACTAACTGACTGACCATTGCTCATTTTTATGGTAGGGTACACCTGGTCAGCGCGGTATCCCTGGTGAATCTGGACTTCAAGGTGAAGATGTAAGTACATAGCGACAACAACATCGCCAACTTCGACAACAACAGCAACAACAACAGAAACAACAACAACAACAACAACAACAACAGGACAAACAAAATAACAACAACAACAGCATCATCATCATCATCATCAACAACAACAACAACAACAACAACAACAACAACAAGGATAACGACAAAGACCACCACCACTGCCACCACCACCACCACCACCACCACCACCACCACCACCACCACCACCACCACTACCACCACAACAACAAAAGCAAGAACAACAACAGCAGCAATAAAAAGAAGAACAACAACAACAACAATTACGTTTATATCTATCTATTGCGTGGGAGAGAGGGGAAAATAAGAGAGGAAGAGAGAGAGAGAGAGAGAGAGAGAGAGAGAGAGAGAGAGAGAGAGAGAGAGAGAGAGAGAGAGAGAGAGAGAATCTATTATTATTATTATTATTATTATTATTATTATTATTATTATTATTATTATTATTTTTATTATTATTATTATTATTATTATTATTATTATTATTATTATTATTACTATTATTATTATCATTATTATTATAATTTGAAATCAATTTTGTTGAATGTTATTGCAGCCATATGTTGCTCATGTGTTTAGGGTGAAGGGGGGCGTGACGGTGACTCAGGAGAACGAGGATATGCCGGACAGCAGGTGAGATAGCGGGGGGGGGGGGGGGGGGTGCGGGGCAGGTAACAGTAAAGGCGTCTTTTCGGTTTCTTAAACCCTCTTGTGTCAACTTAACCCTTTAACTGTCAAACTGACCAAAAAACAACTTTGCAGTGGTCTTCAGACATGGCTATTTGAAAGGCCTAGAGAAGAGTATTTTTGAATATTTACCACTAGGATGACTGGCTCGCTAACGGAGCCAGTCATTCTAGTGGTAAATTTTCAAAAATACTCTTCTCTCAGCCTGTAGATAGTCACTGGCTAAGTAAAAACTTTCAAAAATAAATTCAGTGGTAAATTTACACAAAATATATTCGGCTAAAATTAAAATATCTTGAAAAATATTGACCATCAAAATGTTTAATTGATACATCAAGTATTATTTTGAGGCTTTGAGGCGCTGTTGACACAAGGCGGGTTAAGGAAACCTTGCCTTTTCTTATGCTAGCCATTCAGGTGAAAGAATTCGCCACCCATAATGCATCACTGATATTTCAGCTTTTTATCCTACCAACAACTAAAGATATTCAGGCTTTAGTAGCTAAATGTAGTTACATTTCTGCAGCCTATGATGGCTGTCATGATTTACTTTTCAAACAATCAGAAAAAAACTAGCGTGTCCGCCTAGGTATATGCGCTCAGTCATCTTTACTACGCAATCGGTGGAAACATAGGCAATCAATGGGTACCAGTGTAAAAACTGGGGACGTTACCAATTATAGACTGAAATAAAACCAGCCTAGATATGGCGTGAACGGGTCCTGGAATCAGGGGCTCGATAGACGCCAATTAAACCACAACCATCTATAGTTTGACAATGTAGAATAAAAGCAACCGTATAGGTAAGCTGTTGGATATTTTGGAACTAATTTAACTGTGAGTTGTTGCTGTCATAGGCAGCAACAACTTCCAGTAAAATTAGTTTCAAAATATTCAACGAGATGCGTATTACACAATAACGAATGTAATGCATTGGCACTTACATGACATCAGACACTATCCCTTGAGGAGACAAAATGGTGGCGATCACTGTTCAAACTTTACGGCATCTTACAAAGCAGATAATTGTGATACAGATAAGGGAATGTGACAGGATATGAAGGGTATGGAATCTACAAACCATAATCTATCAGTGCAATACAACATTTGAGTGAGATGAGCCTCCCTTTAACTCAATTCAACTCCATTTATTTACAACGTATAGCTCACTGAGATTATGCATTCATAATTTGCATCTCCTATTCATACAATAATTGCTATTTAGCGTTTATGAAATGGTGTGGTAAGTTTTGACAACACGTTTCCAAAATGTAGGGCTACACCGGGCCTGCTTCCACTCACTCCGCAACAATGGACCTTTTCCGTTTTAGCTATGCCCCGCCCATTTCCAGCTAAGCTCCACCCACACGTCGCCCGTGTTCGGATCGATCGATCCATGAACTCCCTGACTATCAATTTAAAAAAACGATGGTAGCAGCAGCGCCCAATCAAATTAGTTTCAAAATATTCCACACAATGTTTATTAAATAGTAAAGACGTACAATTCGTACAACAACGCTTAGTCCGTCTTCAATTTTGCGTCCGTGACGTACTTATCCACGTCATTCATGACGTCAGTGATTATGACGTCATCCTACAAGTCACGTAGTTAATTATGATCCCGTACGATGGATGGTAAACTGGAATGGTTCGTTAGCATTATGTCATTATGGTGGTGGTGTTTGGTTTGAGATGATGATGATGATGATGATGATGATGATGATGATGATGATGATGATAGGTGAGACGGCGTGGTGCTGTATTTTCGACACCATGGCGATGATGACGCTGTTGCTTGTCCTGTTATACATGCTGTCGCTGTCGCTGCTGCCGCTGCTGCCGCTGCTGCCGATGATGATGATGATGATGATGATGATGATGATGATGATGATGATGATGATGATAACGCGGCGGCGTAAGCGGGGGCGGGGGCGGCGGCGACGACGACGATAACGCTGATGATGGAATTTTACGGTTACTATGCCATATAAGACAAATATGTTGATAGCTTTATGTGATTGATCTATTGTCTCATATGGTAATTGTATGTTTCAGGGTTCTCATGGCATTCCTGGGATGCCCGGTCTACCTGGACCAAAAGGACATCGTGTATGTAACCGCACACACGTACACGCACTCACGCGTGCACTTACGCACACGTGCATGCATGCGCGCACACATGTACACACTCATGCATGTACGTACGCACTCACGGGCGCACGCACTAATCGACACATGCCCTCTATTCCTCTAGTTATCCAGCTAATGGCAGAGTTTTATTATGACAGTTGTAATGTAAGACTGACCTATATCAGCCCATAAAGGAAGTGGTCGCTTGTGAGTGGTTAAACCTATCTTAAGGCCGTGTTCTCACGCAGCCACTATTTCGATAAATACCCGGTCTAACGGCTAGCGTTCAAATTAGGCCATATTCTCACTAGGTTAGCCGGCGTAACGCAATACGGGTGTGTGGCGTTATTCCCGAATAAGGCCGTGTTCTCGCTAGAGACTTAATCGGGAATAACGCCATACTGAAGTATGGTGTTATTCCCGAGTAACTCTCTAGTGAGAACACGGCCTAACTCTCCAGTGGTTTTATGATATAAATCAGAAAATAAATCAACTATATGAATCATAGGTCTACATTTATAAACTAACTTGGCCCTCGCGTACCATGGTGTTTGGAGGGATTCGAACTGTCACTCAAGTATTTGACATCATAATCAATTACGTTACTAGTTAGCTGACGTCACAATCATAATGACCTATGTAGCTCCGTCATCAACATCGAAAAGTTCGTCAAGTGTGTATATTATTATTATATGTCTTTTGGTGAATTTACAATATTCTAGTGAATATTTTGAAAGTAATTTGACGAGGAGCTGATGCTGCCATATGTAGAAACAGCCACCGGTTAAATTAATTTCAAAATATTCAACAGTTTCCTTAGCTATCAATAGGTGGTGCATAGCTAGAAATGGCTCCTGAATGGAGCTAAAAATGGCTGCTCAATTGTTAAACATGTCTTGATCGCTATAATACTACGCATCCACCATATTACGTATATCTGTTCATTATGTGTGTTGTACGCGCTAGACCATATTTTCATTAGGTTTGACCTGGATAGAAGAGAGGGTTTGGTATCTGGTTTGTCTGTCTGTCTGCGCGTCTGGCTGTATGTCTGCCTGTCTGTTTGTCTGTTTTTTCCGGAGCTGTAACTAAAAGACCTACTGATCCGATTTTGGTATAATTTTAACACAACGAGGGAACCTGTCGTGCAAAAGGATTTCCAGACGTTGGCCGTGATCTGGATTTAAAAGAACCCAGATTCGAATCGGATCATATTCTTTTGTGGCTACCTCGGAAACATCTGATCCGATTTAGTTCAAATTTTAACAGAGAAAAGCATACCCATACACTAGGATTCTACATATTTGGGCGTGGTCCGAAAAAGCCTGAATATAACAAGCTCCAAAAACTCCGAAAACCCTCGAACAATCCAGAAAATCCGGAAAATACAAAAACATTTTACAATGTAACAAAAGCCTGAGAGTGAGAGTCTGCAACCTCTGGTTATTTATCTTGCTGTTGATATTTTAGGGCTTTTCTGGTGTGCCTGGCCGTGAGGGTGAGCAGGGAAGAGAAGGTGACAAGGTGAGTACAAGTCATACATAAGCGCTCTACGGCTTTCTAAGGCAGTGTTCTCATTAGAGACTGAACCGACGTATCGCCATAGTGAGGTATGGCGTTATTCCGGATTAACTCTCTAGTGAGAACACGGCCTAAGGCCGTGTTCTCACTAGAGACTTAACCGGCGTAACGCAATACTGATGTATGGCGTTATTCCCGATTAACTCTCCAGAGAGTTAATCGGGAATAATGCCATACCTCGCTATTGCCTTACACCGGTTAAGTCTCTAGTGAGAACACGGCCTATCTCTATTGTCGAAATAGACATAGACACCGGCTACTACAAAACATGGTCTTTTACCCTTCAAAACTAAAAGATCGAATTCAAAAGCTTATTTGCAATTTACTAAATATTATGTTGACTTTTTTAAAACTAGTTTGACTGTGAGCTGTTCATACTTATGGTAGCAACACGTTCTTGGCAAATTATTTTCAAAATAGTCAACATCCTACCTGTATTGTTACCTTGCAATTGATGACCTGGAAATTCGATGTTCAAAAGGTTAATACAGTCGCTATGAGCATTGGCAACAGAACGTTTCCTGCATCGCCTTCAAAATTATACTAACTAACATGTTTCTGTTTTACTCCTGGACACTTGTTAACATTTTATGAACTGCACCCTAACAGAAGACAATATTAAGAGTCTTTTAGAAATGAACGGCTCGACATTGAAACATCAAACGCCACTCGAGCTTCACCCAAATCATTGGCATCCTTAATACTTTGTCAAAAAATGTTTGCTAATGCACTGTATTTGATTCAGTACCACATGAAAGGAATCTGAAGCTTCAAAAATGGGTATTCAAGGTACTGTGCTACATTTGTTAAAGAGACAACGTGGTGTTCTTTGGAGCTACCTCAATGCAAACAGATTATCTAGTTCTTCGAGGTACACCGCAATGTATCATCTTGGGACCTTTGTTATTTATTTTAACAGGGAATCGAACCCATAACCGGCGAAAGCCCCACTAATAATAGCCCACAAACGCTTCCACTACACAGTGGTAGGTTGCTCCTGTGAGCTATGATGCTTGGTGCTTTCGCCGGTTGCGGGTTCGATCTCATATCAATGCCAATATACCGTAATCCCACGAATACTTGTTTAACTGAAGTTATCCATTCATCTATCCATGTGAAATGGTGTGTTTTCAGATGACATTAAGCTGCATATATAAATCAAACCAATAGTTGATGTACCCGACCCTCCATCCGAACAAAAGTTGACCAGGCACACCCTACCTGTTGCTGCCACGGAGATATTCCTGGCATAGACAGAGACAGCTCCTAGTCAGATTACGTTCTGAATAATAAACATAATATTCCTTTAATAACATTTTGTGTGACGATTTCGCTATATTAGATAGCTTAACATCAGATGCAGGTCCGCCACTAAATAAATGATCTAATTTAGTGAGAACACGGATCACAATTCTTAAAATGAAGGCTGTAGCTACGGTTCGCCTTTACCAAAACCGCACAGCCTTATTATCGTTACCATGAAAAGAATTTGTCTTTTCTGGTTTATAAACTTTAAAGGATCAATAAATCAAATTAAATTCAACGACAAATCTCAGATAAAATTAAATTCTTTAAGAAGCAAAGCATGTTCTGTTGAATATTTTGAGAATAATATGACTGGAAGACGTTGCTGCCTAAGGCAGCAACGGCTTCCAGTCATATTATTCTCAAAATATTCAAAATCCTTCCTATACGTTAGCCTTGTAGTTAAGATACAGGTAATCTATCGGTGAACGGGTTAAGCATGATGGTTGAGGGATTCTCATAAGGGTCCTTTTGAGGGTATTTACCCCCAAAATTCAGCTTGGGATCCCCAAAAGGAGTGGCAAAGGGTTCCATAGGACCCCTGAAAATCGCCTGTGATTTTGTTATACTAAGTAGTTTTTTAGTTACTGAATCTACAGAATCTACCGTGACACCACCATAATCCATAGTTATGTCCCCGCTACCCTCTAATTTTAGCATGATGAGAGATACTGCTTCGGAACACCAGGTTACAGTTTGGGACCCACATATTCCATCTGGGGACCCCGAGCTTTCAGGTTGTGTGATCCCTGGGACCTCCAAAATGTATATGACATGAGAAACACTGATATTGAGGAGATTGTCGAAGTATAACAGGTCGTGGTAAGATTGTGTGGCGTTGTTTAATTTCATGCTATCTTGATCTTCTTTGATTCCAGGGTGGCCAAGGAATACCAGGTTCAGTGGGTAACCCAGGATTGTCTGGACCACGTGGTATGAACGGGGAGCGCGGACGTGATGGAACCGCGGGTTCACCAGTACGTTACATAATCTAAAATAGCCTATGGCCGTGTACTGACTAGAGACTTAACCCGGAATAACGCCATACTGAAGCATGGCGTTATTCCCGATTAACTCTCTAGTGAGAGCACGGCCTAGGTTTAAAGTTGTGATAGTCGTGTTATTTCAGTTAGCCTGATTTTAAAATAACAAGATTCAGATGAAGAATATAATACTTTTATGTATAAAACATATTAAAATTTAACAATAATAATAACCCTGGCTCAACGCCAGCTTAAACGCACATATGCACTGCAAAATGCGTGAAAATAAAATTGTTTAAATTACGTACATTTAGAGGATTAATTTGTATACCTCGCGGTATAGAAACGAATAAATCTAATCATATGATGATTTCATTCAGTACAAATTATTATACTGTTTTAATTAGGAAGTTGAATTAGTGGCTCGTGGCTCTAATTAAATTTTACAACTTAAAAAAATTATATTAATTTATACATAATGAAATCATCATATGTTAAGATTTATTTCGTTTCGTTACACCTATGCCAACAACGTCAGACTCTCAATTTAAACAATTTGGACAATTTAATTTTCAAGCATTTTGGTGTTAATATACACATTTAAAGGTGCATATTCACAGTAAAATTACTGAAAATAACATTGTTTAAATTATATTCTTTTAGAGGCTGAAACTGTGAGCCTATATGTAATGAAACGAAATAAATCTTAACATATTATGATTTCATTACGTATAAATTAATATGATTTCTTTTAAGTTGCGAAATGTTAAGATTTATTTCGTTTCATTACATATAGACACATAATTTAAGCCTATAAAAGAATACAATTTTAACAATTTTATTTCCAAACATTCTGGTGTGAATATGCCTCTTTAAATATGAAATGTTACGATTACGGGGTTGAATCGTTTGAAGCTAGCGCGAGATAATACAGAAAATACAGATTCAGCACAGGTTTTACCACATCGCAGGTTGTTTCCTGATACAGTACTGCTAATACAAGCTACTGGGCCGGTAGTGGGCCAATGCCGGTGCCAATACGGCCCGGTATTGGCCCGGTACCGGCCAACTAACCTGTGTCATTAGTAAACATGGATCCACATTCTTTCGCGGATGTTTGTCAAAATAGATATAGATTCGCTGATAACACCGGGCTGCTACTAGACCAATACTGGGCCTATATTGGCCCAGTACCGGCCCAGTAACTGGCGTTATCAGGGTAGTCTCTACATTTACAGCCTAATGATAATAATAATAATAATAATAATAATAATAATAATAATAATAATAATAATAATAATAATAATAATAATAATAATAATACTAATAATAATAATAATAATAATAATAATAATAATAATAATAATAACGTTATTTTAGGGCCTCCGAGGTATCGATGGACTATCTGGAAACACAGGTCCGCCCGGTCCTATTGGCCAACCTGGTCCCTCAGGATTCCCCGGCGGAGCAGGGACAAAGGTAACAATATACAGTAAAAACCTTTATTAAACGACCATCTAGCTGTCTTAAGGAACCATTAATCGTTTGGCTCCATACATGAGAGTTGTACCTCGGGCAGGTTTGACTGTATTGAAAATTTAGATATTGTTTTTGGTTATCTAAGCACGGAGTACCGGTCCAATATAGAAAGTGGTCGTTCGATGTAGTGTAGATTACATTTTAGACCGAGAGCCCACATCGTTGAGCTCAGATGAAGTGGTTACCAATGGATAAATCGAATTTTAGGTATGCCCCGCCCATCTTTAGCTAAGCTCCACTCACACTTCGCCGTGTTTTGATCGATCTGGCTATCAATTTCCAGGAAAATATACAGGTAATCGGTTGAATATTTTGCAACTAATTTGACTGCGTGCTGTTACTGCTTATGGCAGCAACGGCGCCCAGTCAAATTAGTTTCAAAATACTCCAAAGCATCTTTATTAAATATTAAAGCCATACAATTCGTACAACAACGCTTAGTCCGTCAGCAATTAAGCGTTCGTGACGAACTTATCTACGGCATTCATGACGACATTGCTTATGACGTCTTCCTACACATCACGTAGTTGATTATGACGTCATATGACTGATAGATAAACTGGAAAGGCCCATTTGTAATGAGATCACAAGGTCCCTTTTCTATCCCTATTTAAGGATATGGTCTTCTGGCATGGTCTTGTTGGTAGGTGTGGCAATGGGGGTGGCTGGGGGGCGTCTAAGTGGTAGCCTAAAATAGTACTAGATCACGTGATACGGTTACTGCTTAAGATCACTCTCCACTAAGTTGCCAACATGTGTTCATTATTGGAACATACTTGCTATGAACTTCGTTCGATGGGGTGTGGCTGCAAGAAGTCAGAATCGCCGCCCAAATTCCTGCTAAATCAGCTCTTTGAGGTACTGGTTGAAATTACTCTCAAAATGTTATATATGGGCCTCTATCCCATCTAGAATCACGAATGTCTGGTGCCAGAAATGTGTCGTGGCTGGATGCCCCAGCCAGAATCCGCCAATGGACCTTTCCATTTTAGCTATGCCCCGCCCATCTCTTGCTAAGCTCCACCCACACCTCGATCGTGTTTGGGATAGATCGCTCTTTGAACTCCTTAACTATCAATTTCTAGAAAACTATACAGGTAAACTGTTGAACATTTTGAATCTATTTTGATTGTGTGCTGTTGCTCTCTATGGCAACAACAGCGCCCGGTCAAATTGGTTTCAAAATATTCGACAGAATGTTTATTAAATGGTAAAGACATGCAATTCGTACAACGTGTCGGGATATTACGCGTCAAAGACGGATTATTTAGAATCATTCATGGCGTCATGATTATGACGTCATCCTACGTAGTTAATTGTGACGTCATATGGTGGATGTATAAATTAGAAAGGACTATTGCGCTGCACCCCATAAATTACTAGATCTGCTTATTGAGTCTTAGGTCAAAATTCATCCCAAAATATTGAGAATCTTCCTGTGGGATTAATTTTAGCCTGTAACTGAAAGAGCTGACCTAGCGATCCGATAATCTCTACCATAATGAATGGCTATTGCCAGAAAATTTCTATGGTGCGCTCTCGCAGCCAGAAGCCGCAAATGTTGCCAAACCCAGGGATAGCTAGAACCGCTATTTTGGTAGCTGGTTAAAATCATGTGCAGTGTCGCGATGCCCGAATGAATCATGGGCGGCGGTTGCCAGAAATGTGCAGTGTTGGTCAACATGGGTGTTACCAGCCAGAAACAACACATCTTTACAGCTAAAGCTCTATTAACTTAAGACAAGTCATGGATCTTAAATAAAGTGTCGACTAGCTTATGCATCGGCTCTTTAACTACATAGAACCATGGGCGCCATTTTTGTTAAAATCACTCATGAACTTTCTTCTTCTTCTTCTTCTTCTTCTTCTTTCTTATTCTTCATCAAGATATTCAGCCGCATCTCCTCCTACAGATTTCATGCGATGAACTCCACACTTGGTCAACGTATGATGCACAGTCTGGAATCGTAGGCCTGTGATTTTATTTCGCATTTCCCTAAATGTTTTTAAACTACCTACTTTCGTGGCCAAAAAAATCCCATTGAAAATGTATGGGGATTTTCAGAATTGCTCTTTGACGTGCGACTACACCTAGAATTTCGATCGGATCACTACCATACTTGGGTAGAATGTTGCTCTTGGGATCCTGAAGATATCTGCCCACCTGGGAGCTGACCTTGACCTTTGACCCAATGCATGAAAATTGGGACGGAATGGGGATTTTCAGGATGGCTATTTGGACTTGCGAATACACCTAGAGTTTTGATCATTATCATATTTAGTTAGGATGTTACTATTGAGGATTTTTCTTTATTTCTTTCTTGTCAATTTAACTTCGTATAGATTGTAAGAAAGATTTTTAAACTTGATATGTGATATGCCTACCATTTGAAGATCCACATGTCCCTTTCTACTTTCCGTGCATCCATCCATTCATCCTTTACGGTTTTTGGTCATATTGGGATATGATACCATTATCGGTTGAAGATTTGAATGTACCGTTCATCTGCATACCCACCCACCCACCTACCCACCCACCCACCAATCCATCCATCCATTCACCCGCCCACCACCCATCCATCCATCCATCCATCCATCCACCTACCCACCCACCCACTCACCCATCCATCCATCCATCCATCCATCCATCCATCCATCCATCCATCCATCCATCCATCCATCCACCCATCCATCCATCCATCCATCCATCCATCCATCAATCCATCCATACACACCATCCATCCATCCATTCCATCCCGTCCCATCCCATATTATCCCATCCAATCCCATCCTTCCATCCATCCATCCATCCTAAGGTATTCTCACTTACAATTCATGCCATGTCAACTTGTAGCATGTTTGTTTCCGGAGGCATAGGCAGTTTATACCGTCTTCCGATATCTATTGTGTTTTATTACAGGGTGATCGTGGTGGTTCCGGCCCTAAAGGTAGCTTTGGTCTTCAAGGTGAGCGCGGTGAAGCAGGATTTCCTGGCCCACCAGGAGAATCAGGTAGACCTGGTGATTCAGGCGAAGATGGTGCACCCGGCGTAAAGGGAGAAATGGTATTTATTTTCATTCATATATTTTTTAACCCTTTCATGACGACGCCGGTTCAAACCGGCCTCTGTAATGCTCTCGAGGAATGTCCATTTGCAGGATAGGTAAAGAATATTTTTGAAAATTTACCACTGGAATGACTAGCTCGGTAACCGAGCCAGCAATTCCAGTGGTAAACTTTCAAAGATACTCTTCTCTTGGCCTGTAACTGGGCATTCAAAAAGAACAAATCTTCATGTACAGGAGTAAATTTACTCACCCTTATTCACACCAAAAATGCTTAAAAGTAAACGTGTTAAAATTTACCGTATAATTTTAAAAGTGTAAATTGTGTACTTCTGAGGAACGAAATGAAATAAACTTAACATACAATAATTTTATTTCGTTTACACTATAATATAATTTTTTTGTTGTGAAATTGAATCAGGGATACCCGTCTCTAATTCAATTTCACAATTTTAAAAACTATATTAATTTAGAGATTTAATTATACATCATATGTAAAGATTTATTTCGCTTCATTTCATTAAGGTACACAATTTCAGCCTGTAAAATTATACAATTTGAACAATTTTACTTTCAAGTATTTTGATTTGAGTATGAGACTATAAATTTGATGATGATGATGATGGGTAGCGGTGATGATGATGATGATGATGATGATGATGATGATGGGTGGCGATGATGATGATGATGATGATGATGATGATGATGGGTAGCGATGATGATGATGATGATGATGGGTAGCGATGATGATGATGATGATGATGATGATGGGTGGCGATGTTGATGTTGATGATGATGATGATAATGATGATGATGATGATGGGTGGCGATGATGATGATGATGATGATGATGATGATGATGATGATGATGGTGGTGATGATGATGATAAGGATGATGATGATGATGATGATGATGGGTGGCGATGTTGTTGATGGTTATGATGATGATGATGATGATGGGTGGCGATGTTGATGATGATGATGATGATGATGATGATGATGATGGGTGGCGATGTTGATGTTGATGATGATGATGATGATGATGATGATGGGTGGCGATGATGATGATGATGATGATGATGATGATGATGATGATGATGATGATGGTGATGATGATGATAAGGATGATGATGATGATGATGATGATGATGATGATGGGTGGCGATGTTGTTGATGATTATGATGATGATGATGATGATGGGTGGCGATGTTGATGATGATGATGATGATGATGATGATGATGATGGGTGGCGATGCTGATGATGATGATGATGATGATGATGTATAAAATAACGCTGAAATTTAAATTGCATAATATCCCAACAGCTACTGAGTATATAAATTATTGTACATCGTATATCCCCCGTATTTCCTGATCTGGCGCTAGGCTCTTTGTTACTCTTGACCTTTCTCCGAATTAACCCTCATGATTTAGAAAATAATCAATTAGGCCACACAGATTTTTTGTTTATGTTTTACAAACCATCCTAACTTAATTTTCTTATATCTAAGAAAAGAATAATGCTAGAATTTTCAGGCATTATTTTCAACATTCTTTTTGTCTAACAATTTTTGGCAGCCAAATCCTTATCACTCCGTAATCCTCAGAATTTTCGGTAGCTGTTTTAGCAGCTATGGTAACCCTTTAAACCTTTTATGCCGAATCCGGCCCAAACCGGTCTCTGCAGTGGTCTTGAACAATGCCCCTATGCAGGTCAAAAGAAGACTATTTTTTAATTTTTACCACTGGAATGACTGGCTCGATATCCGAGCCAGTCATTCCAGTGATAAATTTTCAAAAAAACAGTCCACTCTGGGCCAGCAGCAAATTGGCATTTAATAAGCAAATATTTAGATTTTCTTGACTAAATTTAGCCATTAAAGGGTCAATGGTTAAGCCAGGCAAAATGGCTTTGCAATTGTCATGAGAAAAGCTCATTTTCAAGCCAAAAGAAAACTATTTTTGAAAGTTTAACACTGGAATGGCTGGCTCGTTTAACGGGTTAGCCACTCCAGTGGTGAGTTTTCAAAAGTTGTCTTCTCTTGGCCTGCAAATGGGCACGCATTGTAAAAACATTTAGTATTTTCTTGATCAATCGTGACAATTAACATGATCAAAGGATTACTACTGTAATATCTTAAAACATCTGAGCTTGAAATTGTATATTATTTTTCCCCCATCTCCGATCTTGTCTTTTGGGTGGGAATTTTCAATGTAACTATACACGTAAGCTGTTGAATATTTTGAAACACGTTTGACTGGCTGCTGTTTCTGTCAATCAAATTAGTTTCAAACTATTCAACAAAATGTTCAACGAATGCTTATTAAATAGTAAATCCATCAAAGACACACAAGTCATTCACTTGCCGGACTATTCCAGCTTCATGACGGAGTATTTTTGTCAATTATGATTGTAATGTCAGACCACATGTGACGTAATTGATTATGACGTCATATACTTGAGCGACAGGTGGGTTCCATCTATTGTAATCAATCTTTTAGCATCGATTTTATGCTTTAATCCTGTGGTCTTAAGACTAAGGTCAGGTCGGTACATTTGTGTGCCCAGTTACTGAATGCAATGGACATTTCCTGTTTTTGATAAACTCCTCCCACCGCTAGCTAAGCCCTGTCCACACCTCACTCGTGTTGGATCCGATCGATCTGACTATCAATTTCCGGAAAACTATAGAGATAAGCTGTTGAATATTTTTGAAACTAGTTTGGCAGGGTGCTGTTGCTGCCTATGTTCAACATGATCTTTATTAAATAGTAAAGGCATACAATTCGTACAACAACGCAAAGTCCGTCTTCAATTAAGCGTCCGTGACGTACTTATCGATGTCATTCGTGACGTCATTGATTATGATGTGATTCTACACGTCGTGTAGTGAATTATGACGTCATATGATGGATGGATAAAGTGGAAATGTCCTTTAATGGATCCAATCTGTCGCTAATGTAAATGACGTCGTATCCAATTACGTCATTCGTTAGAGGGCGCCACAATAATAGTGACGTATAGCCCTCACAAAGATCGAAAAATTCGTCACTAGCGTACGAAGTGTGTCTTTGATAAATTTACAATTTGATAAAGATTCCGTTGAATATTCTGAAACTAATTTGATCTGAAGTTGTTGCTGTGATAAGCAGCAACACCCACCCACCGCCCCATCCTCCACACCCGACACCACCACCACCACCACCACCACCACCACCACCACCACCACCACCACCTCCACCACCTCCACCACCACCACCACCACCACCACCACACCGTCTAGTTCCAAAATATAAAAAGCTTGCCAGTATAGTTACGTTGAAATTTGAGATTCTAGAAATTCAGGTTTCAAAATTTGTGCTCGATTCTTAACGCAGTGTTCACATTTGGGAATTAATCCGGAGTAGCGCCATGTTTCAGTATGGCATTAGGGGTGACCGGGGCTAGTTCGGCCATTTTCACATGTTTTAGGCAGTGCATATTTCTTAATAAATTTATCGATGGAAACTCGCATTTAAAATTGCCCGCAAGAGCGCAAAGGTTAAATAAGTAAACAACAAGCTTTAGATCTTGAATAGTTTTTTGAAAATCTAGGAAGAAGAAGACGTGGTGGGGGTGGACGAACATACCCCGTTACTGGGGGCAAGCTGGATAAGCATGTGGAGTAAGTTAGGCAACATGGGGTAAGTTAGGCAACATGGAGTAAGTTAGGCAACATGGGGTAAGTTAGGCAACATGGGGTAAGTTAGGCAACATGGGGTAAGTTCGTCCATAGAATGATTTCAACATTTAAAGAATCTAAAAGGTTAATTCATCTCAATAGTTTATTTAAAAGAAACAAATTGTAACTGACAAGTAATGTTTGAACGCCTCTACCTTTGATCGCTACATGCTTTCATATGACACAAAACGTACTGAGATGAAAATATTACCTACGCCTTCCTGAAATTAGCTTTCATCGATTATTCACAGTAGACAAACCAGAAGGTGATGCGGCCCACCATATCTGGCAAGTGTGTCACCGGGAATACGTGCGCACTGCGTAAGACGCTATAAATAGGAATGGCTTAGTATGAGAATGCATGGGCTGCTTTGCCCCTTTGGCGAACTAGCCCCGGTCTCCCCTATTCCCTCATTAATCCTTTAGCCCTCAAATTAGTTTTTTATATCACAATTTTCTCATTAAAATGTCTATTTGTAGACGAAGAGAAGATTATATTTGAAAATTTAGCAATGGAATGACTGGCTCGGTTACCGAGCCAATCATTCCAGTGGTAAATTTTCAAAAATAAGCTTCTTTTGGTCTGCAAATAGACATTTCTCAAGACAGTGTTGGTTGATTTAAGCGTTAAAGGGAAATGGATTCGTCTATTGCCATATGCGTAAGATCTCAGGCATATGTGGCTGTCTTTGGAGAACACACACGCATTGTAATACATATATCTGTGCTATTATTTTCGTTTAGGGCGGCATCGGTGGAGCAGGAATGCCAGGTTTCTCGGGACCACGTGGTCCACCAGGGATCAACGGCAGCCCAGGAACACCCGGCACTAGCGGTCCGGATGTAAGATATATATTCCCGCACGCTAGATAACGTGTATCCATTTTAACAATTGAAATGTCAGTGTCGACTATACAGGAAAGTTGTTGAATAATTTGAAACTAATTTGACTGGTTGCCAAAAATGTGCTGTTTCCGGCGTTTATGTGTTAAAGAGTTGGTATCGGTATTGTCAGCCGATAATCTTAGTAAATATTACTGTATATATGAGTGGTAATGGGGAACGATAGACACATTTTTGATTGGTTCTCACAGATCACTTGATTTCGAGGGGACGGGGCTTAATTATAGAGTGTGCAAAAGGGGCGTGCGCCCACGATCAAATGCACCTTTTTCAAACTCCATATATGTGTTATTAGGCCCACCCCCTCCCAATTATGTGAGCTGTGAGAGACAATCAAAAAGCGTGTCTATGTCCCACCCACCCCACTCTGGTTAGTGTCAGTAATGATCAATACATTAGAAAGCCAGTGTTATTATTTTTTTTTAATGGGCACAGTGGACATATACTATTTTTTCAAAGACATTATAAATTTCTAAAAAAAATTCTAATTATTGATTTTAGATTTTTTGTTGTTGTTTTTTAATGGCCACACAGTCGTCTTATACTATTGTTCAAAGATATTATAAAATACTCTCTAAAGACGCAAGAACTTTTTTCATTCTGATGTTTTTAATGGGACTGTGGTCTTATGATATTATAAAATACTCTCTAAAAATGCCTGTTTTCGTTGTTTTCACTTGCTCTTCTTGCGAATCCTGTAAATCCATGTATTTATCAAAAACCTATATCACTTGCTACACTTATACAGTAATTCTGCCAGTAGTAGAATAAATATATTATCCATTACTACTAGTTTTAACAATACTATAAGTATAATGAAAACATCCATCACTACTAGTAGACAGAGATGTTCACTGTAGCATGTTGTGCGTCAGAATGAGCTGGAGCCCACTATTCATATCACCCCATCTGGCAATAAAAACAGCCTGTTATTGATTATGTATGTAATGATAGACGCACAACCTGATTGGCTGTGTGATGGAAGCACAATTATCAATCAGGGCGGTAGCGATAAATATGCATAAATTATAACCATACATGTCAATCAAATTATCGATTAACCCTGTAAGGATGGATGCGCAATCCGATAGGCTGAGCAATGGGTGCACAATTATCAATGGACGTTCCTGGTTTTAGCTATGCCCCGCCCATCTCTAGCTAAGCTCCACCCACACCTCGCTCGTGTTGGGATCGATCGATCTCTGAACACCCTGACTATCAATTTCGGCTGTTAGTCAAATGGATTACTAGCTGTCATTCAATACTGCCTATAGTGATCTGATTGTATGATCGATGGATGCACAATTATTGATTAGTGCTATAGTGATAGACGTGCATAAATTATAGCCATACCTGCCAATCAGATCATCGATGACCTCTGTAGTGAGTCGACACACAATCTGATGGGCTGAGCGATGTATGCACAATTATTGATTAGGACTGTATCGGTAGACGCACATAAATTATAAGCAGCTGTTCTCAATATTGATTATTGTCCTAAGTAATAGTTGTAATTCTGACCATCTGCAGTGTCAATTAGTGTAATGGGCAAAGCTGTTAGAGATACAACTTGACAGGCTGGTCCAATACACAACCAATAGATCTTTGCACTCTATCCATGCAGCGTATGACGTCATAATCAATTACGTGGCATGTAGAATGACATCATAATGAATGACGTTATTATGACGTCATGGATGACGTAGATAAGTACGTCACGAATACATTTTGAACACGGACTATACGTTGCTGTACAAATTGTATGTATTTACTATTTAATAAATAGTTTGTTGAACACTTTGAAACTAATTTGTCTGGGCGCTGTTGTTGCCATAGGCAGTAACAGCACCCAGTCACATTAGTTACAAAATAGTCAACAGCTTACCTGTATAGTTTTCAGAAAATTAATAGTTAGGGCATTCGGGGATCGATCGATCCCAACATGAGCGAGGTGTGGGTGGGGCTTAGCTAGAGGTGGGCGGGGCATAGATAGTACTGAAAAGGTCCATTACTCCATATTGGTGTAATGTTATAGTATCACTTTTGTTATCTGGCATCTCAATTATTTATTATTGGAACAGGCCAAACGTGACAGACATATGTTCATGTTGATTAATTAGTAATCTCATTACAAATCACATTTCTTCAAACTTATATAAATTTCACTAAATATGTAGAATACCCTATGTTTCAGATTGTAATAACCTTCCAATGACTACTAACAGTGTCTCCGACTATAGCATTAGATATAGTCAGAGACAGCACGTCGTAAAACCTATAATAATAATAATAATAATAATAATAATAATAATAATAATAATAATAATAATAATAATAATAATAACAAACCTCAGTGTGCCTATTCAAAAGGCTTCATGAAATAGTAGCATGCTTGTATAGAGCATTTACAGGCATAACTGTGAGAAAAAATGTCAGATAATATAGAGAAATAGACCATGTTTCAAGCACTACAACATAGCAGCTGCTAGCGCTGCTGCGCCACCACAGCCATACCAAGCTAGCTAGTGTGACTTAAATCATTCGAGCAGCAAGAGCGATGCCTGTCAATCGCTAATTTTGCGTCCATAGGTCAGCCCATGAGATCGAGCGTCCATCGCTACATGGCTAATCGAAAATTTGATTGACAGTATGCTTATGTTTATGAGCATCTATCGCCACAGCCCTAGTCATAAGTGTGTGCTCATCACACAGCCAATCAGCTTGCACGTCCATCCTTACACTGGTAATTGATAACACGCTGTTTTGATTAGCAGGTGGAGTTGACTAAACAGTGGACTCCACCTCATTCTGGCACAGGGCGAGCTAGAGTGAACATCATTGTATACTAGTAAACGGATGTTATCATTACATTTATAGTATTGCTAAACCAAGTACTAGTAGTAATGGATCTTATGGTTATTCTACTGTTGGTAGTGTACTGTATAAGTAGAGCAAGAGATATACGTTCAGGATATATAACCGCATTTACAGGATTCGCAAAAAGAGGAAGAGGAAACAACGAAAATAGGTATTTTTAGAGAGAATTTTATAATATCTTTAAAAAATAGTATAAGACCACTGAGACAAATTTTTTTAATAAAAGAAATCACACATCGGAAAATCTATACGTTGAACTGCCTTGCTTACGTGTTTAGTGAGTTTTTTCTAATATCTTACGATTTTGGAGAGTATTTTATAAGAATAGTATACGACCACTGTGTCCATTTGTTTTAAATAAAGAAAAAAAAATCAGTAATTAAAACTGACTTCCTTATGTATCGATACTTACTGAGGCTAGCCATAGGGGGTGGGGGGAGAGAGATATGCGCTTTTTGATTGGCTCTCACAGGTTACATGGTTTCGATGGTGGTGGGGCTTAATTGTCCATATATGGAGTCAAAAAGGGGCGTACGAAAAACGCCCACCAGAACACTTCCCTTTTCACACGTGACCAGTCAGAGCCAATCAAAAAGCTACCACCCCGTCCTCCTTGTTAACACTTAAATGTTTCGACACCGATTCACGAAAGAGGGCCTGAAATGTATCTCTTAAAGGTGCATATTCACAGTAAAATTACTGAAAATAAAATTGTTTAAATTATATACTTTAGAGGCTGAAACTGTGAGCCTATATGTAATGAAACGAAATAAATCTTAACATATGATGATTCCATTCCATATAAATTAATATAATTTTTTAAGTTGCGAAATTGAAAGAGGCACGGGCCTCTATTTCTATTTCAATTTCGCAACTTAAAAAATTACATTAATTTATATGGAATGGAATCATCATATGTTAAGATTTTTTTCGTTTCATAACACATAGGCACATAATTTAAGCTTATAAAAGCAGACAATTTTAACAATTTTATTTTCAATCATTCTGGTATGAATGTGCACCATTAAATGCTATTCGTTATAACGGGTACATTATTTGATAAGTATCTAGAGTACATAGAGGACATCTAGATTATTCAATGACTATCTATATAACATTTTGTTTTACAAAATCAAGACAAATAAACATTCACCTAAAATGAATGTTGCATTTCTTGTCATACAGGGAACACCAGGGGAGAATGGTGGAGCTGGTGAGCCGGGAGACATAGGATTACCCGGGCCCCCAGGTGAACGCGGTCTACAGGGCCTGGATGGATACGATGGAAAACGGGTACGAAACTACTACTACTACTACTACTACTACTACTACTACTACTGCTGCTGCTGCTGCTGCTGCTGCTGCTACTGCTGCTGCAGCTGCAACAACAACAACAACTACTACTACTACTACTACTACTACTACTACTACAATAATGCAATGTATAGGTAAATGCATATAATTACACCCATTACTGTATAATACTAGCGTCGCAAACTATAAATATAAACTTTAATTATGTTACACATATAATATTGAATGTGTTTATTTTGCAGGGTCCCCGTGGTACGGTTGGTCCTGCTGGGCATCGTGGAGAATCTGGACAAATGGTATGTTCTTAACGCGGTGGAGTTCTCTATTTACTTTTGACATATTCATTATGAAATCTTCACTTGTAATCGCGCATTTGTAAGTAGATGAAGCTTTTCACTGTATATCATGGGTGATTAATTGAAAACATTTTAACGGAACGTTATTTATGCGTATTGTGTCATTGAATGCTGTATTATGTGTCACCTTCTACTCATGGCAAATGAGAGATCCGGTCTGTCTCTCAAATATATGACGTCATAATCAATTCCGTCTCATGTAGGTTGACTCACAATAAAAATACGTAATAAAAAGAGAATCATGAAATTGAATAATCCATCAAATGCACAAATGGTATATCTACTATTTAATAAATTCGCTGTTGAGTATTTTGAAACTAGTTTCACTGGACGCTGTTGCTGCCATAGGCAGCAACAATACCCAGTCAAATTAGTTTCAAAATACTCAACAGCTTACCCATATACCTACCTTGATATTAGGATTCATTTGAGGAATCAAGTTTCTCAGTAAATCATATGACGTCATCATCCACTACGTCAAATATAGGCTGATGTAATAATAAATTACGTAATGAATGACGCGATTTATCCCATCATAAACTCTAATTACTCCGTCAAGTTGTACGAATTGTATGTCCTTACTATTTAAAAAAAAAACCTGCTGTTGAACATTTTGCAACTAATTTGACTGGGCGCTGTTGCTACCTTAGACATGATGATATTTTCAAAACATTCAGCAGCTTACCTGTATCGTTTTCTGGAAATTGATAGTCAGATTGTTTAGGGATCTGCCAATCTCAACACAGGTGGCGTGTGGGTGGAGCTTAGCTAAAGATGGGAGGGGCTTAGCTAAAGATGGGCGGGGCATAGCTAAAGATGGGCGGGGCTTAGCTAAAGATGGGCGGGGCTTAGCTAAAGATGGGCGGGGCTTAGCTAAAGATGGGCGGGGCATAGCTAAAACTGCATTTCTCCATTTGAGTCACCAAATGCATTAACAAAATATAGCGTCGTCGTCGTCGCCGTTGTTGTTGTTGTTGTTGTTGTTGTTGTTGTTGTTGTTGTTGTTGTTGTTGTTGTTATAACAGGCCATTATGTTTCAATATGATACCTTAACTTGCAGGGTATCCCGGGAGGCAGGGGCGATCCCGGTCCTGATGGAGAGCTGGGGAAGCAAGGAGAGAAGGGAGGGCGTGGTGGCCGAGGGGGCAGAGGCGAAAGGGGTCAACCAGTAAGATAATAATAATAATAATAATAATAATAATAATAATAATAATAATAATAATAATAATAATAGTAATAATAATAATAATAATAATAATAATAATAATAATAATAATAATAATAAATCTTTCCTGAAATTAAGTAATTTAGATTTACAAAATATGTTTTTTTTAATTTGACGTGATAAGAAACCATAAACCTTGCCACGTAAAGCACAGATAATTGTTGCTATATTTCAGTTTTGATTTTGTCATTAACTTTAAACACCTTCCGACCAGGTGAAGTCGTATTTAACCCGTCTTGTGTCAACAGCGCCTCAAAGCGCTCAATATACCACATATATAGGCCTATTAATTAACCAATGGACGGTCAGGAAAAAAGAAAGAAGTGATGCTCATTGAACGCAATCCAGGCCAAGAGAAGACAATTTTTAAAAGGTTTCCAATGGAATTTACAAAAAGGTTTTCCAATTGTCCTGTAAATGAAGGCTGTTTGAACATTATATATTCAAGAAAATTCAAATTTGTGCATAATCAGTATCCATTTGGAGACTATTTTTTTTAGAATTTATCACTGAAATGACCTGCTCAGTAACAGAGCCAGTCATTCCAGTGGTAAACCTTCAAAAAATAGTTTTCTCTTGGCCTGAAAATGGACATCCCTCAACACCACTGAAGAGACTGCTTTGGGCAGCTTTACCATTAAATGGTTAACTTGACACTTAGTAGAATTTGTCATGGGGTTTGTTTTTAATGACGAGATCAACCATGTCAACATCATTATTTTCCAGGGTGAGCTTGGACGATCTGGTGCTCCAGGATCACCGGGCATGATGGTAAGGTTGGTGGCACTTTGAATCCGCATGACCAAATTGGATAAATCATTTTATATACTAAGAACAATTCTATTGAATATTTAGAAACTAATTTAACTGTGTCCTGTCGCTGAAGCAGCAACAGGTCGTAGTCTAATTAATTTCTAAATATACAACAACATACATATATGATTGTCATGAAATTGAGATTATGGGACTTCAGACGTCGAAGGGTTAATTATAGACAGGAACGTGACGTTTGGATAGAAACAGAATGATCATGATTTGTTAAGTTATATAAAGTTATGGATGGTACCTGGGATTGAGAGAGAGGGGGTGGAGGGAGGGAGTGGGAGGGAGGGTTGAGGGAGGGAGTGGGAGGGAGGGAGGGAGGGTTGAGGGAGGGAGGGGGAGGAAGGGAGGGAGGTAGGGAGGGAGAGAGAGGGTGGCATAGAGGTGGGGTGAAGTGGAAGGATAGATAGAGAGATTGTGAGAGTGTGTGGATGGTGCGAGTGATGGAATGCTAGAAGGAAATACGAAGTGTTTAATGGATGGATATGTAAAGAGGGAATGTGGGAGAGAGGGGGCTAGTGATGGCTGGCTCCAGAGGTGGTGAGATCAAGAGGGGGAAAGGCAGGGGAAAATGGGATAAAGAGGTGGAAAATGCATATAAATTGATAAATATGGATAAATTGCTGGTGGTGTGAAAGGAGCAAACCTTTCATAAAGCATCTTATTGTGGCGCACAAGACTCGTCGCTTGTCAAGTAGGTTTGGCATAAGATAAGAGATCTCATAATCATGGCAGTGGCTTTGTGTGCATAAGCTCAATCCATGACTCATTGTTCTTATTGCAGGGCTCGCCTGGATCACCAGGCGCTGATGGCGTAGCAGGAATCGCCGGAGAAGAGGTAGGGAAATGCATAAAATAACCAATAACATCTGAATGCATAATATATTGTCAAACAGAATCGTTCTTTCGTTCATCCATTCTTTCGTTCGTTCATTCATTTGTTCATTCATCCATGTATTTATTTATTCATTTTGCAAATGTGTGAATTAATATGGAACTATCTGCTTAGACGGCATTCTAACAGAATGCAGAGGAATCAAATGCGGACAAACAAATATCATTGACATCATGATTGTGCTCCATTGGCGTGTTCGTATATATTAGTCTAGGTGGAATATAGAATATGTCAGATTATTGTCAGTATAGATAGAGACATGGCCGGATTGTCCACGCGGCTACTTAGGCTACAGCCTATGGCCTCGCTCTTAAGGTGACCTCGCGTTTTAAACCAAAAAACAAAGAAGATTTAAGGGGTTTATTTCCACAGGCTACGTAACGCAACGAAGAGACAAACTCTGTACCATCTACACTGTAGTAATACAATCGTCTTGGTCAATGTCCATTTGCAGTCCAAGAGAAGATTCTTGAAAATTTACCATTGGAATGACTGGCTCGGTAACAGTCATTCCAGTCGTAAATCTTCAAAAATAGTATTCTCTTGGACGGCAAATTGATGTTGACTATGCAAAGACATGAATCGTTGATGGTCAAACGAAATCTACAGTGGTGCTAAGGAATGTGTATTTGCAGGACGAGAGAATGCTATTTTCGTAAATTTCACTGGTAAATTGACAAAAATTGCTTTCTCTTGGCCTTCAAAGATTATAATTCTCTTGAAAAATCTTGACCAATTAATAATTAACAAAATGATGCCAAATAGGCCTCAGGTTGCATCTCAGAGCGTCTACATTTAACAATTGAACCTTTAGGTGCTCCAGCCAGACTTAAGATTCGAACCCTAAGGCTCTCCATCCTAGGGCCTTGCACGAGCTTAAGCCGGCACAAAAGAGAGAGAGAGAGAGAGAGAGAGAGAGAGAGAGAGAGAGAGAGAGAGAGAGAGAGAGTATTTAGTAAGCGAGGCGTTACGGGAATACATTTTTCAAAGTTCCATTGGCTAGTAGTTAATCAAATAAAAACTATAATTGGTGCGCGGTATTCCGTGAGTCTGTTACAGTAAAGTTGACGTTAATAATAGGAGTGCTGATGTTTCCCTAGAGCAATCGTTTGTCTGAAGGTGAGGTAACTTACCCGAACCTATCCTCATTGGCAGTCAGATATTACCAGGTCCGCGGCTAAGTTAGCGCATAGAAATTGAAGCCGCACGTTGCCAGTGCGTCAATAAAATAAAAATGCATATACTGCCAGAGCCGTGCTGGAGTCAGAGTACAATATGCGTAAAAAGCCTAGGATTGAATCGTGGCAGGTGCATCCACAGATAGTCCAATATGAATCGTCAGTGTGTCAGTATATCAGACATGTGAAAGCTGGTCGGCCAAACATTGACATTTTAGTCTTGGCGCGGTGGTCCAGTGGAAAGATGTCTGGTTGCTGATGCTATGCGGAGTTGCAGAATGGCGGTTCGATCCCCCGACCGGGAGATGGTGATCAACAAATTAAGCTAATGGGTGCATGACTGTCGGGTAAGTTAGCACATAGAAATTGAAGCCGCACGTTGCCAGTGCGTCAATAAAATAAAAATAGTTACTTACTTACTTACTTACTTGTTCATTTATTTAGGGTGGACCCGGTGATGATGGTAAGCCAGGCGAACAAGGACCTCAGGGAATCCCCGGGATGCCGGGTCCAGCAGGGGCATCAGGCATAATAGGAGAGCATGTATGTATACCGATTTAGACCTAGCCACTGCCTCTCCCGCCATTTTGTATATTTAATTAGGTAGAGTAAGAACAGAAGTAAACAAACGGGTGCCTATCGTTTTTTCACACTATCGATAAATCCAATCTGTCACTCAAGTATATGACGTCTTACTCAATTACGTCACATGTAGGCTGATGTGTAATGAATGTTGTATATATTAACTAGGTAATAGACATTGACTAGTCCATCAAGCTTACGAATTGTATTTCATTACTGCTTAATAAATATTCTGTTGAATATTTTGAAACTAATTTAACTGGTCGCCGTTGCTGCCATAGGCAGCAACGGCGCCCAGTCACATTAGTTTCAAAATATTCAACAGCTTACCTGCGTAGTTACCTTGAAATTGGGATTCTGTGGATTTAGGTTTCAAAGAATATAAATCGATCCCCATCACGCGCAAAAATATGGGTGGGAATTAGCTAGAAGGGTGTGGCATAGCTTGAGATAAATTCATCTATTAACGCATTGAAAGTCATGGAAATGTCTTCGAATTTCTCACCGTGAAATGCCTACGAAACATTTCTACTGATTGCCAACTAACCAATCCCTTAGTAATACAACATATAGGCTATATCCCAGCAGGCACATGATGTTGTTTCGACGTTGAATCCACGTTGAAACCACGTCATGTGCCTGCTGAGTAGTCTTATATATTGGTTAAATGGCGCATGCGCATACCCTCGCTATGGGTCTAGTTGTCGCGACCGCCGATGACGCGAGATTAATAAATCGCAATTGCGCATGAGCGGGTAATCGCTGACTGGCTGACGTAGGCTGGTACCCGACTCCTCATACCCTCGCTGACGATTCTCTGGCTCAGGATATGGCCTATATTGTGATTATGAGCAATTGGAGTCGGGTACCAGCTTATGGCTGACGCAGACGACCGGCTATATATAATCTCAAGAAGGGTCACAATTCGCTTTTGATAATTTTAAGAGAGATTGAACAGAGGCAATTTTATATATTTTTGTCAGAATTAAAATTGTATTTGATATTATAATCTGACAATTTATTTGACTACGTATTAGAATTAGTAACAAAAACATATTATTTGGAGACTATACATCCGGAGAGAAAATACTGAACTCTTAAATGCTGCTTTTGAGAGGGCCACGCGCGATCTGGCAAATATATACTAAATCTATGGTCTGAGACGTCACAAACAAATACGACACACGTATGATGTTAGCGGACGTCACATTCAAAATGGCGTACAATTCCGTCTGAAAAAATCCAAAAGTCCTTTCCAGTTTATACATCAATCATATGACGTCATAATAATCAACTACGTGACATGTAGTATGACGTCATAATCAATGACGTCATGAATGACGTAGATAAGTTCGTCATGCGTAATTGATGACGGACTAAGGTCGTGTTCTCACTAGAGAGTTAATTGGGAATAACGCCATAACTCACTGCCGGTACGCTGGTTAAGTCTCTAGTGAGAACCCGGCTTTAGTCTTGTTGTACAAATTGTATGCCTTTACTATTTAATAAATATTCTTATAAATATTTTGAAACTAATTTGACTGGTCGCTGTTGCTGCCATAGGCAGCAACATCATCCAGTCAAATTAGTTTCAAAATATTCAATAGTTTACCTGTATAGTTCTCCATTGTGTGTCTTTGATGCTTTACAATTTAACATTCTGTTGAGTAAACCCTTTTTAGAAACTAATTTGACTGAGAGTTAGTGCTTTAGCTTCAAAATATGTCACAGCTTACCTCTATAAATCACCCTAGAATTTAGATTTGGGGAATTCATGTTTCAAATCTTCAATTGGTTTTCAACAAGGGTAAAGAGGGCGCAGCCTAGCTACAAGTGAACGGGTCATAGCTAAAATATATCCCGATATGCCTTCGTAGGTAGCTTCTGCTTTCGGTCCACACACGCACGCGCGCACAGATACTTATACCACCCGTCACCAATCGCCATAGGTAGGCCGTAAGGCGATACTTACTACCAAGACAAGCACCACCTAGCCACACCTAGCAAACAAATTAATTTCAAAATAATCAACAGCTTTCATCTACGGCTATAGTGTGGTTTAATTACCCGGATATTTGGCTTCAAATTGTTAGCTTGTCAATTATTTTACACTTGTCACGTGGTCTATTTCGTCATATTGGTCACGTGGTCTATCTCTTCATATTGATCATTAGTTTGGTAACTACTGTATCTTTAGACCAATATTTTTATAACGCGTACTTCAGGGTATAGATGGTGGTGTTGGAAATCAAGGCCCTTCTGGTCCAAGAGGTTCTCGTGGTGACCGAGGAACGAGGGGAGATTCAGGAGCCATTGGCCTACCTGGTCCACAGGTAATACATTCGTACGCGTACACGCGCTCACGCACGCACGCACGCACGCACGCACGCACGCACGCACGCACGCTCTCACTCACTCACTCACTCACTCACTCACTCACTCACGCACGCACGCACGCACGCACGCACGCACGCACGTACGTACGTACGCACGCACCCACGCACTCACGTATGTGTACACAATCTGTGCGTAAATAAATCTGTATGTGTTGTAAATCCTCAAACAATACTTGATGCAGGGTGAGTCTGGAGCGCGCGGTCGTCCTGGTAACGCGGGCCCCTCAGGGCTCCCTGGATTACAGGGCGAAGGCGGAGTCCCGGGAGAAGACGGAAAGGCGGGAGGGACTGGTCGTCCAGGGCCGTCCGGTGAGTCTGGATCAGCAGGAAGCAGGGTAAGGAACGCATACATAACTTAAATGTCCATATTCACACCAGATTGCTTGAAAATGAAAATAAAATTATTGCAATTGTATACTTTTAGAGGCTTACGGCAATAAAACGAAATAAATCTTATTATACAATTAATTTCATTCGGCTTAACACTCATATCAGCCAAAAACGGCTTCTGCAGTGGTCTTGAGAAATGTCCATTTGCAGACCAAGAGAAGACTATTTCTGAAAATTTGCCACTGGAATTCCAGTGGTAAATTTTCAAAAATAGTCTTCCCTTGGTCTCCAAATGGGCATTTTCTATGACAAAATTTTAAAACAAATTCAAGGGTTAACGGGTTAAATTAATTTATCTTTTGAGATGTGAAGTTGACTTACGCGTCTCTAATTCAATCTTGCAATTTAAAGGTGCGTATTCACACCAAATTGCTAGAAAATAAAATTGTTAACTTTCTATACTTTTAGAGGCTTAAATTGTGTTACTAAATGTAATGAAAGGAAAGAAATCTTAGCATGATTTCATTACGTATTAATTAATATAATTTTTTCAGTTGTGAGATTGAATTAGGCCGTGTTCTCACCGTAGAGTTAATTGGGAATATCGCCATACCTCAATATTGCGTTACGCAGTTTAAGTCTCTCGTGAGAACAAGACCTAGGTCTTTAGTGAGAACACGACCTTAGAAACACGAGTCCCTAGTTCAACTTGACAACGAAAAAAATTGTATTAATTTATACGAAATTAAACTATCATATATATTAAGGCGGCTTAAGATTTATTTCGCTTCATTACATTTAGCTGCACAATTTAAGGCCGTGTTCTCATTAGAGACTAAGGCCGTGTTCTCACTGGAGAGTTAATCGGGAATAACGCCATACCTGAGCATTGCGTTATGCTGGTTAAGTCTCTAATGAGAATACGGCCTTAACCGGCGCAACGCAATACTGAGGTATGGCGTTATTCCCGATTAACTCCCTAGTGGTAACGCCATACTTCAGTGTCTGCCTGCTGAATTTTTGCAGACTACATTTTCCAAGGGGTTTATCTCTGAACCGGCTAAATATTTTGAAAACAATTTGAATGAAAGTTGTTGGTGGTTAAGCCACCAACAACTTTCAGTCAAATTGTTTCCAAAATATTCAGCTGTTCCAGAGTTATTGCTCATCGAAACTATCGCTTGCAGGCTTGCAGCAGTCAGACAGTTAATATATATTTCGCTTCGTTGCATTGTGGGTACATAAGTTAAGCCTGCATACTCCAAGCATTCTGATGTGAATTTTATCTCGAGTCTTTAACCCGTACCCTGTTACTGTTAATTGATACACTCAGTGGGAGAAAGATCGGTGTGTATTTTCGAAACGATGTTGCTGCGAGCTACGACAGCAACAGCTTGTGGCAGCTTCGTTTCCAAAGTGAGCATTGGTTACGATATTAAAGAAAAGAAATTTCGGGAAATCTGATATGTCAGTAACGTTGTCTCGGCGTCGCCACTTGTAAGTCGATTGTCTTAGAGATCGACATCTGTGGCAGGCAAAATGGAGGGGTGGGTGTCTTTAAAAGGTGTGGTTCTTCGGCTGCGTATGTCAAAGTACCATAATACGTTGGCCAGCATACTAGTCGTCCTGTGAGCGAAGTTCAAGTATTTATTTTTGTGTTAGCGTTTAATACATCCCAGATCTTTCCATAGAACCCATACATTGCCCCCATCCCATCACCACCACCCCCCCCCCCTCAACCCCCCACCCCCCTCCAAGTATTTCAAAGATTTTTTATTCGGGAAATAATAGAAGAATATTACTACCCTCAACACGTGTGGGGGGAGGGGAGAGGGTATTGTGATCGGGCCTGCCTGCCTGCCTGCCTGCCTGCCTGCCTGCCTGCCTGTCTGTCTGTCTGTCTGTCTGTCTGTCTGTCTGTCTGTCTGTCTGTCTGTCTGTCTGTCTGTCTGTCCAGAGCTGTATCTATCAATTTACTGATCCGATTTGGAAGGAACTTTCTGGGCAAGAGAATTTTCAGACATTGGTGGTAATCCAGAGAAAATAACCCGGATCTTGATAGAATCAAATTCTGGATCTGTGAAAATCTAAAAAACTACTGGCCCGATTTCTCTCAGGTTTTAAAACAGGAAAGTGTGGCCGTACACTAGGATTCCACAACTTTGGACAGAATTTGGAAAATCCGAAGAAATATGGACAGCCGAAAATAATCTGGATAAGCCGCCAGTCAATGTAGTTGCAAATTATTAAACAGCTTATGTGTAAATTCACGTTGAAATTTTAGGTTCTGGAAGTACATGTACCAAAGTTTCAAATTGATCCGAATACGCATACAAAATGGGAGGGGCTTACCTGGAAATTTTCGTGCCATGGCAAGAAATTTCTTCCTCTTTTACATAATTCATAATTAATAAAAACAAGTTTATCGATCAATCATATGACGTCATAATCAACAACATCGCATGTAGGCCAACGTCACAATCAACAAGGGGTATCAGAAGATACCAAATATCTCACATTTTTAAGTTACAGCAAGACCCGACAGCAGCAGGACCCGGTCTGCCATGGACTAAATATTCTGCAAAGGATAATGTCCAAGCCATGTATATATATATATAGAGAACAAGAGCTATAAGACTATAGCAAACAGCTTACCTGTATATAAATTGTACATCACAGGATATCATGGACCACCAGATACAGTCTCATTTTGAAATTTGACAAGTTACTTGTCGATTCAAAATACCCATGGTACTACCCATCTGGCAAGCAAAGCTTGGAGACTGAACCATAAAGCCGCTCTGATCAGTAGTATCCTGCAGTACAATTACTACTGGCACTCCCAAGACCAACCGAAAGGCCAAACATAAGTTCATAGTCTGAAAAAGAAGAAACATTTTCAAAAGCAAGTACATTAATATGATGCAGGCTACATTTAAGAAGCCTAATATAACAAATCAAATCATTTTATCTAAACTAATAAGTCTTTGCTGATTAAATTGTCATTTAAAAAATCCTTAACCACAGCATAACACATATAACCTGGATGTAAATCAGCCATAAAATAATCAAAGTCTAACTGCTGTAAAAGTATAGACAAATTTTGAAAATCAATTTCTTTTTATGAGGATAAGTCCTAGCATTGTATAGAGCGAATCTGTGACATTTTATTGTAATCGGGTAACCCACGTTGTTGTCTAAATTGCCATTTGAAGAACGCTTAACCACAGCATAACACATATAACATGGATGCAAATCAGCCATAAAATTATCAAAGTTCAAATGCCGAAAAAATATGGAAAGATTTTGAAAATCAATTTACTTTTTATATGGACAAGTCCTAAGCATCGTATAGAACATATCTGTGAAGTTTTATTCAAATCGCATAACCCCTTGTGGGCGTAAATCTCGTTTTTAAAAACCTTAATGCAGTAAAACCTATACTTGGCTATATAACCTGCTTACAAATCAGCCTTAAAATAATCAAATTTCAAACGGTGAAGAAATAATGACAAAAATGTCAAAGTCGATTTCCTTTTGATGTGGACTAGTCATAAGCATCGTATTAGAACACATCTGTAAAGTTGTACTCAAATTGGATGATGCAAATGTCATTAGAAAAAAGCTTCACGCAGCCAAAACCTATACCTGGCTATATAACCTGCATATAAATAAGCCATAAAATAATCTAAGTTCAAACGGCGAAAAAGTCTGGAAAAGATTTGAAAGTCCATTTCCTTTTTATGTGGCCTATTCCTAACCATCGTATAGAATCAATATGTGAAGTTGTATTCAAATCGCCCAGTCACGTGTGGTTATAAATGTCATTTGAAAAAAGCTTAACACAGCCAAGAACCATAACCAGGATATAATTTGCATGCAAATCAGCACTAACACAGTCAAAGTTTAAACGCCGAAAAGATCAGGAAAAATTTGAATGTCGATTTCTTTTTTTACGTGGTCCTAGGCATCGTATAGAACAAATGTGAATTTTTTTTTTAATTGGATATCCCCTTGTGGGTGCAAATGTCCTTTTTAAAAAGCTTAACACATACAAGAAAGATAACTCTTGGCCCTACATCTTAAATTCTTAATAGTCATTCAAGTTATACAAATTGTATATATTTAATATTTAATAAACATTCTGTTGAATATTTTGAAACTAATTTAACTGGGGGCTGTTGACACCCAGTCAAATTAGTTTCGAAATATTTAACAGCTTACTTGTACATTTTTTTAGTATCTGAGATTCATGGAATGCATGGATCGATCGATCCATGCCACGGGCAAAGCGTGGGTAGAGCTTAGCTAGAGATGGGCGGGTCATAGCTAAAACTGTATTCCTCTATGTGTAGGGAGACCGTGGTAATCCCGGTGAGGCAGGCCCCACTGGCCGGCCAGGAGGTACGGGAGAGAGAGGCGCACCTGGACCTAGTGGTAAAGATGGTATAGAGGTGAGAAACAACTTCCACAAAAGTAACAATTCCTGCTGCTGCTGCTGCTGCTGCTGCTGCTGCTGCTGCTGCTGTTGCTGCTACTACTACTACTACTACTACTACTACTACTACTACTTCTACTACTACTACTACCACTACTGCGACATAAAAATATGACTAAAGCACAAACATTGCAAGAAACTCTTTCACAATACATAATATATATACTTATTAGACCTAAGAGTGAAAGAGAGGGGCGAAGAGACGGAAGGAGGGGTATAAGGAAAGGGGGGAGATGGTGGATAGTGAGTGGAAGAGTGAGAGGAAGAGAGGGTGAGAGGCGTGAGGGAGGGAGAGGGAGGGATGGGAAGAGAGAGGGAAGAGAGAGAGAGAGAGAGAGAGAGAGAGAGGAGGGATAGAGGGATGGGAGGGAAAGAGTGAGAGAGAGAGAGAGAGAAACTATTTTAACCACCTGTTATTGAATTTGTTGTAGGGTGAGCCTGGTGTAGGCGGTGAGAGAGGGGCTCCAGGACCACCGGGACCCAGAGTAAGTATATCGCACACCCAAAGGCACACGCACGCGTACGCAAGTACGTCCGTGCACGTACGGGAGCACATGCAAAGAAATGCATATTTAAAACGTATTCTGCAGCATGTAAACAATGAACAGCATGCATATTGAATAGTTAATCAATATTTCTTAAATCATTTGAATCAATATGATATTTCACTATTTTATAATAGCCCATAATCAACGTGGGGTCAATATTAGGGCCAACATCAGGACAAAATCGGCATCCTATCCGATTACACGGAATTCGCTAGATATGGCAATAAATAATATGTGGAATATTTTAAAAATCAAATGGTGCTGGTTGTAGATGATTAGCGTTGCAATCAATTTGACCATTTGATCGGTCCCCTGCTTGCAGGTGGCGAAACTAAACTGTCCTCCTGCACTCCGTAATCATTCCGCAGCTTATGGGTAAATCACATATCAAATTTGGTTAAATTTTGTTCAATGGTTTCGGAGGAGTTGCGTTGCAATCAATATCATGACCGACCGTGACAGACCGACCAACAGACAGACAGACAGACAGACAGACAGACAGACAGACAGACAGACAGACAGACAGACAGACAGACAGACAGACAGACAGACAGACAGACAGACAGACAGACAGACAGACAGACAGACAGACAGACAGACAGACAGACAGACAGACAGACAGACAGACAGACAGACAGACAGACAGACAGACAGACAGACAGACAGACAGACAGACAGACAGACAGACAGACAGACAGACAGACAGACAGACAGACAGACAGACAGACAGACAGACAGACAGACAGACAGACAGACAGACAGACAGACAGACGGACAGACAGACAGACGCACTTACTTGCGCACATACGTTCACTCACACACGCACGCACACACGCACACATGCACACACACACACACATGGCGGGATGGTATAATCCCGACATTTCCGCGAAAAGCATGGGGGTCATTATAGCATAGTGATCTAAAGTGTTCCTTGTTAAGTGTCTGCCTTTCTTTTCACAGGGTGGAGCCGGAGAAGCGGGTCCGGACGGGGAAGGAGGAGGGAAAGGAGATGACGTAAGTGATAGTTTCTATTTCCCTATTCTGTAAGTGTTTCCAGGTGGTGTCGGTTGCCGATTCCCGTACATCCTTCAATCAACCGACACACCAAATTCAGTCATTACAAAAATTCGATTTTACATTCTGCAGCCGCACGAGCATTAACGGTCAGCTCTATGTAAAAGACACCTCCATATACAGGACATCTCCATATACAGGACATCTCCATATACAGGACATCTCCATATACAGAACACCTCCATACACAGAACATCTCCATATACAGAACACGTCCATACACAGAACATCTCCATATACAGAACATCTCCATATACAGAACATCTCCATATACAGAACATCTCCATATACAGAACATCTCCATATACAGAACATCTCCATATACAGAACATCTCCATATACAGGACATCTCCATATACAGAACATCTCCATATACAGAACATCTCCATATACAGGACATCTACATCTAAAGAACACCTCCATATACAGGACATCTCAATATACAGGACATCTCCATGTACAGAACATCTCCATACACAGGACATCTCCATATACAAATCACCTCCATATATAGAACATCTCCATATACAGAACATCTCCATATACAGGACATCTCCATATACAGCACATCTCCATATACAGGACATCTCCATATACAGAACACCTCCATATACAGAACACCTCCATACACAGGACATCTCCATATACAGAACATCTCCATACACAGGACATCTCCATATACAGGACATCTCCATATACAGGACATCTCCATATACAGGACACCTCCATATACAGAACACCTCCATACACAGGACATCTCCATATACAGGACATCTCCATATACAGAACATCTCCATACACAGGACATCTCCATATACAGAACACCTCCATACACAGGACATCTCCATATACAGAACATCTCCATACACAGGACATCTCCATATACAGAACACCTCCATATACAGAACACCTCCATACACAGGACATCTCCATATACAGAACATCTCCATACACAGGACATCTCCATATACAGGACATCTCCTTATACAGGACATCTCAATATACAGAACATCTCCATATACAGGACATCTCCATCTAAATAACACCTCCATATACAGGACATCTCCATATACAGGACATTTCCATATACAGGACACCTCCATATACAGAACACCTCCATACACAGGACATCTCCATATACAGAACACCTCCATATATAGAACATCTCCATATACAGAACATCTCCATATACAGGACATCTCCATATACAGTACACCACCATATACAGGACACCTCCATATACAGGACATCTCCATACACAGGACATCTCCATCTAAAGAACACCTCCATACACAGAACATCTCCTTATACAGTACATCTCCATCTAAAGAACATCTCCATATACAGAACATCTCCATATACAGAACATCTCCATACACAGGACATCTCCATATACAGAACACCCCCATATACAGAACATCTCCTTATAGAGTACATCCCCATCTAAAGAACATCTCCATATACAGAACATCTCCATACACAGGACATCTCCATATACAGAACACCCCCATATACAGAACATCTCCATATACAGTACATCTCAATATACAGGACACCTCCATACACAGGAGATCTGCATATACAGGACATCTCCATATACAGTACATCTCCATATACAGGACACCTCCATACACAGGACATCTCCATATACAGGACATCTCCATATACAGTACATCTCCATATACAGAACATCTCCATATACAGGACATCTCCATATACAGAACACCCCCATATACAGAACATCTCCATATACAGGACACCCCCATATACAGAACATCTCCATATACAGGACACCTCCATATACAGAACACCTCCATACACAGGACATCTCCATATACAGAACACCTCCATATATAGAACATCTCCATATACAGAACATCTCCATATACAGGACATCTCCATATACAGCACATCTCCATATATAGGACATCTCCATATACAGAACATCTCCATGCACAGGACATCTCCATATACAGAACACCTCCATACACAGGACATCTCCATATACAGAACATCTCCATACACAGGACATCTCCATATACAGAACACCTCCATATACAGAACACCTCCATACACAGGACATCTCCATATACAGAACATCTCCATACACAGGACATCTCCATATACAGGACACATCCATATACAGGACATCTCCATATACAGGACATCTCCATATACAGGACACCTCCATATACAGAACACCTCCATACACAGGACATCTCCATATACAGGACATCTCCATATACAGAACATCTCCATACACAGGACATCTCCATATACAGAACACCTCCATACACAGGACATCTCCATATACAGAACATCTCCATACACAGGACATCTCCATATACAGAACACCTCCATATACAGAACACCTCCATACACAGGACATCTCCATATACAGAACATCTCCATACACAGGACATCTCCATATACAGGACATCTCCTTATACAGGACATCTCCATATACAGAACATCTCCATATACATGACATCTCCATCTAAATAACACCTCCATATACAGGACATCTCCATATACAGGACATCTCCATATACAGGACACCTCCATATACAGAACACCTCCATACACAGGACATCTCCATATACAGAACACCTCCATATATAGAACATCTCCATATACAGAACATCTCCATATACAGGACATCTCCATATACAGGACACCACCATATACAGGACACCTCCATATACAGGACATCTCCATACACAGGACATCTCCATCTAAAGAACACCTCCATATACAGTACATCTCCATATACAGAACATCTCCTTATACAGTACATCCCCATCTAAAGAACACTCCATATACAGAACATCTCCATACACAGGACATCTCCATATACAGAACACCCCCATATACAGAACATCTCCATATACAGTACATCTCCATATACAGGACACCTCCATACACAGGACATCTCCATATACAGGACATCTCCATATACAGTACATCTCCATATACAGGACACCTCCATACACAGGACATCTCCATATACAGGACATCTCCATATACAGTACATCTCCATATACAGAACATCTCCATATACAGGACATCTCCATATACAGAACACCCCCATATACAGAACATCTCCATATACAGGACACCCCCATATACAGAACATCTCCATATACAGGACACCTCCATATACAGAAGACCTCCATACACAGGACATCTCCATATACAGAACACCTCCATATATAGAACATCTCCATATACAGAACATCTCCATATACAGGACATCTCCATATACAGCACATCTCCATATACAGGACATCTCCATATACAGAACATCTCCATGCACAGGACATCTCCATATACAGAACACCTCCATACACAGGACATCTCCATATACAGAACATCTCCATACACAGGACATCTCCATATACAGAACACCTCCATATACAGAACACCTCCATACACAGGACATCTCCATATACAGAACATCTCCATACACAGGACATCTCCATATACAGGACATCTCCATATACAGGACATCTCCATATACAGGACACCTCCATATACAGAACACCTCCATACACAGGACATCTCCATATACAGAACACCTCCATATACAGAACATCTCCATATACAGAACACCTCCATATACAGAACATCTCCATATACAGAACACCTCCATATACAGGACATCTCCATATACAGAACACCTCCATATACAGGACATCTCCATATACAGAACATCTCCATACACAGGACATCTCCATATACAGAACACCTCCATAGACAGGACATCTCCATATACAGAACATCTCCATACACAGGACATCTCCATATACAGAACACCTCCATATACAGAACACATCCATACACAGGACATCTCCATATACAGAACATCTCCATACACAGGACATCTCCATATACAGGACATCTCCTTATACAGGACATCTCCATATACAGAACATCTCCATATACAGGACATCTCCATCTAAATAACACCTCCATATACAGGACATCTCCATATACAGGACATCTCCATATACAGGACACCTCCATATACAGAACACCTCCATACACAGGACATCTCCATATACAGAACACCTCCATACACAGGACATCTCCATATACAGGACATCTCCTTATACAGGACATCTCCATATACAGAACATCTCCATATACAGGACATCTCCATCTAAATAACACCTCCATATACAGGACATCTCCATATACAGGACATCTCCATATACAGGACACCTCCATATACAGAACACCTCCATACACAGGACATCTCCATATACAGAACACCTCCATATATAGAACATCTCCATATACAGAACATCTCCATATACAGGACATCTCCATATACAGGACACCACCATATACAGGACACCTGCATATACAGGACATCTCCATACACAGGACATCTCCATCTAAAGAACACCTCCATATACAGTACATCTCCATATACAGAACATCTCCTTATACAGTACATCCCCATCTAAAGAACACTCCATATACAGAACATCTCCATACACAGGACATCTCCATATACAGAACACCCCCATATACAGAACATCTCCATATACAGTACATCTCCATATACAGGACACCTCCATACACAGGACATCTCCATATACAGGACATCTCCATATACAGTACATCTCCATATACAGGACACCTCCATACACAGGACATCTCCATATACAGGACATCTCCATATACAGTACATCTCCATATACAGAACATCTCCATATACAGGACATCTCCATATACAGAACACCCCCATATACAGAACATCTCCATATACAGGACATCTCCACCTCCATATACAGAACACCTCCATACACAGGACATCTCCATATACAGAACACCTCCATATACAGAACATCTCCATATACAGAACACCTCCATATACAGAACATCTCCATATACAGAACACCTCCATATACAGGACATCTCCATATACAGAACACCTCCATATACAGGACATCTCCATATACAGAACATCTCCATACACAGGACATCTCCATATACAGAACACCTCCATACACAGGACATCTCCATATACAGAACATCTCCATACACAGGACATCTCCATATACAGAACACCTCCATATACAGAACACATCCATACACAGGACATCTCCATATACAGAACATCTCCATACACAGGACATCTCCATATACAGGACATCTCCTTATACAGGACATCTCCATATACAGAACATCTCCATATACAGGACATCTCCATCTAAATAACACCTCCATATACAGGACATCTCCATATACAGGACATCTCCATATACAGGACACCTCCATATACAGAACACCTCCATACACAGGACATCTCCATATACAGAACACCTCCATATATAGAACATCTCCATATACAGAACATCTCCATATACAGGACATCTCCATATACAGGACACCACCATATATAGGGCACCTCCATATACAGGACATCTCCATACACAGGACATCTCCATCTAAAGAACACCTCCATATACAGAACATCTCCATATACAGAACATCTCCTTATACAGTACATCCCCATCTAAAGAACACCTCCATATACAGAAAATCTCCATACACAGGACATCTCCATATACAGAACACCCCCATATACAGAACATCTCCATATACAGTACATCTCCATATACAGGACACCTCCATACACAGGACATCTCCATATACAGGACATCTCCATATACAGTACATCTCCATATACAGGACACCTCCATACACAGGACATCTCCATATACAGGACACCTCCATACACAGGACATCTCCATATACAGGACATCTCCATATACAGTACATCTCCATATACAGAACATCTCCATATACAGGACATCTCCATATACAGAACACCCCCATATACAGAACATCTCCATATACAGGACACCCCCATATACAGAACATCTCCATATACAGGACATCTCCATACACAGGACATCTCCATATACAGGACATCTCCATATACAGTACATCTCCATATACAGAACATCTCTATATACAGGACATCTCCATATACAGAACACCCCCATATACAGAACATCTCCATATACAGGACACCCCCATATACAGAACACCCCCATATACAGGACATCTCCATCTAAAGAACACCTCCATATACAGAACATCTCCATATACAGGACACCTCCATATACAGGACATCTCCATATACAGGACATCTCCATATACAGGACATCTCCATATACAGAACATCTCCATATACAGGACATCTCCATATACAGGACATCTCCATATACAGGACACCTCCATATAAAGAACACCTCCATCTAAAGAACACCTCCATATACAGGACATCTCCATCTAAAGAACACGTCCATATACAGAACACCCCCATATACAGAACATCTCCATATACAGAACATCTCCATATACAGAACATCTCCATATACAGGACATCTCCATATACAGGACATCTCCATATACAGTACATCTCCATATACAGAACATCTCCATATACAGAACATCTCCATATACAGGACATCTCCATATACAGGACATCTCCATCTAAAGAACACCTCCATACACAGAACATCTCCATATACAGGACATCTCCATATACAGGACACCTCCATATAAAGAACACCTCCATCTAAAGAACACCTCCATATACAGGACATCTCCATCTAAAGAACATTTCCATATACAGAACATCTCCATATACAGGACACCTCCATACACAGGACAACTCCATATACAGTACATCTCCATATACAGGACACCTCCATACACAGGACATCTCCATATACAGGACATCTCCATATACAGGACATCTCCATATACAGGACATCTCCATCTAACGAACACCTCCATATACAGAACATCTCCATATACAGAACATCTCCATATACAGGACACCTGCATATAAAGAACACCTCCATCTAAAGAACACCTCCATATACAGGACATCTCCATCTAAAGAACACCTCCATCTCAAGAACACCTCCATATACAGAACACCCCCCATATACAGAACATCTCCATATACAGAACATCTCCATATACAGAACATCTCCATATATAGGACATCTCCATATACAGGACATCTCCATATACAGTACATCTCCATATACAGAACATCTCCATATACAGAACATCTCCATATACAGGACATCTCCATATACAGGACATCTCCATCTAAAGAACACCTCCATATACAGAACATCTCCATATACAGGACATCTCCATATACAGGACATCTCCATATAAAGAACACCTCCATCTAAAGAACATCTCCATATACAGAACACCCCCCATATACAGAACATCTCCATATACAGAACATCTCCATATACAGAACATCTCCATATATAGGACATCTCCATATACAGGACATCTCCATATACAGTACATCTCCATATACAGAACATCTCCATATACAGAACATCTCCATATACAGGACATCTCCATATACAGGACATCTCCATCTAAAGAACACCTCCATATACAGAACATCTCCATATACAGGACATCTCCATATACAGGACATCTCCATATAAAGAACACCTCCATCTAAAGAACACTTCCATATACAGGACATCTCCATCTAAAGAACATTTCCATATACAGAACATCTCCATATATAGGACACCTCCATACACAGGACATCTCCATATACAGTACATCTCCATATACAGGACACCTCCATACACAGGACATCTCCATATACAGGACATCTCCATATACAGGACATCTCCATATACAGAACATCTCCATACACAGGACATCTCCATATACAGGACATCTCCATATACAGGACATCTCCATATACAGAACATCTCCATATACAGAACACTTCCATATACAGAACATCTCCATCTGAAGAACATCTCCATATACAGGACATCTCCATCTAAAGAACACCTCCATATACAGGACATCTCCATATACAGGACATCTCCATATACAGGACACCTCCATATACAGAACATCTCCATATACAGAACATCTCCATATACAGGACATCTCCATCTATAGAACACCTCCATATACAGGACATCTCCATATACAGGACATCTCCATATACAGGACACCTCCATATACAGAACACCTCCATACACAGGACATCTCCATATACAGAACACCTCCATATACAGAACATCTCCATATACAGAACATCTCCATATACAGGACATCTCCATATACAGGACACCTCCATATACAGGACACCTCCATATACAGGACATCTCCATAGACAGGACATCTCCATCTAAAGGACACCTCCATATACAGAACATCTCCATATACAGAACATCTCCATATACAGTACATCCCCATCTAAAGAACACCTCCATATATAGAACATCTCCATACACAGGACATCTCCATATACAGAACACCCCCATATACAGAACATCTCCATATACAGTACATCTCCATATACAGGACACCTCCATACACAGGACATCTCCATATACAGGACATCTCCATATACAGAACATCTCCATATACCGGACATCTCCATATACAGTACATCTCCATATACAGGACACCTCCATACACAGGACATCTCCATATACAGGACATCTCCATATACAGTACATCTCCATATACAGGACACATCCATACACAGGACATCTCCATATATAGGACATCTCCATATACAGTACATCTCCATATACAGAACATCTCCATATACAGGACATCTCCATATACAGAACACCCCCATATACAGGACATCTCCATATACAGAACATCTCCATATACAGGACATCTCCATATACAGGACACCCCCATATACAGAACATCTCCATATACAGGACATCTCCATACACAGGACATCTCCATATACAGTACATCTCCATATACAGAACATCTCCATATACAGGACATCTCCATATACAGAACACCCCCATATACAGAACATCTCCATATACAGGACACCCCCATATACAGAACACCGCCATATACAGGACATCTCCATCTAAAGAACACCTCCATATACAGAACATCTCCATATACAGGACACCTCCATACACAGGACAACTCCATATACAGGACATCTCCATATACAGAACATCTCCATATACAGAACATCTCCATATACAGGACATCTCCATATACAGGACATCTCCATATACAGGACATCTCCATCTAACGAACACCTCCATATACAGAACATCTCCATATACAGAACATCTCCATATACAGGACACCTGCATATAAAGAACACCTCCATCTAAAGAACACCTCCATATACAGGACATCTCCATCTAAAGAACACCTCCATCTAAAGAACACCTCCATATACAGAACACCCCCCATATACAGAACATCTCCATATACAGAACATCTCCATATACAGAACATCTCCATATATAGGACATCTCCATATACAGGACATCTCCATATACAGTACATCTCCATATACAGAACATCTCCATATACAGAACATCTCCATATACAGAACATCTCCATATACAGGACATCTCCATCTAAAGAACATCTCCATATACAGAACATCTCCATATACAGGACATCTCCATATACAGGACACCTCCATATAAAGAACACCTCCATCTCAAGAATACCTCCATATACAGGACACCTCCATACACAGAACATCTCCATATACAGAACATCTCCATATACAGAACATCTCCATATATAGGACATCTCCATATACAGGACATCTCCATATACAGTACATCTCCATATACAGAACATCTCCATATACAGAACATCTCCATATACAGGACATCTCCATATACAGGACATCTCCATCTAAAGAACACCTCCATATACAGAACATCTCCATATACAGGACATCTCCATATACAGGACATCTCCATATAAAGAACACCTCCATCTAAAGAACACTTCCATATACAGGACATCTCCATCTAAAGAACATCTCCATATACAGAACATCTCCATATACAAGACACCTCCATACACAGGACATCTCCATATACAGTACATCTCCATATACAGGACACCTCCATACACAGGACATCTCCATATACAGGACATCTCCATATACAGGACATCTCCATATACAGAACATCTCCATATACAGAACATCTCCATATACAGGACATCTCCATATACAGGACATCTCCATATACAGAACATCTCCATATACAGAACATCTCCATATACAGAACATCTCCATACTGAAGAACATCTCCATATACAGGACATCTCCATATACAGAACACCCCCATATACAGGACATCTCCATATACAGGACATCTCCATATACAGGACATCTCCATATACAGAACATCTCCATATACAGAACATCTCCATATACAGAACATCTCCATCTATACAGAACACCTCCATATACAGGACATCTCCATATACAGGACATCTCCATATACAGGACACCCCCATATACAGAACATCTCCATATACAGGACATCTCCATATACAAGACATCTCCATATACAGAACATCTCCATATACAGTACATCTCCATATACAGGACATCTACATATACAGGACACCTCCATACACAGAACATCTCCATATACAGAACATCTCCATATACAGAACATCTCCATATACAGGACATCTCCATCTAAAGAACATCTCCATATACAGAACATCTCCATATACAGGACATCTCCATCTAAAGAACATCTCCATATACAGAACATCTCCATATACAGGACATCTCCATATACAGAACACCCCCATATATAGAACATCTCCATATACAGGACACCCCCATATACAGTACATCTCCATATACAGAACATCTCCATATACAGGACATCTCCATATACAGAACACCTCCATATACCGGACATCTCCATATACAGTACATCTCCATATACAGGACACCTCCATACACAGGACATCTCCATATACAGGACATCTCCATATACAGTACATCTCCATATACAGGACACATCCATACACAGGACATCTCCATATATAGGACATCTCCATATACAGTACATCTCCATATACAGAACATCTCCATATACAGGACATCTCCATATACAGAACACCCCCATATATAGAACATCTCCATATACAGAACATCTCCATATACAGGACATCTCCATATACAGGACATCTCCATATACAGTACATCTCCATATACAGGACATCTCCATATACAGGACATCTCCATATACAGAACATCTCCATATACAGGACACCCCCATATACAGAACATCTCCATATACAGAACACCCCCATATACAGAACATCTCCATATACAGAACACCCCCATATACAGAACATCTCCATATACAGGACACCCCCATATACAGAACACCCCCATATACAGGACATCTCCATCTAAAGAACACCTCCATATACAGAACATCTCCATATACAGGACACCTCCATATACAGAACATCTCCATATACAGGACATCTCCATATACAGAACATCTCCATATACAGAACATCTCCATATACAGGACATCTCCATATACAGTACATCTCCATATACAGGACATCTCCATATACAGGACACCTCCATACACAGAACATCTCCATATACAGAACATCTCCATATACAGAACATCTCCATATACAGGACATCTCCATCTAAAGAACATCTCCATATACAGAACATCTCCATATACAGGACATCTCCATCTAAAGAACATCTCCATATACAGAACATCTCCATATACAGGACATCTCCATATACAGGACACCTCCATATAAAGAACACCTCCATCTCAAGAATACCTCCATATACAGGACACCTCCATACACAGAACATCTCCATATACAGAACATCTCCATATACAGAACATCTCCATATACAGGACATCTCCATCTAAAGAACATCTCCATATACAGAACATCTCCATATACAGGACATCTCCATCTAAAGAACATCTCCATATACAGAACATCTCCATATACAAGACATCTCCATATACAGGACATCTCCATATACAGTACATCTCCATATACAGGACATCTCCATATACAGGACACCTCCATACACAGAACATCTCCATATACAGAACATCTCCATATACAGAACATCTCCATATACAGGACATCTCCATCTAAAGAACATCTCCATATACAGAACATCTCCATATACAGGACATCTCCATCTAAAGAACATCTCCATATACAGAACATCTCCATATACAGGACATCTCCATATACAGAACACCCCCATATATAGAACATCTCCATATACAGGACACCCCCATATACAGTACATCTCCATATACAGAACATCTCCATATACAGGACATCTCCATATACAGAACACCCCCATATACAGAACATCTCCATATACAGGACACCCCCATATACAGAACACCCCCATATACAGGACATCTCCATCTAAAGAACACCTCCATATACAGAACATCTCCATATACAGGACACCTCCATATACAGGACATCTCCATATACAGGACATCTCCATATACAGGACATCTCCATATACAGAACATCTCCATATACAGAACATCTCCATATACAGGACATCTCCATATACAGTACATCTCCATATACAGGACATCTCCATATACAGGACACCTCCATACACAGAACATCTCCATATACAGAACATCTCCATATACAGAACATCTCCATATACAGGACATCTCCATCTAAATAACATCTCCATATACAGAACATCTCCATATACAGGACATCTCCATCTAAAGAACATCTCCATATACAGAACATCTCCATATACAGGACATCTCCATATACAGGACACCTCCATATAAAGAACACTTCCACCTCAAGAACACCTCCATATACAGGACATCTCCATCTAAAGAACATCTCCATATACAGAACATCTCCATATACAGGACATCTCCATATACAGAACATCTCCATATACAGAACACCCCCATATACAGAACATCTCCATATACAGAACATCTCCATATACCGAACATCTCCATATACAGGACATCTCCATATACAGGACATCTCCATATACAGTACATCTCCATATACAGAACATCTCCATATACAGAACATCTCCATATACAGGGCATCTCCATATACAGGACATCTCCATCTAAAGAACACCTCCATATACAGAACATCTCCATATACAGGACATCTCCATATACAGGATACCTCCATATAAAGAACACCTCCATCTAAAGAACACCTCTATATACAGGACATCTTCATCTAAAGAACATCTCCCTATACAGAACATCTCCATATACAGGACACCTCCATACACAGGACATCTCCATATACAGTACATCTCCATATACAGGACACCTCCATACACAGGACATCTCCATATACAGGACATCTCCATATACAGGACATCTCCATATACAGGACATCTCCATATACAGGACATCTCCATATACAGTACATCTCCATATACAGGACACCTCCATACACAGGACATCTCCATATACAGGACATCTCCATATACAGGACATCTCCATATACAGGACATCTCCATATACAGGACATCTCCATATACAGTACATCTCCATATACAGGACACCTCCATACACAGGACATCTCCATATACAGGACATCTCCATATACAGAACATCTCCATATACAGGACATCTCCATATACAGAACATCTCCATATACAGAACATCTCCATATACAGAACATCTCCATATACAGAACATCTCCATATACAGGACATCTCCATCTAAAGAACATCTCCATATACAGAACATCTCCATATACAGGACATCTCCATCTACAGAACATCTCCATATACAGAACATCTCCATATACAAGACATCTCCATATACAGGACATCTCCATATACAGTACATCTCCATATACAGGACATCTCCATATACAGGACACCTCCATACACAGAACATCTCCATATACAGAACATCTCCATATACAGAACATCTCCATATACAGGACATATCCATCTAAAGAACATCTCCATATACAGAACATCTCCATATACAGGACATCTCCATCTAAAGAACATCTCCATATACAGAACATCTCCATATACAGGACATCTCCATATACAGAACACCCCCATATATAGAACATCTCCATATACAGGACACCCCCATATACAGAACATCTCCATATACAGAACATCTCCATATACAGGACATCTCCATATACAGAACACCCCCATATACAGAACATCTCCATATACAGGACACCCCCATATACAGAACACCCCCATATACAGGACATCTCCATCTAAAGAACACCTCCATATACAGAACATCTCCATATACAGGACACCTCCATATACAGGACATCTCCATATACAGGACATCTCCATATACAGGACATCTCCATATACAGAACATCTCCATATACAGAACATCTCCATATACAGGACATCTCCATATACAGTACATCTCCATATACAGGACATCTCCATATACAGGACACCTCCATACACAGAACATCTCCATATACAGAACATCTCCATATACAGAACATCTCCATATACAGGACATCTCCATCTAAGACATCTCCATATACAGAACATCTCCATATACAGGACATCTCCATCTAAAGAACATCTCCATATACAGAACATCTCCATATACAGGACATCTCCATATACAGGACACCTCCATATAAAGAACACCTCCATCTCAAGAACACCTCCATATACAGGACATCTCCATCTAAAGAACATCTCCATATACAGAACATCTCCATATACAGGACATCTCCATATACAGAACATCTCCATATACAGAACACCCCCATATACAGAACATCTCCATATACAGAACATCTCCATATACAGAACATCTCCATATACAGGACATCTCCATATACAGGACATCTCCATATACAGTACATCTCCATATACAGAACATCTCCATATACAGAACATCTCCATATACAGGGCATCTCCATATACAGGACATCTCCATCTAAAGAACACCTCCATATACAGAACATCTCCATATACAGGACATCTCCATATACAGGACACCTCCATATAAAGAACACCTCCATCTAAAGAACACCTCTATATACAGGACATCTTCATCTAAAGAACATCTCCCTATACAGAACATCTCCATATACAGGACACCTCCATATACAGGACATCTCCATATACAGTACATCTCCATATACAGGACACCTCCATACACAGGACATCTCCATATACAGGACATCTCCATATACAGAACATCTCCATATACAGGACATCTCCATATACAGAACATCTCCATATACAGAACATCTCCATATACAGAACATCTCCATATACAGAACATCTCCATATACAGGACATCTCCATCTAAAGAACATCTCCATATACAGAACATCTCCATATACAGGACATCTCCATATACAGGACATCTCCATATACAGAACATCTCCATATACAGAACATCTCCATATACAGGACATCTCCATATACAGTACATCTCCATATACAGAACATCTCCATATACAGGACACCTCCATATACAGAACATCTCCATATACAGAACATCTCCATATACAGAACATCTCCATATACAGGACATCTCCATATACAGGACATCTCCATATACAGAACATCTCCATATACAGGACATCTCCATATACAGAACATCTCCATATACAGAACATCTCCATATACAGGACATCTCCATATACAGAACACCCTCATATATAGAACATCTCCATATACAGGACACCCCCATATACAGAACATCTCCATATACAGAACATCTCCATATACAGGACATCTCCATATACAGAACACCCCCATATACAGAACATCTCCATATACAGGACACCCCCATATACAGAACACCCCCATATACAGGACATCTCCATCTAAAGAACACCTCCATATACAGAACATCTCCATATACAGGACACCTCCATATACAGGACATCTCCATATACAGGACATCTCCATATACAGGACATCTCCATATACAGAACATCTCCATATAGAGAACATCTCCATATACAGGACATCTCCATATACAGTACATCTCCATATACAGGACATCTCCATATACAGGACACCTCCATACACAGAACATCTCCATATACAGAACATCTCCATATACAGAACATCTCCATATACAGGACATCTCCATCTAAAGAACATCTCCATATACAGAACATCTCCATATACAGGACATCTCCATCTAAAGAACATCTCCATATACAGAACATCTCCATATACAGGACATCTCCATATACAGGACACCTCCATATAAAGAACACCTCCATCTCAAGAACACCTCCATATACAGGACATCTCCATCTAAAGAACATCTCCATATACAGAACATCTCCATATACAGGACATCTCCATATACAGAACATCTCCATATACAGAACACCCCCATATACAGAACATCTCCATATACAGAACATCTCCATATACAGAACATCTCCATATACAGGATATCTCCATATACAAGACATCTCCATATACAGTACATCTCCATATACAGAACATCTCCATATACAGAACATCTCCATATACAGGGCATCTCCATATACAGGACATCTCCATCTAAAGAACACCTCCATATACAGAACATCTCCATATACAGGACATCTCCATATACAGAACATCTCCATATAAAGAACACCTCCATCTAAAGAACACCTCTATATACAGGACATCTTCATCTAAAGAACACCTCCATATACAGAACATCTCCATATACAGGACATCTCCATATACAGGACATCTCCATATAAAGAACACCTCAATCTAAAGAACACCTCTATATACAGGACATCTTCATCTAAAGAACATCTCCCTATACAGAACATCTCCATATACAGGACACCTCCATACACAGGACATCTCCATATACAGTACATCTCCATATACAGGACACCTCCATACACAGGACATCTCCATATACAGGACATCTCCATATACAGGACATCTCCATATACAGGACATCTCCATATACAGGACATCTCCATATACAGTACATCTCCATATACAGGACACCTCCATACACAGGACATCTCCATATACAGGACATCTCCATATACAGGACATCTCCATATACAGGACATCTCCATATACAGAACATCTCCATATACAGTACATCTCCATATACAGAACATCTCCATATACAGAACACCTCCATATACAGGACATCTCCATATACAGTACATCTCCATATACAGAACATCTCCATATACAGGACACCCCCATATACAGAACATCTCCATATACAGGACATCTCCATACACAGGACATCTCCATATACAGGACATCTCCATATACAGTACATCTCCATATACAGAACATCTCCATATACAGGACATCTCCATATACAGAACATCTCCATATACAGGACATCTCCATCTAAAGAACATCTCCATATACAGAACATCTCCATATACAGGACATCTCCATCTAAAGAACATCTCCATATACAGAACATCTCCATATCCAGGACATCTCCATATACAGGACACCTCCATATAAAGAACACCTCCATCTCAAGAACACCTCCTTATACAGGACATCTCCATCTAAAGAACATCTCCATATACAGAACATCTCCATATACAGGACATCTCCATATACAGAACATCTCCATATACAGAACACCCCCATATACAGAACATCTCCATATACAGAACATCTCCATATACAGAACATCTCCATATACAGGACATCTCCATATACAGGACATCTCCATATACAGTACATCTCCATATACAGAACATCTCCATATACAGAACATCTCCATATACAGGGCATCTCCATATACAGGACATCTCCATCTAAAGAACACCTCCATATACAGAACATCTCCATATACAGGACATCTCCATATACAGGACACCTCCATATAAAGAACACCTCCATCTAAAGAACACCTCTATATACAGGACATCTTCATCTAAAGAACATCTCCCTATACAGAACATCTCCATATACAGGACACCTCCATACACAGGACATCTCCATATACAGTACATCTCCATATACAGGACACCTCCATACACAGGACATCTCCATATACAGGACATCTCCATATACAGGACATCTCCATATACAGGACATCTCCATATACATGACATCTCCATATACAGTACATCTCCATATACAGGACACCTCCATACACAGGACATCTCCATATACAGGACATCTCCATATACAGGACATCTCCATATACAGGACATCTCCATATACAGAACATCTCCATATACAGGACATATCCATATACAGAACATCTCCATATACAGAACACCTCCATATACAGGACATCTCCATATACAGTACATCTCCATATACAGAACATCTCCATATACAGGACACCCCCATATACAGAACATCTCCATATACAGGACATCTCCATACACAGGACATCTCCATATACAGGACATCTCCATATACAGTGCATCTCCATATACAGTACATCTCCATATACAGGACATCTCCATATACAGGACATCTCCATATACAGGACATCTCCATATACAGAACATCTCCATATAGAGAACATCTCCATATACAGGACATCTCCATATACAGTACATCTCCATATACAGGACATCTCCATATACAGGACACCTCCATACACAGAACATCTCCATATACAGAACATCTCCATATACAGAACATCTCCATATACAGGACATCTCCATCTAAAGAACATCTCCATATACAGAACATCTCCATATACAGGACATCTCCATCTAAAGAACATCTCCATATACAGAACATCTCCATATACAGGACATCTCCATATACAGGACCCCTCCATATAAAGAACACCTCCATCTCAAGAACACCTCCATATACAGGACATCTCCATCTAAAGAACATCTCCATATACAGAACATCTCCATATACAGGACATCTCCATATACAGAACATCTCCATATACAGAACACCCCCATATACAGAACATCTCCATATACAGAACATCTCCATATACAGAACATCTCCATATACAGGATATCTCCATATACAAGACATCTCCATATACAGTACATCTCCATATACAGAACATCTCCATATACAGAACATCTCCATATACAGGGCATCTCCATATACAGGACATCTCCATCTAAAGAACACCTCCATATACAGAACATCTCCATATACAGGACATCTCCATATACAGGACACCTCCATATAAAGAACACCTCAATCTAAAGAACACCTCTATATACAGGACATCTTCATCTAAAGAACATCTCCCTATACAGAACATCTCCATATACAGGACACCTCCATACACAGGACATCTCCATATACAGTACATCTCCATATACAGGACACCTCCATACACAGGACATCTCCATATACAGGACATCTCCATATACAGGACATCTCCATATACAGGACATCTCCATATACAGGACATCTCCATATACAGTACATCTCCATATACAGGACACCTCCATACACAGGACATCTCCATATACAGGACATCTCCATATACAGGACATCTCCATATACAGGACATCTCCATATACAGAACATCTCCATATACAGTACATCTCCATATACAGAACATCTCCATATACAGAACACCTCCATATACAGGACATCTCCATATACAGTACATCTCCATATACAGAACATCTCCATATACAGGACACCCCCATATACAGAACATCTCCATATACAGGACATCTCCATACACAGGACATCTCCATATACAGGACATCTCCATATACAGTACATCTCCATATACAGAACATCTCCATATACAGGACATCTCCATATACAGAACATCTCCATATACAGGACATCTCCATCTAAAGAACATCTCCATATACAGAACATCTCCATATACAGGACATCTCCATCTAAAGAACATCTCCATATACAGAACATCTCCATATCCAGGACATCTCCATATACAGGACACCTCCATATAAAGAACACCTCCATCTCAAGAACACCTCCTTATACAGGACATCTCCATCTAAAGAACATCTCCATATACAGAACATCTCCATATACAGGACATCTCCATATACAGAACATCTCCATATACAGAACACCCCCATATACAGAACATCTCCATATACAGAACATCTCCATATACAGAACATCTCCATATACAGGACATCTCCATATACAGGACATCTCCATATACAGTACATCTCCATATACAGAACATCTCCATATACAGAACATCTCCATATACAGGGCATCTCCATATACAGGACATCTCCATCTAAAGAACACCTCCATATACAGAACATCTCCATATACAGGACATCTCCATATACAGGACACCTCCATATAAAGAACACCTCCATCTAAAGAACACCTCTATATACAGGACATCTTCATCTAAAGAACATCTCCCTATACAGAACATCTCCATATACAGGACACCTCCATACACAGGACATCTCCATATACAGTACATCTCCATATACAGGACACCTCCATACACAGGACATCTCCATATACAGGACATCTCCATATACAGGACATCTCCATATACAGGACATCTCCATATACATGACATCTCCATATACAGTACATCTCCATATACAGGACACCTCCATACACAGGACATCTCCATATACAGGACATCTCCATATACAGGACATCTCCATATACAGGACATCTCCATATACAGAACATCTCCATATACAGGACATCTCCATATACAGAACATCTCCATATACAGGACATCTCCATATACAGAACACCCCCATATACAGAACACCCCCATATACAGAACATCTCCATATACAGAACATCTCCATATACAGAACATCTCCATATACAGAACATCTCCATATACAGGACATCTCCATATACAGGACATCTCCATATACAGGACATCTCCATATACAGAACATCTCCATATACAGAACACCTCCATATACAGTACATCTCCATATACAGGACACCTCCATATAAAGAACACCTCCATCTAAAGAACACCTCCATATACAGAACATCTCCATATACAGGACATCTCCATATACAGGACATCTCCATCTAAAGAACACCTCCATATACAGAACACCTCCATATACAGGACATCTCCATATACAGAACACCTCCATATAAAGAACACCTCCATATACAGAACATCTCCATATACAGAACATTTCCATATACAGAACATCTCCATATACAGGACATCTCCATATACATGACATCTCCATATACAGGACATCTCCATATACAGAACATCTCCATATACAGAACATCTCCATATACAGAACATCTCCATATACAGGGCATCTCCATATACAGGACATCTCCATCTAAAGAACACCTCCATATACAGAACATCTCCATATACAGGACATCTCCATATACAGGACACCTCCATATAAAGAACACCTCCATCTAAAGAACACCTCTATATACAGGACATCTTCATCTAAAGAACATCTCCCTATACAGAACATCTCCATATACAGGACACCTCCATACACAGGACATCTCCATATACAGTACATCTCCATATACAGGACACCTCCATACACAGGACATCTCCATATACAGGACATCTCCATATACAGGACATCTCCATATACAGGACATCTCCATATACAGGACATCTCCATATACAGTACATCTCCATATACAGGACACCTCCATACACAGGACATCTCCATATACAGGACATCTCCATATACAGGACATCTCCATATACAGGACATCTCCATATACAGAACATCTCCATATACAGGACATCTCCATATACAGAACATCTCCATATACAGGACATCTCCATATACAGAACACCCCCATATACAGAACACCCCCATATACAGAACATCTCCATATACAGAACATCTCCATATACAGAACATCTCCATATACAGAACATCTCCATATACAGGACATCTCCATATACAGGACATCTCCATATACAGGACATCTCCATATACAGAACATCTCCATATACAGAACACCTCCATATACAGTACATCTCCATATACAGGACACCTCCATATAAAGAACACCTCCATCTAAAGAACACCTCCATATACAGAACATCTCCATATACAGGACATCTCCATATACAGGACATCTCCATCTAAAGAACACCTCCATATACAGAACACCTCCATATACAGGACATCTCCATATACAGAACACCTCCATATAAAGAACACCTCCATATACAGAACATCTCCATATACAGAACATTTCCATATACAGAACATCTCCATATACAGGACATCTCCATATACATGACATCTCCATATACAGGACATCTCCATATACAGAACATCTCCATATACAGAACACCTCCATATACAGGACATTTCCATATACAGTACATCTCCATATACAGGACATCTCCATATACAGGACACCGCCATATGCAGAACATCACCATATACAGGACATCTCCATACACAGGACATCTCCATATACAGGACATCTCCATATACAGTACATCTCCATATACAGAACATCTGCATATACAGGACATCTCCATATACAGAACACCCCCATATACAGAACATCTCCATATACAGGACACCCCCATATACAGAACACCCCCATATACAGGACATCTCCATCTAAAGAACACCTCCATATACAGAACATCTCCATATACAGGACACTCCATATACAGGACATCTCCATATACAGGACATCTCCATATACAGGACATCTCCATATACAGAACATCTCCATATACAGAACATCTCCATATACAGGACATCTCCATATACAGTACATCTCCATATACAGGACATCTCCATATACAGGACACCTCCATATACAGAACATCTCCATATACAGAACATCTCCATATACAGGACATCTCCATATACAGGACATCTCCATCTAAAGAACACCTCCATATACAGAACATCTCCATATACAGGACATCTCCATATACAGGACACCTCCATATAAAGAACACCTCCATCTATAGAACACCTCCATATACAGGACATCTCCATCTAAAGAACATCTCCATATACAGAACATCTCCATATACAGGACATCTCCATATACAGAACACCCCCATATACAGTACATCTCCATATACATAACATATCCATATACAGGACATCTCCATATACAGAACATCTCCATATACAGGACATCTCCATATACAGAACACCCCCATATACAGAACATCTCCATATACAGGACACCCCCCATATACAGAACACCCCCATATACAGGACATCTCCATCTAAAGAACACCTCCATATACAGAACATCTCCATATACAGGACACCTCCATATACAGGACATCTCCATATACAGGACATCTCCATATACAGGACATCTCCATATACAGAACATCTCCATATACAGAACATCTCCATATACAGGACATCTCCATATACAGTACATCTCCATATACAGGACATCTCCATATACAGGACACCTCCATATACAGAACATCTCCATATACAGAACATCTCCATATACAGGACATCTCCATATACAGGACATCTCCATCTAAAGAACACCTCCATATACAGGACATCTCCATCTAAAGAACACCTCCATATACAGAACATCTCCATATACAGGACACCTCCATATACAGGACATCTCCATATACAGGACATCTCCATATACAGGACATCTCCATATACAGAACATCTCCATATACAGAACATCTCCATATACAGGACATCTTCATGTACAGTACATCTCCATATACAGGACATCTCCATATACAGGACACCTCCATATACAGAACATCTCCATATACAGAACATCTCCATATACAGGACATCTCCATATACAGGACATCTCCATCTAAAGAACACCTCCATATACAGAACATCTCCATATACAGGACATCTCCATATACAGGACACCTCCATATAAAGAACACCTCCATCTAAAGTACACCTCCATATACAGGACATCTCCATCTAAAGAACATCTCCATATACAGAACATCTCCATATACAGGACATCTCCATATACAGGACATCTCCATATACAGGACATCTCCATATACAGTACATCTCCATATACAGGACATCTCCATACACAGGACATCTCCATATACAGGACATCTCCATATACAGGACATCTCCATATACAGGACATCTCCATATACAGAACATCTCCATATACAGGACATATCCATATACAGAACATCTCCATATACAGAACACCTCCATATACAGGACATCTCCATATACAGTACATCTCCATATACAGGACATCTCCATATACAGAACATCTCCATATACAGGACACCCCCATATACAGAACATCTCCATATACAGGACATCTCCATACACAGGACATCTCCATATACAGAACATCTCCATATACAGACCACCCCCATATACAGGACATCTCCATATACAGGACATCTCCATATACAGGACATCCCCATATACAGAACATCTCCATATACAGAACACCCCCATATACAGAACAACCCCATATACAGGACATCTCCATATACAGGACATCTCCATATACAGGACATCTCCATATACAGAACATCTCCATATACAGAACATCTCCATATACAGAACATCTCCATATACAGAACATCTCCATATACAGGACATCTCCATATACAGGACATCTCCATATACAGGACATCTCCATATACAGAACATCTCCATATACAGAACACCTCCATATACAGTACATCTCCATATACAGGACACCTCCATATAAAGAACACCTCCATCTAAATAACACCTCCATATACAGAACATCTCCATATACAGGACATCTCCATATACAGGACATCTCCATCTAAAGAACACCTCCATATACAGAACACCTCCATATACAGGACATCTCCATATACAGAACACCTCCATATAAAGAACACCTCCATATACAGAACATCTCCATATACAGAACATTTCCATATACAGAACATCTCCATATACAGGACATCTCCATATACATGACATCTCCATATACAGGACATCTCCATATACAGAACATCTCCATATACAGAACACCTCCATATACAGGACATCTCCATATACAGTACATCTCCATATACAGAACATCTCCATATACAGGACACCGCCATATGCAGACCATCACCATATACAGGACATCTCCATACACAGGACATCTCCATATACAGGACATCTCCATATACAGTACATCTCCATATACAGAATATCTCCATATACAGGACATCTCCATATACAGAACACCCCCATATACAGAACATCTCCATATACAGGACACCCCCATATACAGAACACCCCCATATACAGGACATCTCCATCTAAAGAACACCTCCATATACAGAACATCTCCATATACAGGACACCTCCATATACAGGACATCTCCATATACAGGACATCTCCATATACAGGACATCTCCATATACAGAACATCTCCATATACAGAACATCTCCATATACAGGACATCTCCATATACAGTACATCTCCATATACAGGACATCTCCATATACAGGACACCTCCATATACAGAACATCTCCATATACAGAACATCTCCATATACAGGACATCTCCATATACAGGACATCTCCATCTAAAGAACACCTCCATATACAGAACATCTCCATATACAGGACATCTCAATATACAGGACACCTCCATATAAAGAACACCTCCATCTAAAGAACACCTCCATATACAGGACATCTCCATCTAAAGAACATCTCCATATACAGAACATCTCCATATACAGGACATCTCCATATACAGAACACCTCCATATACAGTACATCTCCATATACAGAACACCCCCATATACAGAACATCTCCATATACAGGACACCCCCATATACAGAACACCCCCATATACAGGACATCTCCATCTAAAGAACACCTCAATATACAGAACATCTCCATATACAGGGCACCTCCATATACAGGACATCTCCATATACAGGACATCTCCATATACATAACATCTCCATATACAGGACATCTCCATATACAGAACATCTCCATATACAGGACATCTCCATATACAGAACACCCCCATATACAGAACATCTCCATATACAGGACACCCCCATATACAGAACACCCCCATATACAGGACATCTCCATCTAAAGAACACCTCAATATACAGAACATCTCCATATACAGGACACCTCCATATACAGGACATCTCCATATACAGGACATCTCCATATACAGGACATCTCCATATACAGTACATCTCCATATACAGAACATCTCCATATACAGGACATCTCCATATACAGTACATCTCCATATACAGGACATCTCCATATACAGGACACCTCCATATACAGAACATCTCCATATACAGAACATCTCCATATACAGGACATCTCCATATACAGGACATCTCCATCTAAAGAACACCTCCATATACAGGACATCCCCATCTAAAGAACACCTCCATATGCAGAACATCTCCATATATAGGACACCTCCATATACAGGACATCTCCATATACAGGACATCTCCATATACAGGACATCTCCATATACAGAACATCTCCATATACAGAACATCTCCATATACAGGACATCTTCATGTACAGTACATCTCCATATACAGGACATCTCCATATACAGGACACCTCCATATACAGAACATCTCCATATACAGAACATCTCCATATACAGGACATCTCCATATACAGGACATCTCCATCTAAAGAACACCTCCATATACAGAACATCTCCATATACAGGACATCTCCATATACAGGACACCTCCATATAAAGAACACCTCCATCTAAAGAACACCTCCATATACAGGACATCTCCATCTAAAGAACATCTCCATATACAGAACATCTCCATATACAGGACATCTCCATATACAGAACACCCCCATATACGGAACACCCCCATATACAGAACACCCCCATATACAGTACATCTCCATATACAGGACATCTCCATATACAGAACATCTCCATATACAGAACATCTCCATATACAGGACATCTCCATATACAGAACATCTCCATATACAGGACATCTCCATATACAGAACACCGCGATATACAGAACACCCCCATATACAGAACATCTCCATATACAGAACATCTCCATATACAGAACATCTCCATATACAGAACATCTCCATATACAGGACATCTCCATATACAGGACATCTCCATATACAGGACATCTCCATATACAGAACATCTCCATATACAGAACACCTCCATATACAGTACATCTCCATATACAGGACACCTCCATATAAAGAACACCTCCATCTAAAGAACACCTCCATATACAGGACATCTCCATATACAGAACACCTCCATATACATAACATCTCCATATACAGGACACCTCCATATACAGGACACCTCCATATAAAGAACACCTCCATCTAAAGAACACCTCCATATACAGGACATCTCCATATACATAACATCTCCATATACAGGACACCTCCATATACAGGACATCTCCATATACAGAACATCTCCATATACATAACATCTCCATATACAGGACACCTCCATATACAGGACACCTCCATATAAAGAACACCTCCATCTAAAGAACACCTCCATATACAGGACATCTCCATATACAGAACACCTCCATATAAAGAACACCTCCATATACAGAACATCTCCATATACAGAACATCTCCATATACAGAACATCTCCATATACAGGACATCTCCATATACAGGACATCTCCATATACAGGACATCTCCATATACAGAACATCTCCATATACAGAACACCTCCATATACAGTACATCTCCATATACAGGACATCTCCATATACAGAACACCTCCATATAAAGAACACCTCCATATACAGAACATCTCCATATACAGGACACCGCCATATACAGAACACCCCCATATACAGAACATCTCCATATACAGGACATCTCCATATACAGAACACCTCCATATACAGAACATCTCCATATACAGGACATCTCCATATACAGTACATCTCCATATACAGGACATCTCCATATACAGAACATCTCCATATACAGAACATCTCCATATACAGTACATCTCCATATACAGAACACCTCCATATACAGTACATCTCCATATACAGTACATCTCCATATACAGAACACCTCCATATACAGAACATCTCCATATACAGGACATCTCCATATACAGTACATCTCCATATACAGAACACCGCCATATACAGAACACCCCCATATACAGAACATCTCCATATACAGGACATCTCCATATACAGAACACCTCCATATACAGAACATCTCCATATACAGGACATCTCCATATACAGAACATCTCCATATACAGTACATCTCCATATACAGAACACCTCCATATACAGAACATCTCCATATACAGGACATCTCCATATACAGGACATCTCCATATACAGTACATCTCCATATACAGTACATCTCCATATACAGAACACCTCCATATACAGAACATCTCCATATACAGGACATCTCCATATACAGTACATCTCCATATACAGGACATCTCCATATACAGAACATCTCCATATACAGGACATCTCCATATACAGGACACCTCCATATACAGGACACCTCCATATAAAGAACACCTCCATCTAAAGAACACCTCCATATACAGGACATCTCCATATACAGAACACCTCCATATAAAGAACACCTCCATATACAGAACATCTCCATATACAGGACACCTCCATATAAAGAACATCTCCATCTAAAGAACACCTCCATATACAGAACATCTCCATATACAGAACACCTCCATATACAGAACATCTCCATATACAGGACATCTCCATATACAGAACATCTCCATATACAGGACACCTCCATATACAGGACACCTCCATATAAAGAACACCTCCATCTAAAGAACACCTCCATATACAGGACATCTCCATATACAGAACACCTCCATATACAGAACATCTCCATATACAGAACATCTCCATATACAGGACATCTCCATATACAGGACACCTCCATATACAGGACACCTCCATATAAAGAACACCTCCATCTAAAGAACACCTCCATATACAGGACATCTCCATATACAGAACACCTCCATATACATAACATCTCCATATACAGGACACCTCCATAAACAGGACACCTCCATATAAAGAACACCTCCATCTAAAGAACACCTCCATATACAGGACATCTCCATATACATAACATCTCCATATACAGGACACCTCCATATACAGGACATCTCCATATACAGAACATCTCCATATACATAACATCTCCATATACAGGACACCTCCATATACATGACATCTCCATATACAGGACACCTCCATATACAGGACACCTCCATATAAAGAACACCTCCATCTAAAGAACACCTCCATATACAGGACATCTCCATATACAGAACACCTCCATATAAAGAACACCTCCATATACAGTACATCTCCATATACAGAACATCTCCATATACAGAACACCTCCATATAAAGAACACCTCCATATACAGGACATCTCCATATACAGAACATCTCCATATACAGAACACCTCCATATACAGTACATCTCCATATACAGGACATCTCCATATACAGAACACCTCCATATAAAGAACACCTCCATATACAGAACATCTCCATATACAGGACACCGCCATATACAGAACACCCCCATATACAGAACATCTCCATATACAGAACATCTCCATATACAGAACACCTCCATATAAAGAACACCTCCATCTAAAGAACATCTCCATATACAGGACACCTCCATATACAGGACACCTCCATATACAGGACATCTCCATATACAGAACACCTCCATATACAGGACATCTCCATATACAGGACATCTCCATATACAGTACCCGTCCATATACAGTACCCGTCCATATACAGTACCCGTCCATATACAGTACCCGTCCATATACAGTACCCGTCCATATACAGTACCCGTCCATATACAGTACCCGTCCATATACAGTACCCGTCCATATACAGTACCCGTCCATATACAGTACCCGTCCATATAGAGTGCCCGTCCATATACAGTACCCGTCCATATACAGTACCCGTCCATATACAGTACCCGTCCATATACAGTACCCGTCCATATAGAGTGCCCGTCCATATACAGTACCCGTCCATATACAGTACCCGTCCATATACAGTACCTGTCCATATAGAGTGCCCGTCCATATACAGTACCCGTCCATATACAGTACCCGTCCATATACAGTACCCGTCCATATACAGTACCCGTCCATATAGAGTGCCCGTCCATATACAGTACCCGTCCATATACAGTACCCGTCCATATACAGTACCCGTCCATATACAGTACCCGTCCATATACAGTACCCGTCCATATACAGTACCCGTCCATATACAGTACCCGTCCATATAGAGTGCCCGTCCATATACAGTACCCGTCCATATACAGTACCCGTCCATATACAGTACCCGTCCATATACAGTACCCGTCCATATACAGTACCCGTCCATATACAGTACCCGTCCATATACAGTACCCGTCCATATACAGTACCCGTCCATATACAGTACCCGTCCATATAGAGTGCCCGTCCATATGAAGGACATCTCAATATGAAGGATATTTTATTAGTAGGTAATCAGCGACCTATGTATATTATTATCTATATAATGGGGCCGCACTTTATGCAGCGTAGTTTTATATAAAGCCATTTGCTTTCTACAAAATTTGGTACACAGGGCCAGACCTGGCTTTCACAAATTACTCGTCAATATATTAGCCAATCAACACTTTTTCTTAGCCAAATCTTAACTATTTTAGCCCATGTTTTGCGACGACCCCAATCCATCACTACCAGGTAACCATTTCAATGGAACACTACAGGCCATTAATATAAGATTTTCTTGCATATTTTGAAACTAATCTGTCTGGAAACTGTTGTTGTCTAAGACAGCAACAGTTTCCATTCAAATTAGTTTCAAAATATGCAACAGCGGACCTATGTGGGTGCTTTTAATACGAGATATTAGGAATTCAGGGTGTATTTGGTCACAATTAAAAATAATATAGTTACATAAATATTTATCTTAAGATGATCTTCAAAAATAATTTTGCTGCTTAGAAACTATGTATAATAATATGATTTTAATCATTAGTCAAATATTTAGCCAATCCTGCTTTTTATCAGCCAGATCTCAACGGACCTTTCCAGTTTATCCATCCATCATATGACGTCATAATCAACTACGTGGCGTGTAGGAGGATGTCACAATCAATTACAGAATGAATGACTCAATTTAGTCCGTCAGTTGTACGAAACTAGAATATTTTAATATTTTGAAGCTAATTTAACTGGGCACTGTTGCTGCCATGCCTGTATAGTTTTCTGGAAACTGATAGTCAGGCTGTTCGAGGATCGATCGAGCCCAACTCGAGCGATGTGTGTGTGGAGCTTAACTGTAGGGATGGGCGGGGGGCATAGCTAAAACTGGAAAGGTCCATTGTACTAGCATTTGGCTAATTAGCGAATGAGTAGATCGGTCGCTGGTACATCAATATGGTTAACACGTGAATGTGGTTTATCAGGGGGGCTCTTCACCTCCTACCTCGTGACAGCTCTAACATGTGTTCGAGAACATTCGCCAAGAACCGTCCAATCTCAAAGTAGACTTGTGCGATTGTGTGAGTAAATCGAAAATCGCGATTATTTTTTAAATCGTGAATCTATATGGTAAAAGAATTATATAATTGAATAATTTCTACTGCATAAAATATTTGAAATCTTACCTTTTGATTACTTTTTAAAGGGATCAATCACGAAAATATGACATTTGACAGGAATTACTGGCTCAATAGTCGAGTCAGGCATTCCAGTGATACATTATCAAAAAATAGTCTTCTCTTGGCCTGCAAATGGACTTTTCTAAACACCACTGCAGGATTTGTCATTGATATGCTTTTATTGTTATGTCTGGGCAATTATATGTTCTCAAGCTGATTAATCAAGTAATCACGGTTATTCTTAAATAATCGATCATGATCACTCAAAGCGATAATCGCAACCCTTGTGTGCCAATACATATGATACACAAAATGCTTTGACCAACAGTAAATACACGACACATTTCACACTCTCCCAGCAATCGAACCTCTTAAATTAAATTCACCCTCTAAAGAGTTCAAGCAGGAGTGACCCAATTGCGAGCTCAATAAGCCCCACCCATCCCTCCTCTCCTCTCTCTCTCTCGCTCTCTCTCTCTCTCTCTCTCTCTCTCTGTCTGTCTCTCTCTCTCTCTCTCTCTCTCTCTCTCTCTCTCTCTCTCTCTCTCCCTCCCTCCCCCTCCCCTCTCCATGCCTTTCTCCCTCTTTCCCTCCCTCCCTCCCTCCATCTCGCCAGAGAACCAAAGGAAGTGTCACATGTTTAATTAGAAGTTCTTTAAATTGTGATTCGTAGTTTATTTGCTGCAATAATGAGATGTATCTTCACACAATTCGTTATTTCACACATCTCTAACCCTTTAACACCCAATAAGATTAAGACAACATCATTACTTTCAGTCTATTAGCGGGCCCGGAGCACACCATTATCTGTGGGGTTTGCGACTGGAATGACTGGCTCAGCTATCGAGCTGGTCATTCCGGTGGCACATCCTCAGGAATGATGCTGCTATGGTTCGCAACTTAATGTTTTTCCAGACCATTGCAGAGGCCGTTTTGGTCGGCTTCAGTGTTGAAGGGTTAGACAAAATGCTATTTATTACTTTTTTAAATCTGTCAACTTGAGTTTTGTATTGCATTGCATCATCACCTGTGTGGGAGACGCGGTTATAAGACATGTATGGCTTATCATGCTCCCACTTAGACAAATTAATAAATTCTGTTCAAACCAAAGTGATAATCGTGCAAGCCTACCTCAAAGCTAGGTATACCGCTAAACATGGAGTTTTCAGATGTTTATTTCATAGAAGAAGGAATCGCCCCCCCCCCTCCAACCCATGATTGACTGCTTCCAATAGTTTCCTAACAGCATAAAGCCCATAAACCTGTTCACGAATGGAGTCAGACCCGAGCAGGCACATGTATGTCTCTCTTATCCAAATGAGATGAATGCTGGAGGTGGCTGAGTCTGGAATGATGAGAAGTGGAGGAAGACAGAACGTTAGGCTGAGTCCTCTACAGTTCAACCATGAATTGAAATCATTTGTGTACCAGGAAACGTTACTTTCTACACATTCCAGTAGCTGTAGATCCACAGATCTCAGATGCACATGAAAGTGCAGATGCACCTATGCGATGCTACGTGTGTACCAATAATGCTTTACAACGGTGACAGCTGGGCAGCTCAAAGGCCCCTTCACCACCCCCACCCCGCCCCTACCCAAACAAACATGATGGTTGTGATCGCAAACATTTGTGAGCCAGCAGATTAGAGACGTGCTGAGACATATTTGTGGAGGAAGATTGTGGAGGTGATTTGACCTATTTTGGGGTGTGGGGTGTGGTGGGGTTGGAACCTCAATGACCTATTGTTGGTATTTATGCCCTAGATATGATGTCAGGAGCGGTTTACCAATGACCTATTTGTTTGATGCCCAATATATGGCATAAGGAGAAAAAGGAGGGTATTCCTAATTGTCAATATTTTTCAATTGATATAATTAATACTGGCACAGCTAACCCCCCCCCCGCACCCCCCACCCCCAGACCCACTAAGGGGTGGTTCACAATAACCTAATTCTGCTTCTTTTTTCAGCTGACATCCTAATTAGTGAATAAACACCAAAGTTTGGTCATTGGGAAATCCCCGTTAGCGGGTCTGGGACGGCAGCACGAAAACATTAAATATATAAATTGAAAAAATATCAAAAAATAGGTCAAATCACCGCCACAATCTACCTCCACAAATGTGCACCAGCGCACGTGTTGTCTACTCGAGCCAACACGTATCGCCACTGGTCACACATATCTCAATCCCAGCACTTTATACAAATTGTAAAAAACGTAATCGAGGACCACTAACGACGAAAAAAGGAACATAAAGAACTTACGATGCTCGCAAGACAACGCGATTAATGGAGGATTCTACTTTCTCAGTCAATCATATGACGTCATAATCAACTACATGACGTGTAGGATGACGTCAAAATCAATTAGGTTATGAATTACGTTGCTAAGTTCGTCATGAGCGCTTAATTGTTGACGGACTAAGCGTTGTTGTACGAATTGTATGTCTGTACTATTTAACAAGTACGCTGTTGAATATTTTGAAACAAATTTGGCTGGGTGCTGTTGCTGCTATAGGCAGCAACAGCACCCAGACAAATTAGTTTCAAAATGTCCAATAGCTTACCTGTATAGCTTTCTGGAAATTCATAGTCGGTTAGTTCAGGGATCGATTGATCCCAACACGGGCGAGGTATCGGTGGAGATTAGCTAAAGATGGGCGGGGCACAGCTAAAGATTGGTGGGGCATAGCTAAAACCTGATTTTTCCATTCTCTCTATGTATATTTGGTTTCTGTATAAGTATGTTTAAGATTGGTTTCAGTAGAACATGTTTCATTTCCTTTAAATCCTGTATCAAGGTGTTCTACTACAAAAAAATCTATGACTTCGGATAAATACTACTGTATAATTCACATGCACACAAATCATGCATCGTGGTGCGATATGTAACATTGATTACGGACGGTTAGTGGCTCTGCTTAATCGATATTAAACGACAACTAACCTCATCTATTGATAGCTATTCAGGTGATCTAATATGCCACTCATAATCTATGCACGTAATTTTAAGCATTTTGTCTTGCCGCTAAAGAAAGATATTCAGGCTTTAGTAGCTAAATGTTGGTACATTTCTTCACCCTATGATAGCTGGCATGATTTTCAACCAATTAGAAACGCCCTAGTATGTCTGCCTCGGTATATACACACAGTCATAGAGGTGTCGTTTAAAGTTTGTCAATGTCGAGTAAAAGCAACCATATAGGTAAGCTGTTGGATATTTTGAAACAAATTTGACTGTAAGTTGTTGCTGCCTTAGGCTTGAGGAGACAATATGGTGGCGCTCACTGGTCGATGTTACAAAGCAGATAATTTTGATACACATAAGGGAATGTGGCAGGATATGATATGGAATCTATAAACCATAATCTATCGGTGCAATACAACATTTGTGATGAGATTAGCATCCCTTTAAGTCTGGTTCCAGAGGCGTAGACAGAGGGGGTCATCGAGGCCTAGACATACCACACACACACCCTCTCCCCAAATCGAGTTAGAAAAAGAAAAGAAGGAAAATGAAAAGGAAGAGAAAATTAGAAAAGAAGAAATAAAGAAAGAAAGCATTCCATGGACTTTGTAATAGAAGCTACCAGATCAAAAGGAACCCACGTGCTAATTATGCAAACAAAAGATTTTCCGCCCGACGTTTGAAGTTTGTTGTTTAAGAAGACTAAAATTTAAAAAGATAAACACTGTTTTCTTGTCAAGACGTCAAAGCTAGTTTTTCGAATTAGCCTACAAATTGGGGCACTTCTCAGAAGTGCCTCAATTTGTAGGATAATTCGAAAACTTAGCCCTGAACTCCTGCGATTAGGGGGAAGAGTAACCCATTTTAACCCAATTTCCTCTGAAAAAAGTCAAATTCTACACTTACAATCTTACTAGCAAACATAACTTATATCTGCTTGTAAGATAGCAAGTGTAGAATTTGACTTTTCCCGAAGAAATTGGGTAAAAATAAGATAAATTTCCATCCCACTAATGGCATATTCACCACACGAAATGTAACAGATGCTCTCTGAGAGCATCTAGATTTCACAATGTTTATGGGAAGCAGGCTTTAAGATATTGCATCCCAATTTGGCACGCCCCGACATTCATCAATATAAATGTCGTATTATTCTCTTACCTTAGGGTAACCCCGGAAGCCGAGGTTACGATGGACCAAGAGGAAAGTCGGGAGAGCCAGGAGACCCAGGTGAGCCGGGAATTGGTGGCCAGCCTGGAGCTAATGGCGCTAAAGGTTCGCGCGGCGCGCTTGGTCTTAGAGGCGAGCGTGGACAGCCAGGACAGCCGGGCGAGAGAGGATCAGATGGCACGCAAGGGATGCAAGGTTTCCCCGGAGCTTTGGTAAATACATGCCATATAATTATGCGCGTGTCCGTATGTACGCGCGTGAGATCGCACGCGAATATATTCACGCGTGTGTGAGCGTGCAAGGGACACATATATATCAGTCTAAAGCCGTGTTCTCACTAGAGAGTTAATCGGGAATAGCGTCATACCTCAGTATTGCGCTACGTCGGTTAAATCTCTAGTGAGAACATGGCCTAAGGCCGTGTTCCCACTATAAAGTTAATCGGGAATAGCGTCATACCTCAGTTTTGCGCTACGTCGGTTAAATCTCTAGTGAGAACATGGCCTAAGGCCGTGTTCCCACTATAAAGTTAATCGGGAATAGCGTCATACCTCAGTTTTGCGCTACGTCGGTTAAATCTCTAGTGAGAACCTGGCCTTAGATGGTTCGATTCTGAAGACCCTGAATAGAATCACAATTCTACGATACGGATATGC